>CM040120.1:278999046-279541819 GCA_022559845.1 Amorphophallus konjac
CGGTCTTCGTATTGCCCAACAACTCTTTGGGTTGGTTGGGTTGGGTTGGGGGGGGGGGGGGGCGAAGGTTTTTCCAACGAGGACAAGCCAATCCCCTCCGTCGTGTTCTCAATCACGGAGAAATTAAGCACCTCTTCCGACCGCTGCAGGTCGACAGCGAAATGGATGCGATAGCTGCACCGACGGTTCATAACTGAGTGATGTGAAGAGTGTTGCATGTATCCTCAACCCGCGCGCGGTTCTCTGTGGCGTCCCGGAGGACTGCTCAAGGTGACTAGAAAGGGACTGCGGGCAAGGTGACGAGCGGCTCGGGGAGTGATGCCGCCGCTGGACGCAAATACTGCGATGTAATTAATTAACGTCGCGCCCAGCACACCCTCCCAGTTATGGGATGTAAATAAATCGGATTCGATTTGAATAGATCAATATTATATTCTGTTAGATAAAAATGTTATAAATATCTTATTATTTTTTGTGAATATAAATATTAATATATTCATCATCACAGATACACGTATACCCATAGATATCCATTTTCATCTAAACAAAAGATGAATTATAATAAATTTAAAGACCAAATCAAAGTTTCCCTACATCCGCATGATGTTAAGTTAAATAAACATTTTAACTAATCAAAGCTTCCCTGCATCTGCACGATGTTATATAAAATAGAATAACTAAAGGACGTGCTGCAAGCATACTTTATTATAGTTGGACTTTGGAGCAATACTCAACCGGCAAACTCTCAGTCCCTCCCTGTGACGCCGTGAAGCAGATGCAACTTACTAACAGGGAAGGGAAAAAAATTAGGGCATGCTGTATTGCGTCCCATCTGTTCTCTGTGGTCGGGCAAAGACTAAAGACCAGAAGAGTAGAGCCGTAAGATAGAAGATTGACCGATTGAGGAAGATTACGTGACTGTTAGGGAGGGGAGCATTCGTTACAACTTACAAGTGAAGGTGATTGAAAAAGATAACGTGTTGGGGAGGGATACCGTCGTTACAACTTACAAGAGAAGGTGAGAGACAGGAGATTTGTGGAGTGGAGAGAGTTATTAATTTATTATTTATTAAGAATAGGTTTGGATTGAATTTAGATTCGGATGTACTAAATCTATCCTCAACCCGAATATAAAATGAGTATTTTAAAAATACCTAAATTCATATCTATATCCGATTATGCGACTATTATCTGTCCCATCATGAATCGGAATAATCGAATTTACGGATTTTTTTGACATCTCTACTCCCAACTGCTGCTCTGATCCCTCTCCCCACGCCCACAACCCCACTTCCTCGTAGTGCCTATCTAATTAAACCTTCGTGTATCTCTTGCATTTTTATCCTGCTAATTGGAAATTTCATGACATATTCGTTTCTGAAGTTCATTTACATATAGTATACACATATACATATATGTATGTATATCCATATAGACACATATATTTATATAAAACTTGGGAAAGACCGATCTCACGAAGTCGAAAAGATCACTCCCAGAAGTTTCACAGAGACCTTCCTCTCTCAGTTGAGTTCCTGAAGCAACAACTCCTCCTTTGTATAGAGATTTGTAGACGGTGGCCGATTGTTGCGAGCAAAACGTGGTGCAAATCGTCCGCATGCAGCCGCCGAGGTTTGCCCGATCGAGAAAGCGTGCATGCTATGCTCGGTAGGATTATCTATACATAATTTAACGGGCAGCTGCGCCAGCCATTTGCATTAATGGGCAGAGTGGGCGCCATCTCCTCCGCAAGACCCGCTGCAGGATTGACCGTAACAGCAGAGAGGGTCACTCTCATGACCCACGAATTAACGTTCTCGATCGGTGAGAGCAACCCCTTGGCAAGAGACCACCCATGCTGGGATCCTAACGACGCCCACGTAATCTCTGGTTTAAGCTGTTTTGGAAGACAAGATCGAGCATGTATCTTCGTAGCATCGATCCGGTCGTGTCTAACTTCACCTAATTGTGGGCTCCCAGCTACATATGAGCTCTTCATAATTAATTAGAACGCTTAAAAGAAGATGGAGTTATTAATTGGGGAGAGCTGGCATTGTGGAATGCGGTAAGCTTGAATCAGTTAGTTTTCACAGCGTTTGTTTCAGTGTATCCGACGTACGTTGAAGGCAATTATTCTAAATACGTTCCAAAATGGCAGTTTGCCAAACAGGCGTTGAGGCTGCTGGTTAGGTCTCTCGCGAGGAAGAACAGAAAATAGGGAACTTAACAAATGAAATCTGGTCCACGAAAACTTCATATTTTTTCTTCTTTTTTTGTCTTGTTATCAGAAGAGATCGATGCTAATTGCAGAGACATGGATCTCGGTCAGATGGGCGGTGTAAACGTAGATTTTCTCTAGAATTTTGTTTGATAATTTTATCATTAATTAATAGAACTATTACTATTATTATGACCACAAAACACAACAAAGTGAAGTTTAGCATTTTAATTAATTGAGGGACGTGTTCCCGTTTTGGCAGCGATTATCACATTTGTTTTCAGCGACAATTTTTTGTTTTTGTTATTGATGCCATATGAGTGCATGGTTCAAATAGCGTCCTCTATCCGGATGCACATAGTACCGTTCTTTCGAGGTCGCTTTGATAACCGATCAGGATAAACCTACACATAAATTATTCTAGAGTTAAGTTTAATAGAGTTTTGTAATCAATTTCTTATTCTATTTAGAATAAAAAATAAATTAATTAAAAACTTTAAAATAATTGAATAAATAAAAATATAATTTTTATTGAATAAATTACTCAATTTTAACTTCAAAACAACTCACCCGACCTCAAATAAAGTACCCGTGATATCAAATCCGGTTAGGCAAAATAATGAAAATAAGTCGCCCTATTCTAACTTTATTATTAGATTATCAAAGCCACCCTTAATTAAATGGATACACTAACAACACCCACAAAAGGGGCTTAATTGGGTGCTAGCAAAATTATATATACCAATAGGACGACCATGGGATGGCAAAGTCCCCGTCCCATGCCCATGCGTGGATATTATATATAAAGATTTTTTTCATAAAAAATATTGTTTGGAGTGAATTTATAAAAAAACATTTCTAAAAATATATTAGTGGACATATCATTATATTAATTTAAATAGTGCATAAATATCATTTAAATAGTATTTTTTAATAAATTTTTGATAAAAGAATGATATATCTATAAATAAATGTGACATTTTTACGTAATTTAAATCTACGAGCCCGGCTTAATGAATGTTTTCACGTGACATTTCTCTCATGATCACATCATTGTATCTTGAATGTCAGCAATCGGCCGTACATACATAATGGGGTTATCCACGAGGAGACGGGTTCATCAATGGCATCAATTTGGCAACATAGACAGTGGGTGCGCGTCGATCTTAATTTCTCTTCGGTCACACCGAGCAGTGATTAAGGTCCTAATAGTCCTAACCCACACGGTACGTAGACAATTAATAAAATATAAAATCTGGGACACGAGCTTAATTATGTGAACAGTGCATGCACCTCACAACGTTAATTAAGCTCTAGCCACTCGTTCGTTCGAAGGACGAGAGTAATTAACTTGTGTATAAATGTAAAGGAATCTACTGACGTTGGATGATTGCAGAAACAGGTGCACGGCACTTGATGCGGTGGGCTAACAATAATATGCCTGAAACTTTGGAGCTGTTGAACGGGAGTTCTTCCTTGGCAATGTTGTAGGTCAGCAAATTTGATCACCTACGGTGACTGCCATTTTTATATGATAGAACCCTAAACCCACGTTTTATAAATCTTAAAACCCGGGAGTTGGGGGGGGGGGGATGGACAACAACACTCGATTAATTAAGAGACAAAACTTCATCGGATGTTGGTTGTACGAAGCGTGAGGGTACTATAGACTAAGGTCCCGTTTGAAAATCTTTTCGGTCATGGCTTCCGAGATAAAAGCTGTCGATAACTTTTAATTTTTTTCAAATGGCAGGGCAGCTATTAGATTACGTGAGATATAAATTTTGAAGAAGAAGAATTTAGACACAAAAGTGTCCACTTCTCTTAATCCCCGGAAGCAGTCTCACGACGGATTACGAAGATTTTAAAGTGATTATGAATCCTCGACATGCAGAGGTGACAATACGGTTGAAAGATTTTGATAAAATGTGATCCCCGTCTCGTTTTCAAACGCTGTCTAAGGTCCGTGAACTTGGTGATATGTATCAACTCCGAACTGGCCTCGTTCAATGAGAGTCGACACCGACTTGGGGCAGATTTGACTGATCATATAAGACTACATAATTATTCAAATAATTAAGATCCACCTTGGTTCATATCTGAGGATATCTATGAGAGGCAAGATAAGTGATGTCATAGAGGATAATCTTTCGACGGTCTAAGTCAGATAATGACGGAGAAGGAGGAGAGTATTTGGGAGAGGGAGAGACAGAGGACGGAAGAGCTCTAGGGAAGATTTTTTACTTATCTCTTAGCTATTGGGTCAAGGTCCTACTTATGTATATCATCGTCAGAGGAGTTTGATCGTTGGATTATCGTGGCCAAAGGAGACGTGAACCGCCTAGTTCGCGTGTATGACGAAGCAAGGAGACATGGGCGTTGACTTACCGTTTTTCGCTGAGAGATAACTCTGTCATTAATGCGATAGGAACGCTGGCCATTAATGAGGTAGGATTCGTCGGAGAGGGTGTGAGATTGTGATGACATGAGTGACGTAGGCGGCGTCCCGATCTAGTTCTCGGATTGGAGCGTCGTTCGCCATTAATACATAATAATACCGTATACTGTGACTGTTGCTGAAGAAGGTGCACGCCAGTATGATCCGTATTCTAGGCTCGTATCGGGACAGGCGACGTAATGGACTGCCCGGGCAATATAATGGATCTGAAGAGTCGAGCTCGTTGAACCGGAGGATGAATGTCATTGGGCCGGCAATATGGGACCTTCTCACCTCCCAAAAAAAAGAAAACAAATCAAAAGGGTGAACTTCTATTTTAGCCGCACCTCCTGCACACTACAGCAGGGGAATTTTTTAGGTCCTGCCTCGTGCTGTTCTGACGTCGACTCATTATCGACAGTTTATATTCATTAGTCATTGATTATACATAAATCATGCTGCTATATATGCGCTAATAACATGAAGAAAAAGAACAACAGAAATAGAGAAAGATCATCAGCCAAGGCGCATGCGTCATTAAAGAGGGGCGCAATGTTCAAACTTCAAGCCGTCACTGTGCGCGATGCATCTGGGTGTGGTGAAGGGGACGCTTTGTCTGCACCAGCGCCGAAGCTGCGAACCATAAAAATGACATCTTTTCTCTGGACTCCGACTCGGGGGCCGTACCCCAATCACAAAATAACACAACAGCCACACCTCCGTCTGACGCAGGGATGGAGATAAAGTTTATCAGAGCTTCCGTTGAAAAGGCTACATGAGCCCACAAGCATGTGCTCACAGGGAGAGACAGAGAGAGAGAGAGAGGAAGGGGGGGGGCAGAGAGGGAGACTGCTGACGCTTGACTGCTTTGCGATTGGCTTCATGGTACTGCAGAATGATCCAAAGCCATCGTTTTTTGACCCCCCTCTCTCCCTCTCACTTTCCAGGAGATGCATGGAGAGAGAGAGAGAGAGAGAGAGGTGAAAATTTTGACAGGAGTTTGAAACGTTCAAAGGTCCAAGGGCTCGTGATGTGTTTATTTTCTCGCCCATCTTCCCGACTGCCCACCGGCCCCCCCTCAACCCAGAACAAAACAGAAGGTGTTGACAGGCCTCTCCAACCTCTTATTCTCTCTCCTGTTCCCCCTTCTCCTCTTCTCGTTTCTGTTCCTTTTTCCAAGTTCAAACCCCACGCCTTTGATTTCCAAACACGAGGTTAGGGGGGACACACGGGTTCCCTTTTGTCCCGATCCCCGAATCGCCCCCATTTCGTCTTTGAAGGGGGCGTTGGACCTTTTGCTTTTCTCCATCCTGCGCTTTTGACACACGGAGGAACAACACCCCACTAGGATTTCGAAGGTATAAATTGAAGGCCAAGGAGGCGGCGAACCAACCATCCACCATATACTGATATACCATCTTTGCAAGCACCAAAGAGGGAAGACGTTCTCCGGTTCCTTGTGTACACACCCGCCCTGAACTTTCAGCTGTTCTGGTCTCCCTCAGTCTTACAGAAGCAGGTAAGAGAAGAGAGAGGCCCTGTTGTGATCATCTTGTGGTTCTCTTCTTCAAGTTTCTGATCGCTTACACCAGCCCTGGGCTTTTTTTTGGGCATTATGAGGATCTTCAAGCTGCCTTTTGAAATGATTACTCCGTATCTTCTGCTCTTCGTGTAGCCTCTTTCTTGTGTTCGGTTTGATTTCTGTGCATAATCGAGCGTTTCCAGCCCTTGGGTAGAACAATTATTGGCCATTTGCTTGATGGGTCTGGGCGATTTGAAGTCTATGGAAGGGCTGAGAGGGCTTCTGTTTCTTCATCATCTGTTGTTCTTTCTGATCGAGCTGCTTCCGCTGAATGATATATGGAGATGGGCTGTTACCCTTCTGGCCTACTAGCAACACCTTCGAGTGGAAAATAATTAGAGTTTTTTTTTCTCCGACACCTCTAGTCGTTTGCCTTTGTACTTCTGTTCCTTTCTGGCTTTAATAGATCGAAACGGGTCAAGGAAGAAAACTATTATGTCATCAGATTGCCTAAATTCGTTCTCTTCTGCAATAATAGGCAATCACGATTCAGAAAAAGATATCATAATGTTAAGATATTCACATCTCATGTTTCTTCTTTTCCTTCGCGTCTGCTGCAGGGTATAAGCAAAAAATTAAAGGAGACACTTCTGAGCTTCTATGGGTCTATCCCTTTCTGTACTTAGATCGTCATGGATTGAAATCCTGGGCAACATGTTCGGCTTGGCGCAAGATGTCGAGGTGGTTCTGGTGAAATCCCTCAGTTTCAACGAGAAAGATGTACAGATGACCCTCAAGTCTCTTAGCTTCAAGAAGAAGAGCTCAGAGACCATGGTGTCACCACGGAAGCCCAAGAAGATTGTCCTCGAGCACTCTTTAAGCTTCAAAAACTGGGAAGCTGAAAAGCCCGAGGTTCAAAACCCCATTCCATCCAAGACCCAGAGTCTGGAATATGGTAACTCAGAACCCATCAACCTCGGATGCTCTGGTCGAGAGGCCATCTCTGAATCGCAACCTGTAAATATCCTCCTGGAGTTTGCATCCCCAAGGCCTAAAGCCCAGATGGACGCAGCAAACTGCCTCTTGGAATTTGCATCCCCAAGGCCTAAGAGCGAGCTGGACGCAGCTGCAGTTAAGCTGCAGAAGGTTTACAAAAGTTACCGGACCAGAAGGAACTTGGCAGATTGTGCAGTGGTGGTCGAAGAGCTCTGGTATGCATCATACATAGTTTCAAACACTTGGTTGATAATTTTTCCTCCCCTTTTCATCATGCCACTTGACATCTGATAATGTCCATTTTTCCTCTTGAGCATAGGTGGAAAGCCTTGGATTTTGCATCCCTGAAGCGGAGCTCGATATCATTCTTCAATGATGAGAAACCAGAGACGGCAATCTCACGTTGGGCAAGGGCACGAACCAGAGTTGCCAAGGTAATCGTGTGACAGTGAACTTTAACATGCATACAAGGACGTTGACTCTTGTTGATGCAACAAGTGCTAATCACCGGTTCTGCTTGTTACAGGTTGGCAAAGGCTTGTCCAAAGACGAGAAAGCTCAGAAGCTGGCTTTGCAGCACTGGCTTGAAGCTGTGAGTCATACCTTTTATTTCTTCTTATTCAGAGAAATTTTTTCTCAGCATATTTTGTTTCTACAACTTGCTGCTGCATACAAGATATTCTGCGAAGAGTAAGAGTGTTCTAACCTTTCAATGGCCGCTTATGTAGATCGACCCACGCCACCGCTATGGGCACAACTTGCATATCTACTACGATCTCTGGTTTGACAGTGAGAGCAGCCAGCCATTCTTCTACTGGTAAGTTAGCTTGGTATGATCATTTTGTTACCCACCTTTTCTTCTAGATTGCTCTTGGGTTTGAAGCTTACACTTTTTGTCAATTTCTTTTTCCAGGCTCGATATAGGAGACGGAAAAGATGTAAATCTTGAGAAGTGCCCGAGGAGCAACCTTCAGCATCAGTGCATCAAGTATCTTGGACCGGTTGGTTCCCTATATGCCCACCTTAAATTTTCACATGTAGAGAGGCATAATGCATCATCAAAGATGCCTACTTATGCGGCCATTCATGTGGTTTGGATGCCCATGCCTGACTCGCGTTCTGTATTCACATGGTCTTGCAGAAAGAAAGAGAGGCATATGAGGTCATCGTGGAGAGTGGGAAGCTTGTCTACAAGCAAAGTCAAACGCTTGTGAACACAGTGGAAGGGTCCAAGTGGATCTTCGTCCTCAGCACATCAAGGAACTTGTATGTTGGACAGGTGAGCGTTACAAATCTACCATAGCCTTCAATCCATGTCTCTGTTTTGCTCAGGGAAAAAGAAAACATTCTGAAATTCACACAATGAATCTTCAACATATTTGTCACCAAGAGCACGATCTTTTTTGGTCACATAATCGCTTTCTCTACTTGCGAAAGTGCGTCCTTTATCATCCTTCTCATCCTTTCCCTTTCTGTTCTTGCAGAAGAAAAAGGGCACGTTCCAGCACTCAAGCTTCCTTGCAGGGGGAGCCACAACTGCTGCTGGAAGACTGGTCGCAATGGAGGGTGTTCTAAAGGTACTTGCCTCTATATCTTTCACATGGACTTGTGAGGACAGAAATGGTTTCTCTTTTCAGATGGCAGTGGGAGGCAGTCTATCTGGGTGGTTTTAATTTTATAGAGCATACCCATTTCCTTGTGTAATGTTCTTTCTGTTCTTTCTTCAGGCTATATGGCCATACAGCGGTCACTACCTCCCAACAGAGGAGAACTTCAAGGAGTTCATCAGCTTCCTCACTGACAACAATGTCGACCTCACTGACGTGAAGGTACATTCTCCTGCTCCCTCTTCACTCTGTCATCCTCACTGACGATGAATCCACGTTGTGACTTCAACCATGTGGCAAAGTTGGCTTACTTACACATGTTCCATCCTTCACAGAAATGCTCAGTGGATGACGACGAATTCCCATCCTTTAGGAAGAGTGACAAGAGGGAGGAGGTGGCTGCTGCAGACGCCGCGAAGAAGGCTGATTCTGCAGTGGCCATGGACCTCGCTGGGTCCAAAACGGAGGAGCCTCCTGAACGGGCGGCGAACCCAGTTGATCATGTGGAGGCCAACAAGGAGAACATGGAAGCACAGGCATTTGGGATGGCCAAGCGGCTGTCATGCAAGTGGAGCACTGGTGCTGGCCCACGTATTGGCTGTGTCAGGGACTACCCCGTGGATCTACAGATCAGGGCACTGGAGCAGGTCAACCTCTCACCAAGGGTCACACCTTCACCTGGTGGGTACAGAACAGGTCCGGTTCCATCGCCTCGCCCAAGCCCTCGGGTGAGGCTGTCGCCCAGACTCGCGTACATGGGCTTGCCCAGCCCCCCAGTCTCTCTCACACTCCCCGTTCCCAAGCCAAAGAAGAGATGAGTTTTGCAGCACCGCGCGTGCACACCCAGGGTAGCCGTCACGAGCGGTACGGTACGTCAGCTTGGATCCGAGTTGCTCTGCATGAGCATGAGATTTTTTGGTCCCTTCGACCACTCCTGAACTGAAGGGGGGAGGTGGAGAGGAGCTCACCGCTGCCTAACCTAGGATTCATTTGTTCAACATTTCTTTGTACAACATTATTCTCTTTTTGTTCTTTTGATTCTTGGGCCACAGCTCATATTGTTTATCAGCTGGGGCTTCATGCGTGGTTAAACCTCCACGTACGCAGGGTTGTAATTTTCTGTAAAGGAAGCATTCTTTTGTTACCAAAATGTTCGTGTCTCATTGATAGAGGAATTGAAATTACATTTTGTTCTTTCATGTTCTATATATGCTGGCTGAATCCTAAAGAGAGGCAGAGAAGAAGTTGCTTTTTCCTGTTTCCTTCGCTTCATTAAGCTGCCCAAGCCGTAGTTCATGAGTCATGACTATTCTTGCAAGCGTTGAGACCTCAACGTGTCTGTCTGTGGGAAAGAAAAGACCCATCTGGGAAGTTTCTATAACACATGAAACTAATGGCATCTTTCATGATTAGAATAACTTCAATGGATCACATGTTGTTCTTGGCCAAATAGATAAGGCTCGTTATCTTCCGGCATAGAGGCATACAATATTGACCAGTCCATCCCTTGTATCTCTACCAGGAGATTTGCCTGCCATATTGGAATTAATTGGGGTTCTCCAGAAAAAAAATTGTCCGCGTCACCTTATGGAATATGCAACAGAGAAAATTTGTTTCTCCGTCTGTCCGGTGTCAACTAAACCCGAGATCCTCATGAAACTTCCGGTGGCCTCGTCTTTCCTACCATTTTCTTGTGAAACTACTTGGCGCAACCTTCCAAAAGATTGGCATTAGGTAAGAAGTCCATCAAAAAGGTGGTTTAACTCTCCAGATTTTGTCTTAAATTTATCTATCCTCATGATTGATAAAATAAGATTCGTGTTGATGAATGGCCAGGGCGATGTCATTCATATACAGAGTTCATCTAATGCAATCTCCAAGTGTCGGTAGTATGCCGATCGAACCATTGTGGCCCTTTCAGATTCCAAGGATCGGCCCTGATAATGATTTCTCCAGTTTGATCAAAAGATCTTTTCGTTTTTTCTATTTTTTTCTGTTGGGAAAGTGTCTTCATTTTGTGATCGGGGGCATTTTCGAGTTTTTTGTTATAGTTGGTGTCTATAAATAGTCTCATTGTACCCATCGCAGAACATGACCAAGACCGTGACCATGAACTCAATAACAGAAAAAGAGAGATCTGAAGCATAAGAAAAAGGGCATACGGCACACCAAAGCGAGGGAGCAAGAGAAAGGAAGGAGGAGAAAGAAGAAGGGAGAAGGGTGTCTGCGTCTTCGGGTTTTCTTGGATAACTCTTTCTTTGGGGCTTCTTCTCTGTACATAGGTGTGGATGACTCTCAAATTATATTATGTGGAGTGGGGCCGGTGTAGTCTCTCTGTATTATATGGTGAATCTCTCTCTGACTTGATCCCATGGAAGTGGAAAGGCTTGTCACCTTCACGTAAAATCTCTATCTTCTTAGTGTGTCTGTGTGTACTTGTGTGAATTTGCCATAGTCATTGTTTAGGCTTTCGCACAGCAAGTGAAATTAGAGACCAAGTTGAGATAGTCTTGATCGCGTGAGATGAGATAGATATAACTGTCGGCAAGATGATTTCATTCAATGGCAGCAAACGGATGATCTAGAAGACACAAATAGAGGACGTCCTTGCTGATAATATAATTATTATCAATATTTTTTATATTTCTTTACCCCACCTCACACCTCACTATTACCGAAGTTGTCATATTCACAAGACTTACGAATGTCAAAGAGTATCCAGTCAAAGGTCAAAGTAAAGAGCAGTCAAGATGAAGACCAGTTAGAGTCAAGTCCAGTGAGCCCAATGGAGCTTGAAGCCAGTCAAAGCAAAGTCAGCACGATGAACAATGTGAAAAATGGGAGAAGGGCTAAGGGGGAGTTTAAGTAGCGCCCAAAGCGCCCGCACCTTTAACTTGTCAAAACTAAGTGCCCATTTCTTTAAGTTGGATGAAACAAGGCCCTCCCGGAGTTGGACAAAACATAGTTGTGGCGGCTATGGTTTGACAAAGCATGGGCGCCCAGCGCCTTTATTGTGACCAAACTTCACCCTGGCCGAGCGTCCTCATTTGGAGTAAAAAGGGGCACTCAGTGCCACATATTTGTCAAACTATAGGTGCTCGGCGCCTTTCTTTTGACAACTTATAGGTACTCAACACCTCACATTTGACGAGCTAGGGGCGCTCATTGCCTTAGCTTTGACAAACTATTGATGTGGGCACCCAATGCTTTAGTTGGACCGAAACAAGCTTCCCGACCTTCATCTTTTGACAAATCAATGACGACCGGCGCCTTACTTTGACAAATGAAAGGTGCTCACCGCCTCATTTGGAACCAATCAAACGGGGGGGGCCTTTCAATTGGATCAATTGAAGAGTCCAACGCTCCCCATCCCTCACCTATAAATACCAGAAGAAGCCTAACGGCCAGGGGCATCTGAGCATCATCCGAAGCCAGAGAGATTACACTCAAGCGACTCAGGCTGCTGCTGTTGACTTTGACTTTGACTTTATTCTTCAAAGAGAAAGAGACAAGGGTACTATCGCTGTCTGGACTCTTTTATATTTTAAGAAGTTGTGCTCGGATGACCTCAGTCGATGCTCTGTTAAAAGTCTCTAGATCCACTTAACTCAATTTGACCTTTGATCATACTCGACCTAAATCTCGCTTATTCCAAATAAAGTCTTTCCAATAGTTCGATTGACTTGACCCAATTGACTCGACTATCTCAATTCATATCCCAGTTGATGACCGTCTCAGTCTCAGTCGACTCCTAGTTGGTGACTGTCTTAGTTTATATCCCCGTTGACTCGATTGTCTATATTTTAGTTGATTTGACTATCCTTGACGGTCCCAATTTATACAGTCATTTCAATTCAGTCATCCTGACTCCCAGTCCCAGTCTATGCAGCTATTTTCCCTATGGAAAATTCAATTATTTCATATAAAGCCCGACATTTAGTAATGTTTTGGGTCACAATTCCTCCTTATGTCCATTTCATCCCAGTCACCCTATCGCTGGCCTAAAACTCAATTTTACCCCAGGTCAGTTATGATCCGGACGCCCCTTATCTCCCAGACACCAGTTTTGCTCCGGATCAATTACATCCTGGCCGTTTCTCTTACATGTGCGATCATACCACCTCCCTTCTGCAAGCCTTGGCAATGTCACAGTGTCGTGTCCCACCATGTGGGCATATCTGTTGGCACTATGCGCCTATAACCATTGCTGCATGTGGGCGCATCCAGGGACCCCCAGTCACTTATCCCGAGTGAAATTCCAAATGAAACCTGGGTCCCTGCACAGCCCATTCAACTCCAACTGTGCTGCATTTGGGGTGGTACTCCTAGGACATATCCCCGCTCAGGAGAAATATTTTATACAGTTGAGTCTTTTCCAAAGCAATGACTCGGGGACCATTATTCTTGACGGATTTTTCATGTGGCTTGCATATACGATAAGAGAAGCTCTTGTATTGCTATAAATGTCTTTCACGACTTTTATCAATGAAATGTGGATGTTTATGTTTATGTGTATATTTTATTCCCACGTTCATAGACAATTGCCTCGATAGCAACCACACAATCCCTTCCACGTTAAACCATTTTTGCGACATCTTATCTCCTTGCCAATGAGAATGAATGAAGGTGTTCAGATTCAATCTGATGTAAATAAATATCGGTCACTTGCAATCGATGGGGATTTTGTCTAACACCCGATCTCCCATATCGCCTGAAAATCCACATGTGGACGTATAAAATTGCACGTCCATATATATGTCCCGCCAAGCCCCCGCATTAATGTCAAAGTCTAAAAGAGAAGACCCGGGAGACTGGCCATCCAGGGCTCCGGGAGAATACTACCGTCCGGCAAATCCTCACATTTGCAGGACACATTAAATGACAAGGAAAACACAGGATACCCTCCTGAATTGATACACTGCTATGGACCCACCCTCGGGTCCCTAACGGTGAAGAAATATCCCAAAGAATGCACGATTGTGAGTTCCTAAAGCCAGAGCTGGTGCCCCTTTCAACGGCACGCTCCAAGCGGCCTTCAGCGGCACACCCCAGTTTCCCTTCAGCGGCACGCCCGTTGCTCCTCCAATGGCACAGTCCAAGCCTTCAGCGGCACACCCCAATTGCCCTTCAGCGGCGTGCCCGTTGCTCCTCCAACGGCACGGTCCAAGCCTCTAGCGGCACAGCCCCAACGCCCTCTCAGCGGCACAACCTTCCTGCCCTCCAGCGGCACACTGTCTAAGCCCTCAGCGGCACGCTCCCGGCAAGCCTTCGTACCCCCCAGCGGCACAGCATTGCAACCGCCAGAACGGTACAGATCGGCAAGAGGCACAACGGTCAATAGGTGGGACCCTTGGCGCGTAGCTTGGCCACCTCGACGCCAGCTAATGCCCAGCCATCGTGTCGTCCCGTGATTCGGCCATGGCACTTCTACCTGACGAAGATGGGACTCAGGTCAACCTCGGATGGCAGTGCCATCATGAGGCTTCCCCGTCAAAGACCCATGTATAAAAGGGCTCTCACGAAGAGAAAAAAGGAGGAGGGCATGCGAAGGCACCCGTTCGAAGAGAGTAGCACCGCAGAGAAGAAGAGGAAGGAAGAAGAAGGTAGAAGATAGTGGGGAGATTGAGAGAGAGTGAGCCACCTGTATAGGGAAGAGAAGGAACGGGGTAAAGGAAAGCATTCTCCCTCGTTCCGACTCTCCCCATTACTGTTTTGTGTTGTTCCCTTCTTTTTGCTTCTCGACTGTCTCTTCCCTCTCCATGCTCTTCTATTCTGCAACGTGATGTAGCTGGCCCCGAATCTTGGCCCCTTTATCTTTTTGCAGTTCTGATCATGAATAAAAGTGTCCTTGGGCTCTGTCTTTTGTTGTCTCCGTTGTCTTCCCCTCACCGCTAAGCTGTGATTTGGTATTTTTCTCTCCGGTCTTCTGATTGTGTTCTGATTACCCCTCACTCCATCGGTTGGCTTGGCTCCACGTGTGGTATTCTTGGCTCGGTGGTGCAGGGTTGCCTCCCTTCCTATTTGACAGTCTTAATGGTGTGAGTGTTACCCCACTCCCTCCATCTATGGGTTAGTTAGCACCCTCCATCCCTGCCTGGCCGTTGGAACTCACCTACTGGTCAGGAGGGTCCTTTGCCCCTCCTTCAGAGACCACATCATACATACATTCAAGCTCCCAGTCATCCTACCACTCAGGCCCCGCCAGCGGCACACCCCTCCCATTTGTCCGTCTGGCGGCACGGCCTTCCCTGTAATTGCCCAGTGGCACACCTTCCTTGGCCGCCCAGCGCCACACTCTCCTTGGTCTGCTTAGCGGCACACTCTTAGGCTGCCTCAGCGGCACACCTTGATTGTCACTCCTCCGGTGCATTCGTGACTTGTTTCAGCCTACTAGTTTCCCGACGTTTTCTCCGAGTTTTCCGAAGTTTCCCCAAAGGTGGCTGCTTAGGCACACACCTCAGTGGTTGGTTCATGTCACTCCTTGTGGGCATGTTCCTTGTTATTCCCTTACCATCCAGGTCAGGGGGAGATGCTGCCGAATTTTTGTCAGAAATAACAACAAATTAAAAGATGAAAGGGAAGCAACAAACGAATGAAACCAACAACAGTAAAACATCTTAATCAGCCAAGAAAACTATTTGAAGCTCCAGGAACTGGCTGAGTAAGACTCCAAGGACTGCACTGCTGAACATGACTTGGGACTCAACCTCATGACAGGGAATTGAAAGTTTAACCATCTGAGACTCTCTATCAGACATGATCTGGACAAGGGACCCTCTCTTGAACCCTGGCCCACTCCTTGAGCGGCACACTCCTAGATCCCCCAGCGGTACGCTTTCCTTTGCCTTCTGAGAAGTACACCTCCCCAGCGGCACACTGCCCACACCTTTCAACCCTCTAGTGCGCACCTTTCAACCTCCAGCGGTACACCCTCCTTCTCCCTAGCGGTACACTTCTTAACCCCCCAGCAGTACACTTGCTAATCCCCTAGCGGTACACTCCCTAACCCTCCAGTGGTACACTTGCTAATTCCCCAGCGGCACGCTCTCTGCTCTCCAGCGACACATTTCCTAATCCTTCAGCGGCACACTCCTAATTCCACCTCCAGCGGTACACTCCATCATTTCTTCAATAAATATACATGTATAATAAAAAAATTATAATAAAAGGAACAATAAACAATAATAATCGTGATAAAAACAAAAGGGGGGGGGGGTAGTTCCAATCAAATAATGAGCGAAGAGAAGGTAACAAAAAGGAGCAATGCTAATACATGAGCGATAACGATACACGTCACTCAAGGTAACTCACGAACATAACGACATGGTCCTCGTCTCTCCTTCTTGGATTCCGAACCCAGGAATATTAATGATGCCCTCGTAGGCCGAGCTTCACCCTCGGGAGTCACCTCTCTCGTTATGGTCATCGCCCGGCCCTGCCTTGGGCCGATATCTCATCAGGGTCCCCTCTCTCACCGGGACCTGATTCGCCCCCCTTTTTGCATTAAAATTGCCACCTCCTGGCAGACATTTGCACGGATTCATCCCCCGTCACCGTCTTGTTTTCCGTACGGACTTCTGTTCAAACATGGAATGGTCCATCGGTGACCGACATAATCTGAGTGTTCATGCCCTCACCACGGGCTCACTGCATAGCACGACTACCTTTCTCTTCCTGTATCAATTAATATTTCTTTTGACCGTGGAGCCCTTATTTCCGGCAATTAATCAAGGGTATTCCTCTCTCTAAGGGGATGTAAATGACGTTGTGACCTTTATGGCATAACGGGTCTCAGTCTCGACACGAACCACACAATCGCCTGACTGACTCAGATCGAGCGCACCTGTGGCTCTTCGGGGCCTAAATAAATCGTCACTTTGTGACTGGCACGCCCACGCACTTAATAAACCAACAAACGGACCAAAATAATTTGTTAAATAAGAAGTGCGTCCACAAGTCTGGCACGCCCGGTGGGACTGGATCACCCTTCATCTCCTTGCCTGAATTAAGGGCTCCACGGCCCCCTTCTTGTAATACTAATTCCCTAATTTACAAATGCAGGTTGCGTTACGGACGTCGGGATGGCGCTCACTTTCGACCGGCAACCCGTCGAGAGCCACGCGTGGAACGGCTACTTGGCCATCCCTCTCGCCTTCGGGAGCTTCCCTCCTTCAGTTGGCTTCCCCAACTTTTTGGGAGTGGCCTTCGCGAACCTGCTGGACGTTGAGGCATCTGACAGGATCGAAAGCAACGCCTCCATCCAGGGGGCCACCAAAGCTGCTGTCGGCCGACCAATGGCCGAATCCCCCAAGACTATCCCCGTGAAGACGCTGGGCTGCAATGTGCACCATGTGCACCAGAATGCCTGCCCGTCACGCCCAGGCTCGGCTTCCCACCAGAGAAGGCTCCGGAGGAGCCATGCCACTGCATCACCCCGAGGCAGGGTCTCCAGCACCAGCAAGTCTGCTGTCGTCGGAACTTTTCGGGTGCATCTTTCCGGGCAACGCTCCGAGGTGATCTCGGATCGCATCATACCCACTATACCAGTGCGCAACTCTTTCCAGCCACTGGGGAAGATGAATGACAATATGACGCCCGCATCTCCAGCCACAGTTCCACAGCACCAACCGGCTCCTAGGCCGACAAAGGGCAAACGGGCATGGGTTCCCAAAGTAGCCCGGGGCACTTCACCAACCCGAGTAGGGCCCAGCACCTTTCGCCCAACGAGGGCTCAACAGGCAGACCGGGTCAAGACATCGGCCCCCGTCTACCAACCGGCATTGGTCACACTGGTCCCGTCGGAGAACACCCGCCGTCGACACCACCGACGTCACCATCAGGCTGCCCGTGCGGAGCCTGTAGCCCACATGCCCGTTGCTATCAACAGGGCAGTATCATCCGCCTCTCCTCCTGATCAAGACTGGGAAGGAATGGAGCAGGCCATGAGAAATTACTTGCGGGGCCCGAGGAGCACTCCCCTGGGTCGCCAGAGACTGCTGGGGGTAGTGACCTCCGCATTTAAAGAAGAAGAAATCCGACCCGCGCCTAGTGTCGAGTCGAGGAACTGCTCCGAGGAGCGCTATCAGTCCCCGCTGAGGGAAGAGGTGAGGCCGCGGGGGTCGGTCTTTGACAGATTGGTCTTCCCAGGTAGGCCGTCGGGAAGAACGGCAAGAAGAGGCAGAGACCTAAGGGTCTATACTTGCAACATGGCAGGGGTATTTGGCCAGTACGGGGCCTTACCGACCGAGCCTGACGAAATGGCCAGACTTGCAGCAAGGCCAGGACCTCTCACTAGAAGAGGGAAAGTAGCAACTGAGAAGACGCGAGCCCACACTGAAGGAACTGACTATGGGGAGTCGTCAATGGCCCTGGCTGCCAATGTCATTACTGAAGGCACCACGGGAGGACCATCCACGTCGTCCGAGGAGACGCCAGCTGAAGAAAGAGGGGGCACCCCTAGCCTCTCCATGAGTGACCCAGCTGTATTACTTATGATGCAGTAATATCAAAGGGAGATCGAGTTGTTAAAGAAGCAGCTGACCGACAGAGTTGCCCAGCCCTCGACATCCGGGCAAACCGAAACATTACCAGAGACCCCTGGGGGCAACGGTCAGGCCTCAGAAGCTTCTCCACAGGTGACGGTGTCTCCACCGATCCCCGGCTACACCGGGGGCATACCCCTTCACCAGCCGCAACATACAACTCCGGCTTTGCCCCAGAACCCGCAGTTCCAGGGGTCCACCATTGCACCTCAGGCGACAGTGTTAATAACACCACTGGCGCAACCGGCTCATTTCTACCCGAACCCGGTGGACCCGACGACGGTGAACAGACTGATGCTAGAACAGATGATAGACATGAAGCTGACAGAAAGGGGCGATAGTGATCACATGCCCTTTGATGTGTATCGGGTACCCTATCCGGCACACTATGCTGCCAGGAGACTGCCGGCCGGCATCACCAAGCTGCCGAAATTTGAGAAGTTTAATGGGCAAGGGTCTCCCAGGGAGCACATTGCCTACTATGTGAATGTTATGGGGGACCTGGCTGCAGATGAGGCCTACCTCCTCAAATTCTTTGGCTCGACACTTACCGGGCTTGCTTTCGAGTGGTATTCGAGCTTGCCCGCCGGGTCCATTGCAGACTGGCCCGACATGCAGAAGAAATTCAAAGAAAGGTTCTATATAGCTGAGCGGGAAGTAACTGTGGCAGAACTCTACGCCACGAGATAAAGAAATGATGAGTCGGCTCTCGACTACATAAAGAGGTGGAGAAATCTCAGCATGAGATGTAGACGTCCCCCGCATCAGGAGGATGCAGTGCAAATTTGTAAACAGAACCTGAAAAAGGAAATCCTTGAAAGGATGATCGGCGCTGAGGTGCGATCATTTGACCGTCTAAACAACATAGTAGCAGAGATCGAGGCGTTCCTTGCTCGATATTCCTCTACTCCAGCTATCTCAAGCCAGAGGGCCAGGCAGGCCGAAAAGAGACCGATACCGCCAGAAGTCCACACATTGGACTTCGAAGCTTTTGAGAAACTGACAGAGAAAGCCAAGGAGACGGCCAATCCTCCTCCAGCTAGGTCTACTGAGCGGCGGGAAGGTCCTTCCCTACGGGAGAAGATGAGGAATAAGTTATATTCTTTTCCTCAAGATAAGTCCCGGATCTTGTTTGAATGGGCCACTAGATACAACAAAATCACACTACCAGAACCGAAGAGGCCTGGTGACATAAAGAAGAAGGATGATCCTTGTTTCTGCCCGTACCACCAGATGCTGGGGCACACTATCGAAGAATGTTACATCTTCAAGGATGTCATGGAATCCTTGATTAGGAAGGCAGAACTGGATATGGGGGAGCACAAGATAGACCCTCCGCAGCCGTACGAGATGCCGAGCCTCGGCACCAGTGTCAATATGGTGTCCTTGTACCAGCAACTGCCTGAGGAGTGGGCGGAGGCTAGTACAAAGGCCACTTATGAAGCCTTCGTCATGGCGCCAGATCAAGACCAAGGAGGTTGGCAGACTGCGCTGACAAGGAATAGAAGGAGAAGGCAAGCTTCCCGGCCCACACCGGAGGGTCACTTAAGGGGTGCCACATCCCGACTAGCACCGCCACCAGTGGCGCCTGTTTGGCATGACACAGCCCCCCGGCTGGTCATGAGGCGCCCCACTCACAACAAGAAAAAGCACATCCCGATGCGGGTGCTCAAAGAAACCAGTCCTGTGGTGGAAAGACTCCAGGCCATTATTGATGGGCTCGAAGATTATGAACAGCACGAAATCCAGCCTGTAGAGCTGAAGGAGTATGTCCCTTGGAAGGAGTTCGAGTCACTTGAACTAGCTCCGGGGGCAGAAGCCGAGGCGAAGGAAGAGCCTCTCTTATGGGGTGAGCCTCCCCAAGGCCAGTCGCCAGCCACTAAAGAAAAGAAGAGAAAGAAGCAAAGAAGGCTCAGAAACAAGGAGAAGAGCGGGGTTGTTCTTTCTAGCAACACCCTCTCAGCATTATTTGACACCGCCCTCTCCTTGCGAGAAGAAGAGCAAGAGACGCCCGCCGAGCCATGGGAAGTAAATCAGGCCGAAGCATCCACCTCCCAGCATGCCACTAGGTCGGGAAGGAAGTGGGGACGCCCTCCTCAGGCCAACCATAACATCCTGCTCAGGGGAGAACAACCATATCATATCCCTGAACCTAAGGTCCAGGGCATAGAGATTCCCCCTCCCTCGGGTCTCTACCCCGGAGAGCCGGTCGGCCGGAATATCCCTTCATTTATTGAGTTTCTCATGACTCAAGGGGAAAGGCAGTCGTACCCCCACGAGTCTCAGCGGACCAGAGGAGCAGGTAGCCTCTCGGCCCCGCTGACAGTAACTCCTTCTCGGTTAAGGGAAGAACCTGACAACATCTCGAACCTTGCCGAGTTAATGCAAGAGAAGGAAGTGACCCAACAGGCCCCATAAGCTCAAGTGATACCTGACCCAGTGGAGGAAGCACCCGCTGAGCCGGCTCCCCAGGCCCAGGCTGGGGGCAGGTGCAGGAGAGTCGAAGAGATGAAGTTGCTCGAGGTCCGAACTAGCAATAGAATAGTCAAGCACCTGAAGAACATTCCAGCCAGGTTCACCATCTGGGAGATCCTGTTTCTAGATGAAGAGACGCGGCGGGCCGTCATCGCAGCGCTCCAGACACCAGCATATGTGGAAGCCTGCCTTGCAGAAATGTCACCCGAGGTAGCTGTGGCTTTTACGGAAGAAGATATGCTCCTACCTACTTGCAGTCACAACAGGCCGCTCTACATGAGGGGACAGCTGAATGGGCATCCCATCAACAGAGTATTGATTGACCCTGGGGCGGCAGTGAACATACTCCCCTACCGGATATACCAGAAACATTACTTTGATGTACACTTGATCGAGGTCAGGAATGTTAAGATCGCTGGCTTCAACCAGAAGTGTGAGGTCCCCATGGGGATTGCAGAGTTTAACCTCTCTCTTGGCGATTTCACAACTAAGGTCCAGTTTCATGTCATTAACTCCAGCACCTCCTACAAAGCATTGATCGGCCGGCCTTGGCTACACCAGAATCGGGTAGTGCCATCTACACTGCATCAATGCATCAAGTATCCCAGCAATGGGAAGGAGGAAAGGATCTTCGCTGACCTCCACCCTTTTGAGGTGTTCGAATGCCATCTCTCAGATGCCAATTTGTATTTAGAGAAGCCGAAGCAAGCTCCCCAAGCCACCATGGACAAGGGAAAGTGGAAGGCGGAGCCCAACAGCTGGTTCCCTCCACCACCGCCGGGCTATGTGGCTCCCCGTCAAGTGTCATTTGTTTCTGGGGCAGAGGGAGTATTCAAAGTCACTCCCCTTTCCATCTACCCTGCACCGGGGTTGCCACACCTCGAAGACTTACTGGAGGACATCAGGGTCCCGCTCGGGATTATCAAGTCTCTCGCAGAAGCTGACTGCCAAGTGGTCGAACCATTGAAGATCTTTGAGGTGCCTAACCCCGGAGGACGGTCTACTATTTTCTATGTGGCTGATGAGCACCCGGTCAGAGGGGATGATGATTGTAAACTCCCCGACGAACTGCATGACCCACTCGTCCCAATCACGGGACTGCCTGACATAACCGGCCCGGTAGCCAGAATGACCAGAAAATAAGGGATCCCCTTTTGCCAGCTCTCCAGTCGGAAGGACATGTTCAAAAAGATGTGGAACCCACCAAATCTGGACCGGAGATTGCTGCAAATCACCCGGCACCCGGGATTAGGTTTCTCATTAGAAGATTCCTACGAAGTCGACGTCATATCGATCTCGGCTTCGGATGGCGATAGCCTCACAGGCGTCGCAGCTCCACAAGAAGGTGAAAGTCGCTCGCGCCTCAAGCCCTCGGCTGATGAAGAACATGATGAAGAGGTATTCCTATGGAATCCACCCCCCTGCAGGAATAAGGGGAAGGCCCCGTCCTCCTCTGGAGGGCCAACCCTGAATGACTACAGCAGCGGTGCACCGTTGCCCTCGTCTGACACTGATGCAAAGGATGGGGAAGCAAGTCGGACCCCAGGCCTCCCTCGGTGCGACTCTGCCATATTTGCCCTATGCTATCAACAGTTGGGAGAAATTGAAATGTTGAAGGCTCGCTTGGCCGAAGTGACTGTACTCGTGTCTGACCTCATCAGGGGCATCCTCCGCCAACAGAGCATCGGCACGCACCAGTCCCTGAGCACCATCCCGAACGCCCCCGAGCACCTGAAGAGGGAGGCTAAGGATGTGGCTGCTTCCCCGGCCAGACGATCGGCCGAGCGAAACCCTACGCTGTGGGAGAGGATGCGGAGACCCTACTCTTTCCTGAGGAATAAAACCCGAGGAATTTTTGAGTGGGCTTGCTACTATGGCAAGGTCTCCCTCCCAAAGTCCAAGAGACCACAAGATGCTCGCAAAAGCGGTGACCCCTTGTTCTGCCCTTATCACCAGATACTGGGCCACTCTATCAAAGACTGCTACGTCTTCAAGGATATTGCTCAAGCCCTGATTGAGACAGATGAGCTCAGAATGGGGGATTATGTGGTGGCTCCGCCACGCCCCCATGTGACATACAGCCACGAAAAGGGTGTTTACATGGTGTCAGTCCAACACCAGATTTTTGAAGATGCAGCTGAGAACGGGCGACCTCGGCCACCGACGGAGAACCCGCCCCTGGCGTGGGAATCCATCACTGCGGCCCCTGCTAGAGCAGTCTATGATGATTACCAAGAAGACACCTGAGAAATCCTTTACTTCTCAGCACAGAAGGACCCCTCGAAGCCACGGCCCGCGAGCCCGGAGGCGGGGGATGCCAGCAAAGTCCCATTGTCCGATGAGGCTGAGCAGGGTGACACCTATGGCGTCCTTGAAGCAGAAGATGGCGAAGACCAGGATTTCGTCGACCTGTTGCCGGCACCGCCAGAAATTGAAGATGGCGGCCAGGCCACGGTAGATGAGCTTATTGAAAATAACTTAGGCAGGGAGGGTGACTCCATGCCGACCTTTCTAAGTGCCCTTCTTCCTCTACAGGAGAGGGAACAATATATCAAATTGCTGCAAGAGTTCTGGGACTGTTTTGCCTGGAACTACAAGGAGATGCCTGGCCTTAGTCCCGGTGTGACCCAACATATTCTGGCCATCGACCCCAAGGTGGAACCGGTGAAGCAGTCTCCCCGGCGCATGAGGCCGGAGTTGATAAACCAAATTAGCAAAGAAGTCGACAAGCTCATAGATGTTGATTTTGTAGCTGAAAACCAGTATACCACTTGGTTGGTCAACATTGTGCCGGTGACGAAGAAGAATGGACAGATCAGGTTTTGCGTGGACTTCCGCGACCTGAATAAAGCCTGCCCAAAAGATGATTTTCCAGTGCCCATCACCTAAGTTATGATTGATGCGACTACTGGTCACGAGGCCTTGTCCTTCATGGACGGATCATCCGGCTATAACCAAATATAGATAGCTGAGCACGACCGAATTCACATGGCCTTTCGGTCACCCAAAGGGATATTCTACTACAAAAGAATGCCCTTCGGCCTCAAGAACGCCGGCGCTACGTACCAGCGGGCGATGACCAAAATATTCAACGAGCTGCTATACGACAAAGTCGAATGCTACATTGACGATTTGGTCGTCAAGTCGAAGAAACGATAAGATCACCTGAAGGACCTCAGGGTCATCTTTGAAAGACTCCGGTAGTACGAGCTGAAAATGAACCCGATGAAGTGTGCCTTTGGCGTCTCCAGCGGAAAGTTCCTCGGCTTCATTGTCCGATATAGAGGGATCGAGATCGACCATTTCAAAATAAAAGCCATCCAGGAGCTACCTCCTCCGAAGGATCTGGGAGAGTTAAGATCCATGCAAGGCCGGCTGGCTTACATCCGAAGATTTATCTCCAATTTGTCAGGGCGCTGTCAGCCATTCCACAGACTGATGATGAAAAATGCACCTTTTGACATGAACCAGGAATGCCAGAGGGCCTTCGATCGGTTGAAAGATTACTTGAAGACCCCGCCCGTGCTGGGGGCACCTGTCAAGGGGAGGCCGCTTATTCTGTACATAGCCGCCACCGAATGTTCACTGGGGGCAATGCTCGCCCTGAATAATGATGAGGGAAAAGAGCATGCTCTCTACTATCTTAGCCGAAGGCTAGTGGGGGCAGAAGCAAAATACACCCCGATTGAGAAGGTCTGTCTCGCCTTGGTCTTCGCAGTCAAGAAGCTGAGGCATTACATGCTCTCCCATGAAGTGAGCCTGATCTCCAAGGCCGACCCAGTTAAACATATTCTCTCCCAGCCGGTCCTGAAGGGACGTCTCGGCAAATGGGCTGTACTGCTAATGGAATTTGATATCACCTACGTGTCGCAGAAGGCCGTTAAGGGTCAAGCCGTGGCCGAATTCTTTGTAGCACATCCTGTGCCTGAAGACTCCCCATTGGCTACAGAGTTGCCTGAAGATGAAACACTGAAGGTGGACCAAGTCCAACAGATTGCCTGGCAGTTGCACTTTGATGGAGCTTCGAGAACGGAAACAACCCCGTCCGGACATACCAAAGTACGGGCAGGGGCCGGCATTGTCCTTAAACCCCCGGAGGGAGAAGTATTGCATACATCTTGTTCTATAAATAAACCCTGCACAAATAATGAGGCAAAGTATGAGGCTCTGATCATCGGTCTCCAAGTCGCTTTGCAAATGGAGATTAAAATGCTGCAAGTGTTTGGCGATTCGTTACTAGTCGTCAAGCAAGTCCAGGGGCAGTTTGATGTCCGAAAGTCTGAGCTGCTCCCTTACCATGCTAAAGCGAAGCAGCTCATGGAGCGATTCTACCTTATTGAGATAGGCCATATTGCCAGGGGAGAAAATGCACAAGTCGATGCACTGGTAAAATTGGCAAGCTCACTAGTAGTCCCGCCTGATGGAGCTCTTAGCATCCGAGCGGTGAATCAGTGTCAGGTGCCTAGCATGATAGAAGAACCAGAAGAAGAAGAACTGGAGGTCGCTGCAGCGGAAGCCGTCAGCCTACCTGACTGGAGGGACCCTCTTATGCAATGGTTCAAACACCAGCAATTACCCAAGCAAAGAGAAGAGAAGATCAAGCTGATCAGAACAAAGGACTCCTATGAGGTCCGGAACGGGATCCTATTCCGAATTATGGCAGATGCCAAACGGAAGGTGCTCCTGCCATACCTATCCACTGAAGAAGCTTGGAAAGCCATGAAAGAGGTCCACGCCGGGACGGCCGGTGCACACCAGGCGGGACCAAAGATGAAAATTGAAATAAAGAAGCTCGACTACTACTGGCCGACAATATTCGATGACTGCTGTAAGTATGCTAAGTCTTGTCAGAAATGCTAGGAGCAGGTGACGGTGCCCAGGAGGCCACCCGTGCCGCTGCATCTGACACTACCCAGTTGGCCTTTCGCCCAGTGGGGAACAGACGTCATGGGCCCACTACCCGCGTCATCCGCCGGGTGCAAGTACATTTTGGCGGCAACTGACTACTTCTCCCGTTGGGCGGAAGCCGTCGCTTTGAGGGAAGTGACTGGGGAGATCGTCGCCAGATTCATCCGTCGCAACATCATATTCCGATTCGGTACTCCAAATCGAATCATCTCAGATAATGGAAGCCACTTCCGCAACCAAAAAGTCTACCGACTGGCAGAGAAGTACAAGATCGACTGGAGGACGTCAACCCCCTACAACCCGCAAGTCAATGGTTTGGCTGAAGCTTTCAACAAAACTCTTTGTACTCTCCTCTCCAAAATTGTTAATTCTAACAAAAGGGACTGGGAAGAAAGAATGTATGAGGCCCTATGGGCATATCGAACTGTTTACAAAACTCCGACGGGTTGTTCACCCTTTTCCCTGGTATATGGCTCAGAGGCGATCGTCCCCATCGAGCTGGAGATACCCTCCCTTCGGGTTGCAATCCAACACGGGTTGGTCCGAGAAGACCAAACAAATGTCGAGCGAAGCTCGAAGAGCTCTCCAACTTGGAGGGGAAGCGGCTCCAAGCCCAGCAGAACATCCAGGTCTACCAGACCCGCATGGCTCGCGCCTTCGACAAGCTCGTCAAGGAGCGTGAGTTCAAGAAGGGTGACCTCGTTATGGTCAAAAGGGGGGAAGTTATGGCTTCCAACCCCAAGGGCAAGTTGAATGAGAATGGGCTTGGACCCTATGTAATCTAAAAGGTTTATGAAGGCGGAGCATATGTGATAGTCGATCATCGGGGGGAGGTCCAGTTTCCACCCCTTAATGGTAGGCATCTAAGGTTGTACCACGCTCCGATTCCCCCTTTCAATGAATAATACATTCTCTCGCCCCGCAGCGGGCAAACTTACATTTCAACTGCTTGGATGATTTGTCATTACTCACTGTGTGTTTCAAAAAAAAATATACAAAAAAGGGAAGAGAAAGAAGAAAAAAAAAAGAAAGAGAAGAAAAGAAGAAAAAAAAAGAGAAAAAAAAGGAGAAAAAAAAAGAGAAAAAAAAGGAGAAAAAAAAAAGAAAAAAAAAAGAAAAGAAGAGAAAAGAAAAGGAAGGAAAAGAGAAAAAAGAAGGGAAGTAAAGGAGGAGGAGCCAGCCCTTCTTTACTAACCCTCACCCGTACCGACGAACTTTTCAATAAACGAATCAACCCTGTCAGCCCTTGACATTCTGTCGGCACTGACGAAGAATACCCCAGCCGGACCTTTCGCCCGGGATCGGGGAATCAACCCTTCTCCTTGCGTTAGCACCAACCGGTATCAACGAACTTCTCAATAAACGAATCAACCCTGTCAGCCCTTGACATTCTGTCGGCACTGACGAAGAATACCCCAGCTGGACCTTTCACCCGGGATCGGGGAATCAACCCTTCTCCTTGCATTGGCACCAACCCGTACCAATGAACACTTCAATAAATAAATCAACCCTGTCAGCCCTTGACATTCTGTCGGCACTGACGAAGAATACCACAGCCGGACCTTTCGCCCGGGATCGGGAAATCAACCATTCTCCTTGCGTTGGCACCAACCCGTACAAACGTACTTTTCAATAAATGAATCAACCCTGTCAGCCCTTGACATTCTGTCGGCATTGATGAAGAATACCCCAGCTGGACCTTTCGCCCGGGATCGGGGAATCAACCATTCTCCTTGCGTTGGCACCAACCCGTACCAACGAACACATCAAGAGACAAATAATCCACACCTGTCCCCGGCACTCTGTCGGCACAAACAAACAACCCTCTTTTGACCAGGACCTCCCGTCAGGGTCATTGAATGAACAAACTCTTCTCTCAATCCCTTCGGGCGACAAACAACCCTCTTTTGACCAGACCTCCCGTCAGGGTCATTGAATGAACAAACCCTTCTCTCCACCCCTCCAAGGTCGAATCAACCTAGTCGGGTCAAACATACCGGTGGCATCATTCGGCTGAGTCGCTTGGGGGACATGGTGGAGTGGTCCCCTCGTCCCTCCTCTAGAAGGGGCGAGTGCTCTCCAATGCTCCTATGCGAACCTCACCAGGTTCTCCCCGGATAAGCTGTTAGTGTAAGCTTGCGTTTCATCACATAGCAAGAAAAAGAGGAAGAAAAAAGAGAAAGAAGAAATTTCCCAACACCACACACATACAGGAGGCACATGGGATAATTGCATTGTATTCCTGTTGAGGAAAAAAAGAATTACACTGGCCTCGGGGCATACCCCGGTGTTACATGCAAAAAGGGATGGAAGGGGGACTGGCAGCTAGTCAAGCCCCTGGAAGATGTCCTTGAAAGGAAGGATCCTGACACAAGGGAAGCTCATCATCTCACGCAGACGGTCTTCCTGCGCGTCGAGGCGTTCCAACTCGGTCGTCACAGAGGCCACCGCTGCTTCGGCGACGGCCAGCTCTTTAGTTTCCCGGGTCTTGTTCGTCTCGGCCTCGAGCAGGTCGGACTCAGCCTGAGCAAGCCAGCCCCGGAGTTTCTCTATCCGGTTCTCCAAGGCGTGGATGTTGGCATTGCACCCGTCTAAGGCCTCCTGGTGTAGCTCCCTGCTGTCCCTCCGCACCGCCAGAGCCTCCAGATATTCGTCCCTCTGAGCGCCGATAGCTGTGAGCTCAATTGGGGCCTGCGTCTCGAGGAATGCGCGACGATTTATGTATTTCAATAGTAACAGATTACGTCGTGACCACTATTCCAGCGGGCAGCCCATCATTTGTAGTGCTTTGGTCAGCTGCTCCACGATAGCCCTTACGCCTTGATATGTGAGCGTTGGGTCGGCAACGACCATAGAGCGCAATACCAATAGGGTCTGGCGGACTGGCAGATCCGAGCTCACGTGGCCGATAGAAGGGACGACCGGTGGGTCGAAGCTAACTTCGCTGTCCACGACCGCCCACAGCTCTGCGTCAACCACAGCCTAGCTACCTGGAATTGCCAGGGCCAAAAGGAGGGGCCTCTCGGGCTCCGAGGTTGACCCCTGGCTAGCCACCACCATAGGTGGGGGAGATACCATAACGGAGACGTCTGACGCCGCCATGATGAGCGGCTGCTCTGGCTCCATTGACCGGGCGGGTTTCAAGCCCGACAATGCCGCCTCCTCCGTCAAAACTAGAGCCACGACCCTGTCGGGAGAATGAACGGTCGTAGAGGCCGGATCTGGTGCCGCAGCAGACAAAGTTGCTTCGGTCTCCGCCGCCTCGGCAGACAAGGTATCGATGGTGGGCGGGTCCGATGTCGCTCCCAGGAAGTCTTCATCTCCTCCCGCCTGGAATTCCCCCGAATGTTCATTGAGGATCGTCAATATCCTCCCCAGGAGTCGGGCTTCCTCGGGTACGATCGGCGTTGGAATTGGTGGCAGTGGGATCACGAGCCGGGGGACGGCCCCCATCCGCAGAAGAGATGCCAAGGACCCCGCGTCTGGCCCCAGAAGCATCTTCAATCTTTTGGCCGCGTGCACGCGGAAGGATGTGTAACGACCCGAGAATCCGATTACCGGGAAGGCCCGATAACCCGAGACTCACACCGCCACCCACGAGTCCGAAGACTCGGAAGGGTTAGAAGGATGGTGTGGAAACTACACAAGTATCACAAATAATTATAGACATTAAACAGTTATAATATTAAGCAGGAAATAAATTAGCATTTTACATGGCCCACAATTGAAAATAACAACAATAGTAGTAGTCCACAACTAGTACAGAGACAAGAAAGAAAAGTACAGCTACACGGGACATACCCCGACTCTGACCTCTGGCACTACCTCTGGGCACCCGCACCTCGCAGCACCCCAGACGCGCTCCCCTGGGGCGGCGCGTCACCTGAAACACGGTGAAAATACGCAGGGAATGAGTCTCGGAACAAGACTCAGTAGGAATCACTCGAACCCTACCTCGTTAAATGAGAAACCACTACGCTAGCGGTAGGAGAGTACCTCAAAAAGGAAAGCCCTGCACTTTACCAAACAAAGGTCCTACGACACGCAAACCGGCACACGTGCCACGGTGAGACAACCGAAACTCAACGGTCGACCCGATAAATCCTGAAGGTCGGAAACACACGACTGACAGTCTGTCACTCCGTACTCGACAGGAGTATCTCCCACTAGAAGCACAACCGGTAGCGTCCCCTGACGTCTTACACCACGCCGCAGGTGATCCGCCTGGCGTGGTAGCTCCTACCAAAGGCGCGAACACCTTACAAGTAACCACAAACAAGCGACTAGCTGGGGTCACGCCCGTCGACGTGGGTCCAACCGCCCCCAACCACGTGTGCACACACAGACCACGCGTCCCTGGTCTGGCCCTCTGACCTGTTTTCCCCTCAGCCAGACTCTGGCTGCAAGACGTGGGGCCCGACGGCAACCGGTCCATAAACCGCCACTAAGGGTAAGCCCGTACACCACTCCCTGGTGCGACCGGTACCGCGTACTGGTAGGCTACGACTAGTGGAGGGTCACTAAAGAAGTAGACTCTCAAGTCAACGGAAAATAACATCACAATCGCAGGTACGCGGAACGCTCCTTGTACCAACACCGTCACACGGCGACACAAGCCGAAATCACCACCTCCCGGGACCCCACGGCACCCTCACGTTTGGCCCCCACATGATGCCCAACATCAGTCGGACCACGGGTCAGCACAGGGATCGAGACTCGCTCATCCGGGACACGAATCGGCAAGGGATGGGAGATGCGGTCGCCGGAGGACCGCCTCCAGTAGTCGCGGTCTGCTCAGGACCGCAACCACCTGGTCGCGGTTCTCCTGGGACCGAGACCATCCCAGCACGAAAAGATGAACGCGGTCACCTCGTGACCGTGTTCACACAGTAGCGGTCTCCTGGAGACTGTGACTAGCGTGCAACAGTCAAAAAACAACGGTCAACGTCTCGGGGTCCGTGCCGGTCCCCACGGTGAACGCGGTCGCCACCAAACCGCTACCAACAGTCGCGGTCTGTCGCAAGACCGCGACCGCCCACCGACACTCTAAAGCCCCAACGGTTCAAAACCTGATGAAAGCGGTCCCCGCCTGACCACGACCAGTGAAAACGGTCACTGGTGGACCGCGATCACCTCGGAAAACCGAGAACGGCGGGAAATGGTCGAAAACACCATTCCACGCCCCAATCACCCCCGGGTGATGGGGAAACAAAGGGGGAACTTGTCCCCACGCCCTAGTGCATCGAATGATGCCCCCAAAACTCCGAATGGCGCGGTAAAACTCTAGATCGGTACTCAAACCCCCCAAAGCATGCATTTCCCGTCCCGAGCTCAAACGAACCCCTCTCGGCTCCCCGCTGGCCTAGAAATCACGGGAAAGGAAAGCACAAAGATAGAGGATCGTCACCCTACCTCGGGGTTGCCCGAAACGTGGCGAATCACCGCCGATCCTCAAGAATCGCTTGAAACTCCACGAACTTCCCACGCCCTCACCGAGCATCGAACACCGCCACGATCACCACGCCGTCGCCTTGCCGCGTCCGCAGCCGAAGGGGATGGCGCCGGGGCTAGCACCGGAAGTGGGGGGCCGGTCACGGTGGAAGCGCTCACGGGAGAGAAGGGAGGAAGAAGAAGAAAGAGAAAGGGAAAAAGAAAAGAAAAGGAAATAGGAATATATAGAAAATCTGATTTTTCGAAAAAATACCGAAAAATAGAAAAATACGTTTCTGGAATCCTCGGAACGCACCGATCGCAACGGTACCACTCGTGCCCAGGTGAACGACCCAGTCCACCTGCAGCGAGCTTCCAAAGGAAAAGCCAAAACACACACCGGAAATCAGAAAATACACGCGGAAAAGCAGCGGAACGCCTCCGGGCCTCCGAAACGCCTCCGGATCGCGCCGATCCGAACGCGAAAGATGTCCGAAACGAAATTTCGGACACAACGGAGCCGGACGCTCCGAAAAACCAGATCCGAGACCCACAAAGAAGGATCCGAAAGGTCCGAGATATTAAAGCCCTCCCCCCTTAAAGGAATTTCATCCTCGAAATTGAGAACAACCCAAGGGGAAAGAAGATGAAGACTCACTCAAACATGTACGGGAACTGCTGACGCATCTCGTCCTCACGCTCCCAAGAAGCCTCACCACCAGAGTGCCGCTGCCACACCACCTTTACCAAGGGGATGACCTTGTTCCGCAGGCGCTGCTCTCGCCTATCCTCCACGCGGATCGGAAACTCTGGGAGGGAAAGATCTGGAGTCACCTCAGGCCACACAGAAATCTCGAGCACATGAGAGTCATCGGGCATATACTTCCGTAACATCAAGACGTGGAACACGTCATGCACCGACGCCAACTCAAGGGGTAACTGTAACCGGTAAGTAACCTCACCGATGCGCTCCAAGATCACAAAAGGACCAATGTAGCGGGGACTCAGCTTCCCACGCCGTCCAAAACGCATCACCCCCTTCATCGGAGAAACTCTCAAGAACACATGATCGCCCACGGCGAACTCGAGGGGCTACCTCCTACGCTCAGCATAGCTCTTCTGCCGACTCTGGGCCGCCAACATGTTCTGACAAACCAGGTGCACAATATCCACACATTGCTGCACCAATTCCGGTCCCGTCAAAACACGCTCACCCACCTCAAACCAATCAAGTGGAGTCCGGCAAGGACGCCCATACAATGTCTCATAAGGAGCCATGCCGATGCTCGAATGATAGCTGTTGTTATAGGCAAACTCCACCAACGGTAGGTGGTGAATCCAACTCCCCTGCCACTCCAGGCAGCAGGATCTCAGCATGTCCTCCAAAGTCTGGATGGTCCTCTCAGACTGACCATCAGACTGAGGATGATATGCCGAGCTAAATGCCAACTCCGTGACGAGAGCTCGCTGGAAACTCCTCCAGAATCTAGAAGTGAAGCGCGGATCCCGATCCGACACGATCGAAATGGGAATCCCATGCAACGGAACGATCCGCTCCACATAAAGACGAGCCAACTTGGACACGCTCCAGCTGACTTTGACCGGTAACAACCGAGTCACCTTCGTCAGCCTATCCACCAGCAACCAAATACTGTCCTGCCCACTCGGGGTCCTCGGCAACCCCACCACAAAATCCATGGTCACGTGGTCCCATTTCCACTCAGGAACATCCAAGGGCTGGAGAGTACCTCCTGGTCGCTGATGCTCCGCCTTCACCTGCTGACAGATCAAGCACCTGGCCACAAATTCTGTGACATCTCTCTTCATGCCAGGCCACCAGAACTGCCTTCGCAAGTTCCGATACATCTTCGTCGCACCTGGGTGTACGGTGTACCTGCTCCCATGAGCCTCACGCAACACCGCACGACGAACCTGCTCCTCCGCTGGGACGTACAGCCTGCCACGAAACCTCGCAGCGCCGTCCTCGCCGAGTTCCACATCAGCCATCGCCAAAATTCGGGGCAACTCAGGGTCCGCATGCTGAGCCTCTGTCACCTGACGACGGATAGCAGGAGTGACAGTCAGACTCGCAAGCACCGCCAACCCTGGCTCTTGGGGAATCTTGAGCTTGAAAGATACTTCGGGCACTTGCTCCCAGAGCCTCCATTTCCTCAACATCAAGGCACTGACCGCAACCTTCCGACTCAAGACATCGGCGACGACATTCATCCGGCCCGGCTGATAAGACAGGGTGAAGTCATAATCCTTCATGAACTCCATCCAACGCCTTTGCCTGAGGTTCAGGTCCCTCTGCGAGAACACGTACCTCAAACTCTGATGGTCAGTGAACACCTCGAACTTCTCGCCGTACAGATATTGCCTCCAGATCTTCAACGCGAAGAACACCACCGCCAACTCAAGGTCATGGGTAGGGTAGTTCTCCTCGTGGGGCTTTAGCTGCCGAGATGCATAAGCCACCACTCTACCATGTTGCATCAACACAGCACCCAATCCAACGCCGGAAGCATCTGTACACACCACGAAACCTCCCGATCCAGAAGGTAAAACCAACACCGGAGCCGAGGTGAGCAATCTCTTCACTTCTCTGAAGCTCTGCTCACACTCCTCAGACCAGATGAAAGGCACATCCTTCCGCGTGAGTCTAGTCATCGGGGTCGCAATGCGAGAAAAATCCTGGATAAACCGACGATAATAGCCCGCAAGCCCCAAGAAACTCCGGATCTCCGTCACCGACCTCGGCCTTGGCCACTGCATTACTGCCTCGACCTTGGCGGGGTCCACGGAAATGCCATCACCAGAAATCACGTGCCCCATAAAGTGCACCTCGCCGTGCCAAAACTCGCACTTGTTGAACTTCGCATACAATTGGTGATCTCGCAACGTCTGCAGTACCACACCCAAATGGTACGCGTGCTCCTCGGTAGACTGCGAATAAACAAGGATGTCATCCACGAAGATGACCACGAACTGGTCCAAATACGGATGAAACACCCTCTGCATCAAGTCCATGAAGGCTGCAGGGGCATTGGTGAGCCCAAACGGCATCACCAAAAACTCATAATGTCCGTACCTCGTACTGAATGCAGTCTTCTCCACATCGGACTCGCGAATTCTCAGTTGATAGTAACCGGACCGCAAATCAATCCACGAGAACACTCGCGCAGACTGAAGCTGGTCGAACAAATCATCAATCCGTGGCAACGGATACTTGTTCTTAATGGTCACTTCATTCAGTTGTCGATAGTCAATGCACAGCCGCAGACTACCGTCCTTCTTCTTCACAAACAACACGGGCGCACCCCAAGGGGAAAAGCTAGGACGAACATACCCCTTGGCCAACAGTTCCTGCAACTGCGCCCTCAACTCCCTCAACTCAGCGGGGGCCATACGGTAAGGAGCCTTTGCCAAAGGTCCCGTATCGGGCACAACCTCGATCACAAAATCGATCTCCCGCTGGGGAGATAACCCAGGCAATTCCTCGGAAAAAATGTCGAGAAACTCGCGCACCATCGGAATGTCCTTGACATTCGGCTCCATCCGGTCAGACACAACCACGTACGCGAGAAAACCCTGACAACCAGAATCAAGCAATCGACGAGCTCGAATAACAAAAATGAGGAATCGAGAAGAGATGGAACGGATACCTTGGAAATAGAAGGTCCGCTTGCTCGGATGCTGGAAGTAGACCCTCTTCATTCCACAATCCACCACCGCTCCATGAGTCTCGAGCCAATCCATGCCTAAAATCACATCATAATCCCGAAGCTGCAACGCATACAACCTGCCTGGCATACTCCGTCCATCGATCCAAACCGGAACCTGATCGAAGCAATATGGAGTGATCATGAAATCACCCGAAGGCAACTCCACTGCCAAATCACAAGGCAACTGGGTCACCGGCTCCTCGATGCTCAACGCGAAATCCTCCGAAATAAACGAATGAGACGCACCAGAATCAAACAAAATCCGAGCCGCACAACCTAAAATCTGAACGGTACCTTACACGAGCTGCGACGCCACTGCCTCTGCCCTGGTCATGTGCGTGATCTGGCCTCGAGCTCTCTGCCTGCCTCCCACACTAGCTGACCTGGGTAGCGACAGATACTGTCCCTGCTATTGCTGCCTCTGCTGTTGGGGAACCTGCTGCTGCAGCGGCCTCTGAGGACAGTCACGCGCCATGTGCCCTGGCTAGTCACACCGAAAACAGATGATCGGCGCCGTGCACTGCCTGCCTGGGTGGAACTCACTACATCGTGGACACGGTCCTCACGACCCACCCACTGATCCCTGACGCTGCAAGGGGATCGGCTGCTGTACACTGCCCGATGAAGTTTGCCCCTGATCCTTGGACTTCTTCTTGCCGAACCCTTTCTTGAAAAACTTCTTGACCTTCGTGCCAAAGGACGCAGATCCTGTCACCGACGTTGCCTGTGCCGGCACTCCTGAACCACTCATCGCATGCTGGAAGGAACCCTGCTGCTGGGTAGCCGACTGCTGGCTGCGACCTGATAGAGACTGCCCCTGGCTGATCGGTCCTCGAGTCCTCTGCATATCCATCTCCAAGGAAGCCGCAACACGAGATGCTGTCTCTAGATCAGTGGCCCCGTAAGCGATCAGATGGTGCCTCAGCTCCTGCCTCAAATCCTGAACAAACTGCGCGGTCTTCACCCTCTCATGCTCCATGATGTGAGGTGCATACCGACCCAGCTCGACAAATCGGGCCCTGTACTGTAACACGGACATGTCACCCTGCACCAGCTCCAGAAACTCCCGCATCCGCTGCGTAGCAACATAATCTGGACAGTACGTACGCTTGAAAGCACTGACGAAGTCGTCCCACTCGACCTGCTCAAGTGGACGAAGCTGAAAAGACGTCTTCCACTCGGAAGACCACCACTTCCGAGCCGTACCCTGCAACTGGTTGTAGGCCAACACCACTCTGTCCTCGGCAGCACTCTTCGTAGAACTGAACACCCGCTCCATCTCATCAAGTCAATCACGAGCCGCATCAGGGTCTGCCTGGCCGCTGAAGTAAGGTGGATGGAACTGCAAGAAGTCCCTCACTGCTCGGCCTGGCCCACCCCTAGCTGACGAGCTCTCACCAGCCTCTCCGCCGAACTGCTGAGACATAAGCTGGTACATGCCACGGAAGAAATCCTCGGCCCCCGGAACTCTCCCGGTATCCGCGGCCTCGGTAGCTCCTGGTGGCACTCTACTATGCTCCTCCTGGTCCCCCTGCACCCCCTGCTGGATCTCCTGACCTCCAGCCGACTGCCCCTGCTGAGAGCGAGTGCTCCTCCTCGGCGCCATGCTCGCTCCTGAAGCAAAAGATAGAAAACATGAAAACGGCATGGTCAAAACAAACACGCGGTGCCCAATGCCAGCGTCACCTGTACATCATCGCTGTGGACTAGTGGACCACTACAATTACTTATGATTCTCATGTAATTCCACAACCGCGCTCTGATACCAGCTGTAATGACCCGAGAATCCGATTACCGGGAAGGCCCGATAACCCGAGACTCGCACCGCCACCCACGAGTCCGAAGACTCGGAAGGGTTAGAAGGATGGTGTGGAAACTACACAAGTATCACAAATAATTGCAGACATTAAACAGTTATAATATTAAGCAGGAAATAAATTAGCATTTTACATGGCCCACAATTGAAAATAACAACAATAGTAGTAGTCCACAACTAGTATAGAGACAAGAAAGAAAAGTACAGCTACACGGGGCATACCCCAGCTCTGACCTCTGGCACTACCTCTGGATACCCGCACCTCGCTGCACCCCAGACGCACTCCCCTGGGGTGGCGCCTCACCTGAAACACGGTGAAAACACGCAGGGAATGAGTCTCGGAACAAGACTCAGTAGGGATCACTCGAACCCTACCTCGTAAAACGAGAAACAACTACGCTAGCGGTAGGAGAGTACCTCGGAAAGGAAAGCCCTGCACTCAACCAAACAAGGGTCCTACGGCACGTAAACCGGCACACGTGCCACGGTGAGACAACCGAAACTCAACGGTCGACCCAGCAAATCTCGAAGGTCGAAAACACACGACTGACAGTCTGTCACTCCGTACTCGACAGGAGTATCTCCCACTAGAAGCACAGCCGGTAGCGTCCCCTGACGTCTTACACCGCGCAGCAGGTGATCCGCCTAGCGTGGTAGCTCCTACCAAAGGCGCGAACACCGTACAAGTAACCACAAACAAGTGACTAGCTGGGGTCACACCCGTCGACGTGGGTCCAACCGCCCTCAACCACATGTGCACACACAGACCGCGCGTCCCTGGTCTAGCCCTCTGACCGATTTTCCCCTCAGCCAGACTCTGGCTGCAAGACGTGGGGCCCGACGGCAACCGGTCCACAAACCGCCTCTAAGGGTAAGCCCGTACACCACTCCCTGGTGTGATCAGTACCGCGTACTGGTAGGCTACGACTAGTAGAGGGTCACTAAAGGATTAGACTCTCAAGTCAACGGAAAACAACGTCACAATCGCAGGTACGTGGAACGCTCCTTGTACCAACACCGTCACACGGCGACACAAGCCGAAATCACCACCTCCCGGGACCCCATGGCACCCCCACGTGTGGCCCCCACATGATGCCCAGCATCAGTCGGACCACGGGTCAGCACAGGGATCGAGACTCGCTCATCCGGGACTCGAATCGGCAAGGGATGGGAGATGCGGTCGCCGGAGGACTGCCTCCCGTAGTCGCGGTCTGCTCAGGACCGCAACCACCCGGTCACGGTTCTCCTGGGACCGCGACCATCCCAGCACGAAAAGATGAACGTGGTCACCTCGTGACCGTATTCACACAGTAGCGGTCTCCTGGAGACCGCAACGAGCGTGCAACGGTCAAAAAATAACGGTCAACATCTCGGGGTCCGTGCCGGTCCCCACGGTGAACGCGGTCGCCACCAAACCGCTACCAACAGTCGCGGTCTGTCGCAAGACCGCGACCGCCCACCGACACTCTAAAGTCCCAATGGTTCAAAACCTGATGAAAGCGGTCCCCGCCTGACCGCGACCAGTGAAAACGGTCACTGGTGGACCGCGATCACCTCGGAAAATCGAGAACGGCGGGAAATGGTCGAAAACACCATTCCACACCCCAATCACCCCCTGGTGATGGGGAAACAAAGGGGGAACTCATCCCCATGCCCTAGTGCATCGAATGATGCCCCTAAAATTCCAAATGGCGCGGTAAAACTCTAGATCGGCGCTCAAACCCCCAAAGCATGCATTTCCCATCCCGAGCTCAAACGAACCCCTCTCGGCTCCCCATCGGCCTAGAAATCACGGGAAAGGAAAGCACGAAGATAGAGGATCATCACCCTACCACGGGGTTGCCCGAAACGTGGCGAATCGCCGCCGATTCTCAAGAATCGCTTGAAACTTCACGAACTTCGCACGCCCTCACCGAGCACCGAACACCGCCACGGTCACCACGCCGCCGCCTATGCCACGACGCTGTCACCTTGCCGCGTCCGCAGCCGAAGGGGATGGCGCCGGGGCTAGCACCGGAAGAGGGGGGCTGGTCACGGTGGAAGCGCTCACGGGAGAGAAGGGAGGAAGAAGAAGAAAGAGAAAGGGAAAAAGAAAAGAAAAAGAAATAGGAATATATAGAAAATCTGATTTTTTAGAAAAATATCAAAAAATAGAAAAATACGTTTCCGAAATCCTCGGAACGCACCGATCGCAACGGTACCACTCGTGCCCAGGTGAACAACCCGGTCCACCCGCAACGAGCTTCCGAAGGAAAAGCCGAAACACACACCGGAAATCGGAAAACACACGCGAAAAAGTCGCGGAACGCCTCCGGGCCTCCGAAACGCCTCCGGATGGCGCCGTTCCGAACGCGAAAGATGTCCGAAATGAAATTTCGGACACAACGGAGATGGACGCTCCGAAAAACCAGATTCGGGACCCACAAAGAAGGATCCGAAAGGCCCGGGATATTACAGGATGAGCTCCACCTGGGGACGGCTTTGCGAACCCGAGGTGCACGCGCTCCGCGGGGTGTCGTTGTTACCTGACCATGTAAAGAAGGGGTAGCCGCTCGCCGGGTGAAGTAAACCGCTGAATTCTCAAAGAGGCAGGATGGGTCCTCGTGCTTACCTCACCCGCCGGCACGATGCTGCTCCCTGGCGTCGTCTCCTCCCGGGTGACGGCTTCGGGCACCGTCTCCTTTCGAGTCTCGGTCGCTGGCCATACCTCCCCCTCTTCCCGAATCTCAGCTTCGGGCACTATCGGCTCTCGCACCTCGATCTCTGGCGCTATCTCCCCCTCCTCCAGGGCTTCGGTGGCGGGGATAGTCACCTCCATGGCTCCTTCGGAGGCACGAGCCTGTATTGCCTCGAATAAATCTGCAACCCCGAAGGAAGACTTAAGGATGAGAAAGGGGGGAGAAAGAGGAAGGCGTACACTCATAGCCACTACCACTTCTTCTCGGGGTGAGATCTCAGCTGTCTAGATGGCATCATCCAAGCTTACCCTGGCTTCTTCCTGTCGCAAAACCTCGACCAGGTACGCCAGCCTATCCAAACCAGCAGTGGTTGTCGCTTGTCTGGCGGCTTCTAAACCCGGGACGTGGATTGCTGCATCTTTTGACGGGGCCTATTCCTGTCGGAAGCCAAAAAAACAATGATATCCAGGAGGTTACTTGACGACCTCAAGAAAGAAACCTGAGTTAACAGGATTGCACTTACGGGTGCCCGCTTCACCAGGCTAAGAGAAATGGGTAGTACCAGGGCTTTCCAGGTAGGAACTTGAAAGCTGGGCTCCCCGGGGATGCCCTCAGTTGAAAGCACTTCGTCTGAAGAATAACCGTAATCTACCCTCTCGCCCGACGAAGACTTAGTTCTAGTGGGCACCTCTTTCGCTGCCAAGGCAGCCCCCGCCTCAGCATCCGGGGTCGGCTCGTCGTCGCGCCGGACAAGCAACCGCGACTTCCCTGACCGCCGCCCCTTCTTCCGGTATGTCTGCCCGAACCGAGATGTCTCGGGGTCCGCCTCCGGTTGAGGGGCTGCCACATCAGCTCCTGCCAAGTGAAGCAAGATCCGGGTTTAGTCAGGCCTGCAAAGTTTCAAAATTTTTAATCAAAGCGACTAGCAAAGAAAGTGATATACCTCCTTCAGCTTTGGCGGTGGGAGTTGGGGTGAAGAAGGTCTCTTCGACGGATGCCACGGCCTCGTGGGTCACAGCTTCACCCACGCCTGGGATAGATAAGGGCGCGGGCCTCTCGGCGACAGCTGAAATAGAAATGTATGTGTTACAAGAAGCGTCCCTCTTAATGTCTAAATGAATCTCGAAGAGCCTCGACGAGGAAGAAACCCAACCTGCAGGCCGAGTCGGCTCGGTTCGGGCAGCTTCGAACTTCTCGAATGAAGAGATCAAAGGTGCCCGGGGAATGGTCGACGTAGCTTTGGCGGCCTCCGTCTTTTGTCGCTTTGCCTCTCGCCGCCCGGACGCCTTGGTAGCATCTACCGCCTTCTTCACGGGCGATTTTGCCCGGGGCCTCTTCGCAGGCGGAGGCAAGGGAGTCGTAGTCGGAGCCGCCGACACCTCCTCGAAGTAAGCGGGCTTCCCTACTTGCCAAAGGAGATTGTGATACGTCACCGTTTGGACGCTGTCAGGATGGTCTGTTTGAGAAAAGAAGGAGAAGGACGAAAGACTCGATCAGCGTCCAATACCCAAGGAAGGTCAACATTGAAGAACACAAGTGAAAGAATGAAACACTAAGTACCATGTGGGCCGGTGTACAGTCGCAGCATTATCGGCCAATACCTAAGGGACGGCTCCTTGTCCCGGCGACCCACCTCCCGGACCAGCCAGCATACATCCTCGATTTTTGGCAGCGGTCGGTGAGGGCAGCCAGGTCCGCATGCTTCTTGGCGGCCAAGTGATAGAAGAGGTTGAAGTGGTCCATCCCCCATCCCTCGGCATAATAATAGGTGATATGGAGGCGCTTGCCCAAGATGGCCGCCCCCGGATCTTCAATATTCAACCCATGCACCCGGACGTAGAGCCACGTGGTGTCCTTGTAATTCTCTGGGTTCCGTTCCTCCCTCCTCACGAACGTGCGGTATGGACAGGTCGGGTCCCTCTCTGGACGCCAGCTCCTCGCGGGGGTGCCTCCTTCCTCCATGGGAAACGGATAGTTGGTCAGCTCCACGTGGTCACTTCCAATGTGGCAAAGGTTCCACAGGGTCTTATTGAAATCATCCTTTGCCACCGGAGGCAGCTTAACCTGCGGTGCCGGCTTGGCCTCGTGAGCTCCCTTGCGCGCGATCATGTAAGCGGTCACTTCCTGTTCCTTGCCGCGCCTCAATCGGAGTAGGTGCTCTGGGTCAATATCAAGTACCAGCACTGGCTGCCGGCTCAGAAATTTCCTTTCTACCCCATCCCAGCAGTTGGTCCGACATAATCGATAAAAGGCGGTCCGGGCAGTCCACCACTTCACATACTTCGGGGTCACCCGCGGAATCCAACCCCGGGCTGGCACCCTGAAGGAGGCAGTGTCTGCCCGATGAAAGAAATCCCATCAGGTTCGAGCAGTGGGGCTCCCCCGGAGACTTCGCAGTGGCAGGTCAAAGCGAGCACTGTATGCCGGGATATGTTGATCATACCCAAAATTCCTGCCAAAGCGAAAGGGATAGTACGGCTCCAGTAGCAGACTGTCCCCCTTTCGGAAATCTAGCACGCTGGGACGAATGGACAGCGCCCAGGCCCTAAGCTCCGACTCCAATAGTGGACGAACCACGTTCTCCTGGCTGATCGGATGCACGTATTTTTCCACCTGGTCATCCCTGCATTCCCGGTTGCTGTTTACCAATGGGCTTGAATGAGCAGCCAGGGTCCAGAAGTGAATAGTGCCGGCAGCGTCAAGGGGCACCATCGTCAGCCTACCCCCAATGTCGTATAATCGCATAGACGTTGAGGCTGACTCCACGCTCGCAAACTCCAGCATCCGTGGAACTAACCCCCAGGCTTGGATGGAGCGTGGGGGAACTCCGGGAATAGGGAACAGACCCACGCATTGAAGAAATGCAGTGGGCACACATACCTCGCCTGCCGCGGGAACTGGTGAGCGCTGACATCCCCGAGCGCTTGTATATCAAGCATAGGGTAGCCGGACACATAGATAGCTTAATACCCCAGGCCATCTGGTAGGCCGGGTAGATCGCGTCCGGCCGAATGACGGTCTCGTCCCCATACGGCATGGCAAACGAGCACAACCAGTAGGTCAAGAACGCTGCACAATACGTCAGCAGGTCGACCCCTGCTGGGTTGGGTCCACTTCGACTCCCTCAGGAAGAAATCTTCACGTCAGCCTTCGGCTTAGCACGCTTCTTGCGGGCGGCGGCGGTGCCAATGTGCAGGAAGTCCTTATATTCTTTTAAGGCATCATAGAAGTACTGCAGTCACAAGGTCATGCGGACTCTATTCCGGTCTCCACGGGGGGGGGGGGGGGTTGCTTCCCGCCATGTGCCAACTGATACTGGTCCCGGTACGCCTTCATAAGATACCGGTATGAATAGCCGAGAGAGTAGTAGTCGTCCCCGTTGGTCTCATCCTTGATTAGATCTGGGAGGCAGACTTCTTCATAAGGCTCCCCGTCAATGGGCAAGCCACTGAGTTGACTGAGACTCCACAAGTCCAATGAAGTCTCGCCCTCTGCCGTATAAAAGGTATTAGTCTCTGCATTGAACACTTCAATCATCCCGCAGCAGAGGCCCCTGGAGATGGGGTAGCTTTACCGGGAGGCATAGACACTGTGATAAACGCCAGTCCAGATAAGGATTGGGGCGTAGTTGAACAACACATATTCGGTGAATTCCACACCCCCCTCCCGAAAGGTATGCGCGTCCTTGAGCCGTAACTCCCCGAACCAGCCCATCTCCAGTTCATGATTGAATCGGATGGCCAAGCAATCCAGCAAGAAGGGTTCTTCTCTGTGCCCCCACTTTAAGGGAGCCAATAACAGACCGAACCGGGGATGCTCGCCCTGAACTCGCCCAGCGGATGTGTCCCACCGAGCGGGGGTGAACTGGGGCACCCGCACCAACTTGTCCTCTGCCGGCAGCACGGCTTCAAGTCCCAAGATGGGTTTCCATTCTCGAGCCTCTCCCACCAGATACATCGGGATACTCCTTGGAACACTGTAGAGCAGGCTGTCCCGGGATCGCAAAATCGTTTGCTCGGCCTCCTTGACGACTCGGAAGTTCCGCCTCTCCTGGTGACTGAGATGCTTCAGAAAGCGGATGAGATGCCTGTCCTTCGGGTAGTCCTTCCGGTACTCCCCCATGGTCCGATCAAAAGTCATGCTACCTTCAACCCGAATGAGCCTGCGGAAATCCATCGTCTCAGTGTCGGAGCCCGACGATCCGGCCAGTGCCGCTATCTCAGCATGCTCCCTGTCCAAGTCCTCCATGTTAAACCATGTAACCGTCGGCACTGGGGGTGGGGGAACGTGCTCGGTACCAGAACCAGCAGAAGCAGCAGAATCTCTAGGGACAACCATCTCTCTGCAGGGTGCAAGATACCTCGAGTCAGAATAGGACACAAACAAAAAAAGGAAGAATAAAGAAAATTATAAAGGGGATACACTGTAATTGATCTAACAGAACGCCAATAATTTCTGACGAAATTTTGACAGAGTTTCCCCTAGGCCGGAGGCGTAAGGGGAAAATAGGGGTGCACGTCCACAATGAGTGATGGCCCCAACAAAGTCACGGTGTGCCCAAGGGCGACACCGGAGATCCTCCGGTTGAAGAAGTCTTATTCTCCCCTTTAGCGGCACACTCCGTGCCTCCCTTTCAGCGGCACAGTCTGTGCCTCCCCTCAGTGGCACACTCCGTGCCTCCCTTCGGCGGCACGCTCTGTGTCCCCCTTCAGCGGCACACACCGTGCCTCCCATCGGCGGCACACCCCGTGCCAAGCTCCAGCGGCACACTCCGTGCCCCCTCCAGCGGCACACCCGTGCCCCATGCTCAGTGGCACGCCCCGTGCCCTTTCTCCAACTGCACACCTCGTGCCCACCTTCTCCAGCGGCGCACTTGTGCCCTTTCTCCAGCAGCACACCCGTGCCCCCTGCCTCCAGCGGCACACCTGTGCCCTCTCCGCAGCGGCACACCCGTGCCAACCCCCCGAGCGGCACGCCCTGTGCCCTCGTCAGCGGCACACACCGACGCCGTGCCCACCTCCACCCCACGCAGAAGAGAAGAAGAAAAGAGGCGAAGAAGAAGAAGGAGAGAAGGAAAGGAAGAGAAGAAGGAGAAGAAAAGAGAAGAGGCAGAGGACGACGGGGAGCCTAGGGCTCCGTCGTCCCCCGAGCGAAGGAAGAAGAGGAGAACGAAAGGAGAAGAGGAAGAGGAGAAGAGAGGGAAGAGGGGAAGAGGAGGAAGGGAGAGGGAGAGGGGAGCCCCCCATGGCGGCCTCCTCACCCTGGAACACCGGCGACAGTGGCGGTGAGCAGCGGCAGTGGCGTCCGGCGAAAGAGGAAGAGAGAGAGAGAGAGGAAAGGAAGTGGTGGCAACCGAAGGGATGAGGAGAGAGAAAGAGAGAGAGAGAATTTGAAAAGAGAGGGGGGAGTTTCGAACTCCCCCACCCCTTTTATAGCCGTTTCAAAAAAAAAGAAGAAGAGCGAAAAAAAAGGAGAACGAAGAAAAGGAAAAGGGGGGAGAAAGAAAAGAAAAAAAGGGAGAATAAAAAAAATAACAACAAAAAAAAGGAAAAAAAATAAAGAAGAGGAAAAAAACGAGAGAAAAAAAAACAAAATAAAAAGAAGAAGAAGAAAAGAGGAAAAGGAAGAGGAAAAAAAAGAAGAAAAGAAGAAAAAAAGGGGAAAAAAAGAAGAGAAAAGAGAGAAAAAAGATTAATGATAAATAAATATATATACTTATATACATATAGTAAACAATGATAATATAACAAGTGGGTATAATGATATCTACATCACGTATCTTATGAATGTACGCCCAATAATGTACGTTAATATCATGTGCACACCCGCGAGCACCGTCTGGCTCATCCTTCGCCCGTGCTGCCCACGGGTGGGGGACATTTGTGGACGTATAAAATTACACGTCCATATGTCCCGCCAAGCCCCCGCATTAATGTTAAAGTCTAAAAGAGAAGACCCGGGGAGACTGGCCATCCTGGGCTCCGGGAGAATACTACCGTCCGGCAAATCCTCACATTTGCACGGGCGCATTAAATGACAAGGAAAACACAGGATACCCTCCTGAAATGATACACTGCTATGGACCCGCCCTCGGGTCCCTAACGGTGAAGAAATATCCCAAAGACTGCACGACTGTGAGTTCCTGAAGCCAGAGCTGGTGCCCCTTTCAACGGCACCCTCCAAGTGGCCTTCAGCGGCAGACCCCAGTTGCCCTTCAGCGGCACGCCCGTTGCTCCTCCAACGGCAGAGTCCAAGCCTTCAGCGGCACACCCCAATTGCCCTTCAGCGGCACGCCCGTTGCTCCTCCAACGGCACGGTCCAAGCCTCCAGCGGCACAGCCCCAACGCCCTCTCAGCGGCACAACCTTCCTGCCCTCCAGTGGCACACTGTCTAAGCCCTCAGCGGCACGCTCCAGGCAAGCCTTCATGCCCCCCAGCGGCACAGCGTTGCAACCGCCAGAACGATACAAACCGGCAAGAGGCACAACGGTCAATAGGTGGGACCCTTGGCGCGTAGCTTGGCCACCTCGACGCCAGCTAATGCCCTGCCATCGTGTCGCCCCGTGATTCGGCCATGGCACTTCTACCTGACGAAGATGGGACTCGGGTCAACCTCGGATGGCAGTGCCATCATGAGGCTTCCCCATCAACGGCCCACGTATAAAAGGGCTCTCACGAAGAGAAAAAAGGAGGAGGGCATGCGAAGGCACCCGTTCGAAGAGAGCAGCACCGCAGAGAAGAAGAGGAAGGAAGAAGAAGGTAGAAGATAGTGGGGAGATTGAGAGAGAGTGAGCCACCTGTATAGGGAAGAGAAGGAACGGGGTGAAGGGAAGCATTCTCTCACGTTCCAACTCTCCCCATTACTGTTTTGTATTGTTCCCTTCTTTTTGCTTCTCGACTGTCTCTTCCCTCTCCATGCTCTTCTATTCTGCAACGTGATGTAGCTGGCCCCGAATCTTGGCCCCTTTGTCTTTTTGAGGTTCTGATCATGAATAAAAGTGTCCTTGGGCTCTACCTTTTGTTATCTCCGTTGTCTTCCCCTCACCGCTAAGCTGTGATTTGGTATTTTTCTCTCCGGTCTTCTGGTTGTGTTCTGATTACCCCTCACGCCATCGGTTGGCTTGGCTCCACGTGTGGTATTCTTGGCTCGGCGGTGCAGGGTTGCCTCCCTTCCTGTTTGACAGTCTTAATGGTGTGAGTGTTACCCCACTCCCTCCATCTATGGGTTAGTTAGCACCCTCTATCCCTGCCTGGCCGTTGGAACTCACCTACTGGTCAGGAGGGTCCTTCGCCCCTCCTTCAGAGACCACAGCATACATACATTCAAGCTCCCAGTCATCCTACCACTCAGGCCCCGCCAGCGGCACACCCCTCCCATTTGTCCGTCTGGCGGCACGGCCTTCCCTGTAATTGCCCAGCGGCACACCTTCCTTGGCCGCCCAGCGGCACACTCTCCTTGGTCTGCTTAGCGGCACACTCTTAGGCTGCCTCAGCGGCACACCTTGATTGTCACTCCTCCGGTGCATTCGTGGCTTGTTTCAGCCTACTGGTTTCCGGGCGTTTTCTTCGAGTTTTTCGAAGTTTCCCCAAAGGTGGCTGCTTAGGCACACACCTCAGTTGTTGGTTCATGTCACTCCTTGTGGACATGTTCCTTGTTATTCCCTTACCATCCGGGTCAGGGGGAGATGCTGCCGATTTTTTGTCAGAAATATCAACAAATTAAAAGACGAAAGGGAAGCAACAAACGAATGAAACCAACAACAGTAAAGCATCCTAATCAGCCAAGAAAACTATTTGAAGCTCCAGGAACTGGCTGAGTAAGACTCCAAGGACTGCACTGCTGAACATGACTTGGGACTCAACCTCATGACAGGGAATTGAAAGTTTAACCATCTGAGACTCTCTATCAGACATGATCTGGACAAGGGACCCTCTCTTGAACCCTGGCCCACTCCTTGAGCGGCACACTCCTAGATCCCCCAGGGGTACGCTTTCCTTTGCCTTCTGAGCAGTACACCTCCCCAGCGGCACACTGCCCACACCTTTCAACCCTCTAGTGCGCACCTTTCAACCTCCAGCGGTACACCCTCCTTCTCCCTAGCGGTACACTTCTTAACCCCCCAGCAGTACACTTGCTAATCCCCTAGCGGTACACTCCCTAACCCTCCAGCGGTACACTTGCTAATTCCCCAGCGGCACGCTCTCAGCTCTCCAGCGACACATTTCCTAATCCTTCAGCGGCACACTCCTAATTCCACCTCCAGCGGTACACTCCATCATTTCTTCAAAAAATATACATGTATAATAAAAAAATTATAATAAAAGGAACAATAAAAAATAATAATCGTGATAAAAACAAAAGGGGGGGGGTAGTTCCAATCAAATAATGAGCGAAGAGAAGGTAACAAAAAGGAGCAATGCTAATACATGAGCGATAACGATACACGTCACTCAAGGCAACTCACGAACATAACGACATGGTCCTCGTCTCTCCTTCTTGGATTCCGAACCTAGGAATATTAATGATGCCCTCGTAGGCCGAGCTTCACCCTCGGGAGTCACCTCTCTCGTTATGGTCATCGCCCGGCCCTGCCTCGAGCCAATATCTCATCAGGGTCCCCTCTCTCACCGGGATCTGATCCCCCCCTTTTTACATTAAAATTGCCACCTCCTGGCAGACATTTGCACGGATTCATCCCCCGTCACCGTCTTGTTTTCCGTACGGACTTCTGGTCAAACATGGAATGGTCCATCGGTGACCGACATAATCTGAGTGTTCATGCCCTCACCACGGGCTCACTGCATAGCACGGCTACCTTTTTCTTCCTGTATCAATTAGTATTTCTTTCGACCGTGGAGCCCTTATTTCCGGTAATTAATCAAGGGTATTCCCCTCTCTGAGGGGATGTAAATGACGTTGTGACCTTTATGGCATAACGGGTCTCAGTCCCGACACGAACCACACAATCGCCTGACTGAGTCAGATCGAGCGCACCCGTGGCTCTTCAGGGCCTAAATAAATCGTCACTTTGTGACTGGCACGCCCACGCACTTAATAAACCAACAAACGGACCAAAATAATTTGTTAAATAAGAAGTGCGTCCACACCACACTCACAAATATCCTCTCTAACTGTCGAGTAGCCATCTCGTCAACCAAGGCAGAGTCTCGTTGTGCGCTCTCAATGTCTTCCTTTATATATATATAAATATAATATAATATAATATAATATATATATATATATAGAAGATGAAGAAAAAAATCCAAGCAAAATAGTCCTTTATTGCAAGGACCTCTATATGCCTATTGAAGGTATAAAGCACAAGCCAGAAGAAATGTCATAAATCGTATGGAAGTTGTTAGATTAGAAAACTATCGGCACAATCCGACAGTGGTTAGATGACAATATGTTCCACCACGTGTCAACAGAGACGACGACAAAAGATCTATGGTAGAAGTTGCATGATCTCTATGATAGGAAGACAATGGGGAACAAAGCACTCTTGATTCAGCAGTTGATGAACCCCAAGCTCAAAGCGGGAAGTTCTATTGCGAAGCATTTGAATGAAGTACAAAGCATCAAAAATCAACTGTCAGTAGTGATGATGGTGCTAGAGGATGAGTTGTAAGATTTGTTGTTACTCAGTTCCTTATCAGACATTAGGGAGACACTTGTTGTCTCTCTGAGTAACTATGCTCCAGATGGTGTGCTTACTATGAAGTATGTTACCAGTAGTCTCTTAAATGAGGAAACAAGAAGGAAGTCGTCCGATGCTATAAACGTAGAGTAAAGAATAGAGAGAAGGGCTGTGGACAGTCAAATCAAGTTCAAAATCTAGATCCAGAAGCAGCTTCAAATATTATCATTGTGGCATGATTGGCCACAAGAGAGTCCATTGTAGAAAGCTAAAAGAAGAAATGCAAAAGAAAAAGGCTGATGATAGTGGAAAAGGCAAGAACGTTGCAGCAGCCATGTCTAATGAAGTAGTGGTAGTTTTTCTTTCAATTGGTGGGAGCTGTGTCATAGTGTAGAAGGGTGACACAATCTGGATCATAGATTTAGGAGCATCCTATCATGCGACATCTTATAGTGATCTGTTCTCATCATATAGAATATGTGATTTTGGGGTTGTCCACATGAGCAACAAGGACACCTCAAGGATAACAGAGGTGGGAGATGTATGTATGGAGACCTACACAGGGTGTTGGCTCATTCTAAAAAATATAAGGCATGTTCCAAAGCTCAGAATGAATCTCATGTCTATTAAAAAATTGGGAGAAGATAGTTAATCCGCTACTTTTGGACAGATAGGTTGGAAGCTAACAAATGGTGCACCTGTGTTGGCACGGGGCATCAAGTGTGGCACTTTGTACGACACAAAGACACGGGTCAACAAGGCTGAGGTGAACACCATGGCGGATTGTTCCTTGTCTAATTTGTGGCATCGATGGTTGAGACACATAAGCGAGAAGGGGATGGAGTTGTTGGCAAAGAAGAATCTCCTTTCGGAGCTAAAAGATACACATGTGACCCCATATGATCACTGTTTAGTTGGCAAGCATCATAGAGTTTCTTTTCATAAACATTGGTGGAAAAGAGCGATGTACCTTTTGGAGTTAGTTTCTTCCGATGTACGTAGTCTGATAAATGTGGCGTCTAAAGGTGGTGCTTCTTATTTTGTTACTTTCATTAATAATGCGTCAAGAAAGATGTGGACACATGTAATTAAAAGTAAAATTGAAGTTAACAACACTTTCAAAGTTTTTCATGCTAGTATTGAGTGTGGAGTGGAAAAAGGTTTGAAGAGATTGTGGACAGACAATGGTGGTGAGTACAGGGCTTGGTCCTTGATGAAGTACTATATGAAGTATAAGATTCAACATGAGAAAATCATTCCCTATACATCACAGCAAAATGGAGTTGTTGAAAGGGTGAACATGACAATTATAGAGAGAATAAGAAACATGCTTTTTAACATAAAATTACTGAAATCCTTTTGGGGTGAAGGTATGCATACAACAGTCTACCTGATCAACTAGTCTTCTTCTGTAGCATTGGAGAGAGATAATCCAGAAAGGGCATGGTCAAGAAAAGATGTGTCCTATGATCATCTTAGGATCTTTGGCTGCAACGCTCTTAAGCATGTGTCAAAAGAGCAAAGATCTAAGCTAGATGACAAGCTAGCCCCGCTCATATTTTTTGGCTATGCAAATGATGAGTTCGGTTACAGACTTTGGGGCTCTAAGATAAAGACAATCTACAGGTGCTATGATGTCATCTTCAAGGAGGATCAAACAGTTGACAACTTTGAGAAGTCTTCAGATGCAGAGGGAGCTACTGAAGAGTTCTCTAGTCCTATGGCTGATGATGAAGCTGAGGAGCATTTTGAAGATGCAGAAGAAGAGATAGAGGAGCAACAGGTAGAGGACATTCCCATTGAAGAATAGTCTAAGTAAGGACATGGTCTAGAGGGAGAGCAGCCTTCTTATGCAGAGCCAGCAAAAGAATAGTATGGCAGAGGAAAAAGAGTTCATATTCCTTCTACCAAGTATCCTCCGAGCAAATATGTTATGCTCACTGACTGTGGTGAACCAAAATATTTAGCAAAGGTACAGACAGATGCTCACAAGGATAGGTGGATACGTGCCATGAAAGAAGAGCTAGAATTTTTGCATAAGAATCACACTTATACTTTGGTTAATCTTGTAACATGCTAATCTGTCTGAAATCTAAAAATAATTAAATATTTTATATTTAGAGTCCATATAAATTTTAGGTTCTCTTAACCAAAGTCTAATACCTTGAACTATAAGGGCGGCAGTGAGAGGGCTTGTGGCGATCGTGTTTCCCTCCCCGCCGACGGCGATGGAGGGGGGTTTTCTCTGCCTGAACTTCTTGGTGTTGGGTGGAGTAGAATAGTTGCTAGGGTGACGGCGTGCTGTTGCTTCTCTGGATTTTTTATGCCGAGCATGAAGGTGGTGGGTGGAGTTTCAGAGCCTGCGGGGAGGGGTTCTTCGTCTGGAGCTTCCAGATCGGTAGATAAGAGGGGTTCTCCCGGCGGACTCATTGATGTCTCTTCGGTGGTTAATAAGACAGGGGGCGATGCTGAATCTTCTGGGTATGTTGAGGCGTTTGACGCTGGGGTTTCTCTTTGCCAGTCCGCAGTTGTAATTGATGTTGGGGCCTCCTTTCCTGCGCTTGGTAAGGCGGTGAGTCCTCCGGGGTCTGGTTTAACAGCTGGTGAAATTTCGACAAACAACATTGCGGCGGGTGGCAATTTGGTGGGCTACAAATCCTTTGCGCAAACTTTGATTGAGGGGAAACTAAGACCCTGTAGACGGAAGATAGTGAAGCCACCAGCCTTCACCACCGATGGAGAACCGGCTGTATTTTTTACTATGGAAGATATTGCTGACTCATGCGAGGATCTGCTTCATGCTGTTATCGCAAAATGCTCCTATGGGCGACCCTCCATTCCAGAGGTAAAATCACATATAATCCAAGCTTTTCATCTAGATGGGGTTGTTATCAGTAGACTTGATCCCCGGCACCTTCTCATCCGATTGAACAACGAGGAGGACTTCATTAAGCTTTTGCTGCAGAAGAGTGCCATTATTAAAGGTTTTCTGTTCCGTTTCTTTAAATGGCAACTTGACTTTGATTTCAAAGCTGATCCTCCGGTTATTCCAGCTTGGATATCCCTTCCTGGTTTGCCTGCTAATTTTTTCCGCGAGGATATGTTAAAGTCCATAGCTAGCAATATCGGACCTGTATTGCGCATACATGATACTACTTTAGCTCAGTCCAATACTACAGAAGCCATTGTTTGTGTTGAGCTAAACTTAGAAAAAGTTCGACGGGATAGAATTTGGATTGGTATTGGAGGGGGTGGATATTGGCAGAATGTGGACTATCGTAGAGTTCCTACCCTGTGCTCATTTTGTCATAAAATTGGGCATATTGAGCTGAACTGTAGAAAGAAGACAAATAAAGTTGTTTCCAAAACAAATGAGATGGGCACTTTGGCTCAGAAACAGGGGAAACAGGAATTCAGACCGAAAAAGAATGCCTTAGTTGAGGCTATATCTACAAGAAACAAATTTGGGGTTTTACATCAGCTTGAGGATGATAAGACTAATGAGGTCAGATCTGATTCTCAGGCTGTTGGGGTGATAGTTGAGAATATTGACCTTGATATCCCTGGTTCATCTGCTATTAGAAAAGGGAAGTCTGTCTCCTTAGCCAGTGGTTCTTTATCCAGTATCCAAGAAGAGTTAATTTCTGAAGATTCTGCTGCACAATTGTTTACGAATGTGGATGGTCTGATCAATATTTCTTCTCCTGAAGAAGTGAAATCAGTTCTGAAAAGGAGGAATGTAGGTGCTATTTCATCCATTTCCTTAGCTGAGAATTCCAAGATGTTAAGCACTGTTAGTAGTATTTTGCAACAACCTCCCAAGATGGCACCCCCATCTATGTTTCCTGGGGACTTGTTAAGTGATGTGAGGCTTACCAGAGCTAAAGCCAAAGTGTTGGCTGGGGATATTCCTACTGTTCCTAATGATTAGTCCTTTATTAATATGGAATATCAGGGGCATTGGCAATTCAGCCTCTGTTAGAAGCTTGGGCCAGTTAGTTAGATCTAATGGCATCCAGATGGTTGCTATATCTGAACCTAATATTAAATTCAGTTCTGCTCAGGGGATTGCCCGTAAGATTGGATTGCATACTGTCATTGGTAATGAAGCTAATGAAGGGGAGATTTCTAAGATATGGTTATTCTATGTTCCAGGTTTGAATATTCAAGTAGTTCAAATGCATCATCAGTTTTTAACTGTGGGTCTTATTGAAAATAATGAGATCAGCATGCTGTTTTCTTTTGTATATGCCTCATGTAATTATGTTACTAGAAGAGTTCTGTTTGATGAACTCATCTCATTTGGTGAAGGGGTTTCAGTCCCTTGGTTGGTTGGAGGAGATTTCAACTGTGTTACATCTCCTGATGAAAAAGTGGGTGGAAGACCTCCTTTTATGCCCTCTTTGACTGACTTTCATAGTTTTCAATCTGCCTCTGGACTTATAGATGCTGGATTTTCTGGTTCTCCATTTACCTGGTCAAATAATCAGTTGGGTTCCTTTCACATTAAGGCCAGATTGGACAGGGTGTTCTATAACTCCTTTTGGTTGGACAAAGGCTGGAACATGAGCATTAAACATTTGGTAAGGGGGGTGTCTGATCATGCTCCTTTGTTGGTCTCAATGGCTAATATCACACCTAAGCCTGGTAGATTTATTTATCAGGCTATGTGGCACACACATGATGATTTTTTGAGTTTCGTTAAAGCCCGGTGGGATGAAGTTAATTGTGTCACTGTTAACCCCCTTTTCCTGCTTCAACACAAACTGAAATCTTTAAAGGTTCACCTTAGACAGTGGAACAAGACTGTTTTTGGAAACATTCATAAAGCAAAAGATAAGGCAGTGACTGATTTAGAAAAAGCTCAGGCCAATTTTGATAATATCCCTTCAGAAGAACACAAAATGAGGTTGAATCTAGCTCATGCATTACTTAAGCAAGCCCTGGTTAGGGAAGAAATCTTCTGGCTCCAGAAATCTAGAATCCAATGGCTGAATTATGGTGATAGAAATACTCAGTTTTTTCATCATTTTGCCAAAGTCAGACAACAAAAGAACTTCATTCAAAGACTGAAACTTAATGAAGCTTGGGAAGAAGATCAGGAGATCTTAGCCCAGGGGGCTGTTGATCATTTCCACAAACTCTTATCTTCTGAAATTCACAACATTGATCCAGACATGCTGACTGTTATTCCTCATCTGATCTCTGGTGGATTAAATGAGTCTTTATGCATGATTCCTTCTGCTGCAGAGATTAAAAGAACCGTTTTCTCTTTGTCTAGCAATAGTTCCCCTGGTCCAGATGGTTATACTGGTAGCTTCTACACCTTTTGCTGGGAAATTGTGGAACATGATGTTATATGTGCTGTCCAAGGTTTTTTCCAAGGTTGGGGCATTCCTCAAGGCATGTCTTCAACTATTATTTGTATGATACCCAAGGTGAAAAGTCCTTCCTGTTATTCAGAGTTTAGACCAATCAGTCTTTGCAACTTCTCCTTTAAGGTAATAACCAAGATCATGAATGATAGGCTCCAGCATGTTCTTCCTACTATCATTTCAACACAGCAGAGTGGTTTCATCAAAGGCAGATTGATATCAGACAATTTTCTGTTAGCTAGAGAGTTATTTATGGAATTAGACAGACCGGTCAGAGGGCATAATGTTTTGTTTAAATTAGATATGGCTAAGGCCTATGATAGAATTGAGTGGGATTTCCTTTTGATGGTCATGAAAAGATTTGGTTTCTCTTCTAGATTTACCTCTTTGGTTGGTCAGACCTTGATGAATTGCTGGTTCTCCATCTCTTTCAATGGGCAGTTGAAGGGCTATTTCAAATCCACCAGGGGTGTGAGACAAGGGGATCCCCTTGCTCCCACTTTATTTATCATAGCGGAGGAAGTGATGAGTAGAGGTCTCTCCAAGCTTTTTCAATCTGGTGATTGTAGTTATTTTCATGTTCCTCGTGGTGTTCCATTGCACTCTCACATTTTATATGCTGATGACAGTATTATATTCTCAAATGGCTGCAAGAAATCAATCCAGCATCTTCTTAATTTTTTGGAAAAGTATGAAAGGTCTTCTGGCCAATCTATCAATTGCTCGAAAAGTTGTTTCATTGCATCTCAGAGGATGCCTGTTGCTGCTATTAATAGGATTAAATCCCAGACTGGTTACCTTCATAAGAAATCTGTTATCACTTACCTGGGGATACCTCTTTTCAAGGGCAGACAGAAAATTGTTCATTTCAAATATTTGGTTGATAGGATTCAAAGCAAACTTGCTGGTTGGCAATCCAAATTCATCTCTCAAGCTGGACGGGTCACTTTAATTAAGGCTGTTTTATCATCTTTGTCTATTTACACTGCCAGTGCCATATCTGTTCCTAAGTCTATCTGCAGGCAGATTGATAGCATCTGTTCAAACTTTTTCTGGCAAGGGCTTGATCATATTCATAGAAAACACTGGATTTCTTGGCGGAGGATATGCTGTCCAGTTGATCAGGGTGGGCTTGGTATTCGAAGTATGGAAGATATTCAGGTATGCTTCCAGGTTAAGCTTATTTGGTTAGCTGCTGTTAGTAATTCACTGTGGGCTCAGTTTGTTAGAAACAAATATCTGAAAGGATCTCATGTCTCTGACTGTGTATATCCATTCCCTGCTGGTATCAGAAAGTCAGATTTTGACAGAGCTAAAGGCTTATTATTGGAGGGTTTTCGTATGTCTGTTAGGAATGGCAACAACACAAATTTTCTAAAGGATCATTGGTTTAGAATCCCTTTAACAGTCTCTGATTCTTATTCTTCTGATCTTTCTCACTGCACTGTTAGAGAGGTATTGACTGATCATTCTCACCCAGTGTGGTCCATTCTATCTGATGAAGCTGTTATTCAGGAGTTAAAATCATTTACATTATTGGAGGGAGATGATATCCCTGTTTGGGCTTTTACTGATTCTGGTGATCTGTCTGTTAAGTCAGTGTATAGACAATGGAAGAAACATGTTATTCTTCTGTCCCCAGTTGATGGCAGCATTAAACTTTTATCCAATAAACTGCCCCCAAGGGCTGGTCTCTACTGCTGGAAGCTAATCCACAAGGCTGTTCCCATTGATTCCAGGTTGCAGAGTATGGGTATTGAGATTGTGTCTCGTTGTTCCTGTTGTTTAGGGAATAATGCTGTCGAAGATTTTGACCACTTATTTTTATTTAGTGAATTGGCTGTTGCATTATGGAATTCTATCAATCCCCTGCTAGCAGATTACAGATATAGATCAGGGAGTTTCCTGGGCTGGTTCACTTGGCTGATGCGAGAGGTGAAGATAAATTCCGCTGTTGGTTTTATCACTTTGGTTACACTTGTGACTACAACTTGGGAGATCTGGAAGGTTAGGTGCCACTGCAGGTATGAAGGAGGTAAACCTTACATAATCAGATCTGTTGCTGATATCCTACATACAGTTAGAAACTCTGTCCAGAATATCAAGTTTAATACGCCAGTTAACTCTGCTTATATCAATGCCCTTCATGCTTTTAATATCAAAGCCAGATTTAAACAAGTTGCATTCAAGTTAGTTCGATGGATTCCTCCATTAGTTGATCACTGTATTAATAGTGATGGTTGTTTCAAGCCCAATAGTGGTTTGTCTGGTGGAGGTGGGTGTATTAGAAATGTTCATGGAGATATTATTTTAAGCTTCTCTTTTTGGTACGGTTTGGGCGATATTATCCAGGCAGAAGGGCGGGCACTTCTGGATGCATTGAGATTGGCTCTTAGCCTATCCATTCCTATATCTGTCATTTACTCTGATTCTCTTTTACTTGTGAATACCATAGTTAACAAAAAGTCCCCTCCTTGGGTTCTTTTCCCATGGTGGGATGAAATTCTTTTTCTCCTTTCTTCCATGAGATGTTCTATTATTCATGTTTACAGGGAAGCTAATCAAGTAGCTGATTCTTTAGCTGACTTTGCTACCACTCAAGCTGAAAATAGGGTATTTTTTACTCACCATGAGCTACCGTCAAGGGCGAAAGCTTATGCACTGGCGGATGCAGCTGCTCTTCCAAACTTCCGCAGAAGCCTTGTTTAGTTGTTATCCTTTTTTGTTTTCTTCACTTGGCGAGATTTGAGAAATATTTCCACCTTTTCTGGGGCTTTCTTTATTGCTGGCCGTTTGCCATTTTCTGTAAGGCTATGGCCCTCCTCTTGTAAATGCCACTTTACATATAATAAAAGCAGCACTTAGTGTTCTTAGGTGGAGTGGGAACATTCTCTTCCGCTGGAAGTGGGTGCACTCTCCCTTTTTCACTAGGTGACTCGTAATTTAGAGAAAAAAAAATACCTTGAACTATATAGTGAATATAGGTTTAACGAATTTTATTAAATAAATTAAATAGATATCTCACTTTATTGGTGTGTAACTCTTTATAAGAATGTCAGAATATAGTGAATATTAGACCCATTGGAACGAGAATTTAAAGATCTATAAGTTTCGTGTTGAGCACATTTTAAAAATTTGTCATTTGGTAGGTCAAAAATAAGATGGAATGAATTATGATGTGAGACGAAAGCATCCATGTTTGAAATTTTCTTTTTCCTTCATTTTCTCCCTTCTCTTTCCTTTTCATTTTTAATTTTTCTTTTTCTATTTCCTTTTCTTTCCTGAACCTCTCAAAATTCATCACCCCATTTTCTTTTTCTTTTCATTTTTTTTCTATCATTTTGGTGATGTTACCATTTCTAAATGAATGACAATTAACTTCAGGGATTCCTTTGTTGATTTCATTTCTTCAACATGGGTGGGGCATGCTTCAGAAATTCTTTTCTTTTGTGGCCAATAGTGATGGGACAGATGGAGAAACGGGGCTCTGTTTTTGGGAGACTCCCTCAATGAGCTATCAAGGTAGAAGCTTGAGGGCGTTTTGATATAGGAATAAAGGGAAGAGAGGGTGAGGGAGGGTGGTATTAGATTAAGGTCAACTAAAGATAGTTATGGAGGGGAATGGAAGGGTACGGGGCGGTGCTTTATTTTTCTGAGTGCTTGGACTGTGGGGGTGCTTGGACTGTGGAGTCTGTAAAGGTTCTGAGGGGAGATGGAGGGCGTAGTAGGGGGGGGCAAGAGGCACCTGCGGTGCATGAAGATGAGAAGGCGAGAGTTTGGCGGGTGGAGGGTGGCTACGTGTGTGGGAAGGGAGAATGACAGAGGGAGAGGGGGCGTGAGAGTTAGAGAGAGTTAGAGAGAAGGAGAGATGGGGACGTAAGAGGGAAGGGAAGGGAAGATCTGGGCATTGCACCCAGCCGAAGGGGGGGGGGGAAGGACGTGCTCGTCGTGCTTGGAGGGAATGGAGGGGGTTGGCAGCGGTGGAGCTCCGGTGAGGCAGGACCCTTCGTTCGTCGGCGCCGTGCTCGGATGCCGCTGCATGGCCGGTTGCCATGCTCGCCATGTCTGGACGCGGAGTGGTCGCCATGTTCGGAGAGGGACCGTGGTCCGTCGACGCTCGGAGCTGCGGCCGACGTCGCCAGCATGCTCCCGTGTAGGGAAGTTTCATGGCGGGATGTAGTGGCGTTCGACGGTGCGAGCTCCTCCTTGCTGCTGCCGAGTTGGGTGTGGTTCGGCGGTGGCGAGTAGGGGTGCAAGGCGTAGGGTGTAGGGTGGCGGTGAACTGGGTGCCTGAGACGATGGCTGCGTGCTGGCGAGGGGCGGGCTGATGCCTGGTGTTCTGCATGGTGCTTGGAGGGTGGGTGGCGTAGAAGGCGGGCCAGAGGCCCTATTCATGTTGCAGGTGGGGTGGAAGAGGGAGAGAAGAGGAAGGCGACTGGGGGGGGGGGGTGAGGAGGCATGACTCATGTTTGTAGGTGAGGTGGATGAAGGGAGCAGTGGAGAGACAACTGGACTTGCATGGCTAGGAAGGGGTCCGCGGTGGAACAGGGAAGGTCGAATGGGAAGATGGTGAAACTGTAGCAGTGGGAGAGGGAGGGGTTGGGGCCGCATCTCACGGCCGGGTAACTTGGGCTTCTCACCCACGGGGAGGGGCATCTCACCCCATGTCCTTCTCGGAGAAGAGAACACAAGGAAGGCTTCTCACCTCACTTGGGATATTGTTTCCAAAAATTCTAATCACTTCATTGCTTAAACAAAGATTACAAGACCTTTTATAGACTCCACAAAGAAGACCAAAAGATAACTCACCTAACACCTACTTCCTACCACTCATAACTCCCTTAGGAAGACTAAAAGACACAAATAAAAAAAGACTCTTACATGATAGTTGGGGACATAATTACTACAAAACATAAAACATGGCCCATTTGGCCCAAACATGCGACCCAATTAATAAGAGACGATTAAACATAGATATATATTTAATACTTTTGTTGAAGTCGATTCCGTTAAATTAATACTTTGAAATCTTGTTATTGTTAACTTTTAGAGGGTTTTCATGAAAAAGCTTTCCCTTATCCCTCCTCACCCTTATCCGATGGAGATTTTTTAAAAAAAGTTAACATTATCCCCGTCAATCTTATCTTCTTCTCCTCCTCATCATCTTCTTCTTCTTATCCTCTCTTTCGCTCCCCTATATATACTATTCTTTCCCCCCCTCCATCTACGTAACTCCCTCCCACCTCTCTCTCTTTCTCATTCTCTCTAACTCTCCCCCTCTCTCTCATTTCTTCATCTCTCTCTCTAATATTTCTCTCTTTCTCTCATCTCTCTTCCCACTCTCTCATTCTCTTATAAATAGGCAGAGAAAAAAAGACAGAGTCAGAATAGGGTGAATATTTGATAGAAGCTTAGACGGGGTATTTGAGAGTTTATTTGGAGCGTGTCGCCCTCCTCTACATAGGAATCTATCCTTATGGATAAGTTGCAGGTTGTTTAAATTTTATTATTTGGGAAAGATATAATGAGATAAAAATATTTTTGGGGCAGGATGATTATCTTTTCCTACGCAAGAATTATTACAGGAGCTCGGGTGAGATATTAAATTTGATTTGGAGATTCCACCCTAAAGGTAGGCACATGATAAACCGACTACATGCTATTTGATATTTATATTTCTTTGATTTTATTTTAATTAGAAGTGTAATTATTCATACTTAAATCAGTTATTTATTTAACATATTTGGCCCGATGATCTATGCTTAAAATCAGTTATTTATTTAGTTACTATTATGTTTATTTTATTTTAATAATTAGAAGTGTAATTTTATATAGTTAAACGACGGTGATTTATTTAGTTAATAAATTTGACCCACTACCCTAAGATTAAAATTTGATTCATGATATTAAAGTATGACTCGCTGATAATCAATTATTTTAGTAATTTTAATGACAAGTTTTATGTATTGAGATGACTATGTGATAATAATAATAAAATGATTAAACATATGAACTGTGTCACTTTAAGGAGGTGTGGGACGATAAATCGTAGTTAACGTCTGCTACGAGATTAGGCCCATTTCCGAGGACAAATAAACTTCTGTAAAATTTGGAACTCGGAATAAGAAAATTATCAGGGGAATGGTGAAGTATTAACTCCCGATCCTGCGCAGTTGATCAAGGTCGATAGGCTCCAACGTTTAGACCATTTGTCTTTATGCCGACGTATGGATGCCTAGGTATGTGTTTGCTACTGCTTATAGTGACGGGATGCATGTCCAATATGTGATAAATAACTAATGCATTATGTGATTCTATAAACATGCATGACCTAATATGAAGTTTAGATTTAATATATGACTCTGATATGATCTGAAAATAAGTTCATCTGTATAAGCTCTGATTTAGCTAAAATATGTACCATGTCATTTATAAGTCAGATAAGATTTATTATACGCAGTTTCTTATAAATATGAAAAAAGTATTCTCTTATATTAGATTTCCTTCGCATTCATAGTATATGTACAATCCAATGAAATTGTGATTAACTTTACAAATATTATGGATTTGCACAAGTTATTATATGATAAACATGTGATTGGTTTTAATGTCTACTGAGTCTTTGGACTCATATCTGCTGCCTAACCATTTTAGGAAACTGACAAGTGTGCACTTTGACTTCGACGGGCAGTAGGTCGGAGGGTGATCGCGGGTGTAGTCTGGATTCCATTGTATAGAATAAGTAGGTTTAGTTTTATTTTGTATAATGAATGTATTTATGACTTTTGGGTAGAGATATGTAGAACATTGTATATGATGTAAATTATGTGTGTTCATATTATGGAAATTATATGGTTGTGCTTTTGGAATATGCGATGGTTTGACCATTAACGCCTTGCAGATATCTTGGCCCACAACAATCTGTCTATACGATGTGACGTCCCCGGACCGGATACGGGATCGTGGGAAGGGGGCGCCACAGGTGTTGGTATGAGAGTGAATTTGTGAGGCTTGGAATTATTTACAGCCATCTGATTTATACACCATACCACAAGATCTTAAGAATTTATTTTAGAATTTGATGTCAAACCTAAAATCATACTAATTCGGGTTAGTTCTTTCGACAGGATATGGCAGGGAGTGATGGGGTTGTGGTGAATCTTCTCCTGAGGAGTCTTCACCCTCAAATGGAACATCACAAGGAGTTGTCGGAGAAGTAATACATGACAGACTTACTCTCGGTGGGCAAGGTGTGTTGCTTACTCAGGGTGTGTCAGATTTAGGAGGGTTTACACAAGCTTTTCAAGGGTTAGTGCAGACTATGCAGTTATAGGCCTAAACTCAGGCGATGATGTAAGCCCAATTACAAACCCGTATGCAAGAACAACTGAATAAGGCAGCAGGTGCTACCTTGATAGAGAAATTTAAAAATATGAGTCCTCCTTCTTTTAAGAGCAAGAGTCAATCGGAGATTGCGAAAAATTGGGTAAGAGAAATAGAAAAGATTTTCACAGCTATTAGATGTGCAGAACAAGATAAGGTGACATTAGCAATATTTATGTTTAAGGACTGTGCGGGTGAGTGGTGGAGGTATGCAGTTAGGACCACTTTCAGAAATAGAGAGAATGAGATTGTCTGGAATGAATTTCTTGATATCTTCCATGCAAAATTTCTCCCTCAACATGTAAAAGATAAGAAAGAAGTGGAATTTTTAAATCTGACTCAAAGAGGTATGTCAATTGCAGACTATGAAGCGAAATTTACTGAATTGTAAAAGTATGCCCCTCATATTTGTTCAGATAAGCTTAGAAGAGTGAAGAAATTTGTTAGAGACTTGAGGAGTAATATTAGAATTAGAGTTACAAATCTTGATCATCAGACTATGGCAGCAACTTTGAGGACCAATGTTATTGTGGAAGCCGAATATTAAGAATTCTTAGAAGAAAGATAAAGGGATAATGCAAAAAGGGACAATCTTGGTTCAGCCGTGAGGAAAGATTAGAAGCCAAAGATGACATTTTTAGATAGAGTTTAGCCAGTTCAAAGAGATAATATGCCAGTTTATCAGCAGTGCGGGATGCAGTATAGAGGTAAAGAATATTGGCGGGCTGCCTGAAAATATTTTTCATGTGGTCAGACAGGGCATATGATAAGAGATTGTCCAAAAAGACCAAGGCAAGAGCAGTAACCACAACAGCAGCGAAGAGTTCAACCCAGAGTTTATGCATTAACAAAGGAAGATACCCGAAATGCCAATGTAATATCCGAAGGTATTATTCTTATCGATGATATGCACGCTAAAGTTTTATTTGATCCGGGTGTAACACATTCCTTTATTTCTCTGAGGTTTGCTTAATTAATGAAAGATAAATAAATTGTGAAAACTGATGAGATGTCTATTAACACACCAACTGGGAAGATAGATAGAACCACTTATGTTATTCCTAGTATTGATGTGGTAATTCAGGGGAGGATTATGCCAGCATGTGTGTATCTGCTAGAAATGACTGATTTTGATATCATCTTGGGAATGGATTGGTTAGATAGGAGTTTTGCCCTTCTAAATTGTCATGGAAAGAAAGTGATTTTTCAGAAACCTGTGGAGCAGATATTTCACTATCAATGTCTAAGGCACTGTTCTAGTAGAACCCTAGTTTCAGCCCTTAAGGCTTTGAAATGGCTCAGAAGTAGGTGTCAAGGTTATTTGGCTAGTGTAGTTGTAATGGCCCAGGTTTTTTTTTTCGGATCTTTTAGTGGGTCTCAGAGTGTATTTTGTGCTTTATACGTGTTTTTCCCTGATGTGCCTTCGGAACTCTGTGCAGGGCGAACCGTGGCGTTCCTTGACTCCGGGACAGTACCACTGCGTTGTGTTCCTTCCGAGGATCGCGGAGGTAATTTTTCGTAATTTTTTGAATTTCTGCATTTTTTTAGATTTTTCTATATATATTAACCCTTTTCTCTCTCCCCTCTCATTCTCTCTTTCTCACTCTCTCTCATCTCTTTCTCTCCCCCTCTCCCCGGGCGGCCGACGGTGGCGGAGGAGGGTGAGGAGGCGATGGCGGGAGGCGAGGAACGGGGAACGGGTCGAGGATCGAGGGCCGGTGGCTCGTGGAAGCTCGGCCGCAGGTTCCTGATGCGGCGAGGGTTTCACGGCGTTTTCTTCGTGGATCGGCGAGCTCGGGGAGCGAAATCTTCGGTGGAGGTAGGGAGATGGACCCCCAGCTCGTGCATTCCCTTTCCCGCGAGTTTTGTAGGCCGTGGCGAGCCGAGCGGGTTTATTTTTACATTTTAGGGAAAATCCATATTTTTGGGGAGTGAGCCGGATCTCTCATTTTACGGCGTTTTTGGCCGATCCGGGGGTTTAGATGCATGCCTAGGGGTTTGGGGATGGACTCCCCTTTGTTTCCCCATCACTCGGGGGTGATCGGGGCGTGGATCGAATTTTTGGGCTGTTTCCCGCCGTTTCACGCTCGGACGGGTGTGACGGTCCTTCCAGTGACCGTCACAGCCTGTGACGCCCCAGTGTGGGTGCGTCACAGGGCCCGTTAGCCTTTTGGTGGTTTGTGGGTGTGACGGTCCCTCGATAGACCGGCACGGCGCTGTGACGCGCCTAGGTTCGACCGCTACGTGCCTTCTCATGTTTTCAGACCGTTGGGGTCACGAGTCTTCTGACGCGCCTAGGTAGGACCGTCAGAGACTGTGACGCGCCAGAGTGGGAGCGTCAGAGCTGACGCAGCCCATTCTTCTGACGTGCCCAGGTAGGACCGTCAGACGCTGTGACGTGCCGAGGGGTGAGCGTCACAGCCTGTGTTGTTTCGTCTTCTAACGCACCAGGCTTGGTTCGTTAGAGACTGTGACGCCCCAGGGTGGGTGTGTCACAGCCGTTGTTTCCCCTCTCGTGTGGGGCTCCTGTGTTGGACCGTTAGAGTGCGGTGACGGTCGAGGCTTAGACCGTTACAGACTGGGACGGCCCAAGGTTAGACCGTCAGGCTCTGTGTGGTGCCGAGATGAGTTTCATGTTCTCCGCAATCGTTGCGCGTTGTGTCGGTCCCTAGTCGACCCGGTCGTGACCCCGTGGTCGACTTGCAGTCTTGTGAGTGCCCCAGACACCCGTGCGATTCTGTGTCCGTGTCTTGAGGGTGTCGGGAGGACCGTGCTACCTCGTTTAGCGTGCCTGTGGGTTTGAGAGTCCGGGTGACTTCTCGCGTGTCAGGCTTTCGTGTTACGCTAGACCGAGTCACCGTGTGTCGGTGGGGGTGCGGTGGGGTCTCCCCCGCATGCCGTGAGTTTTTCTGGAAGATGATTCCCGAGTGGGTCATGTGTTTGGCCTTGGACTGTGAGTCCAGCTATCAGCGTGCCAACTTGTGCGTTGCCCTGGGAATCATGCTTCTGTGCTTTCCGCGTGGGCCATGCAGGTGGCCTTGGACTGCGAGTCCAGTGGCCAGCCTGGGGCTGGAGGGTTCCCGCCTTTCCCTGAGAGTGAGATTTGGTTTGGCGGCCTGTGAGCTGCTTTGGGAACCGTGTTTCTATGTGTTTGCGTGGCCAAGTGTGAGGCCCGTAGGCGGTGAGTCTCGTTTCTTCTCCGACTGTGGTCACCGTGCGACGGTGCTGGTACGTGGGATGGTCCCCGTACGTCGTCGGGTTCGGACGTTATTTTCCGTTGTGAGTCTACTCTTTCAGTGACCCTCCACTAGTCGTAGCCTGCTTACACGCGTGTGGTCCCACCAGCGAGTGGTGGAGAGGCTACCCTTAGAGACGGTTTGTGGACCGATTTCCGTCAGGCCCCGCGTCTAGCAGCCAGAGTCCGGCTGAGGGGAAAACCGGTCAGAGGATCAGACCAGGGACGCACGGTCTGTGTGTGCACACGTGGTTGGGGGCGGTTAGACCCACGTCGACGGGCGTGACCCCAGCTAGTCACTTGTTTGTGGTTACTTGTACGGTGTCTCAGTTCCCGCTGGGCCGGAGGGAGACACCTGAGGTGCGGATTAAGACGTCAGTGGACGCATTCGGCCTTGCTTCTAGTGGGAGGTACTCCTGTTCTGGACAGAGAGTGACAGACTATCAGTTTCTGTGTGACTTCGACCTTCGGGTTTCGGCCGCGTTGACCGTTGAGTTCCAGGTGTTTCACCGTGGCACGTGTGTCGGCTCTCGTGCCGTGAGACTAGTGCTAGTGGCTTTACCGAGGTTGCGTCTTGTTGTGTGGTACCCGCGATCGGATGGTCGGGGTTGCACTTTGGACTGTGTGTCCAGGTCGGCCGTGTCCGGGAAGACAGGCCTCTACGGCGTGGTTGCCGTGGATTTTTACTTCGGTAAGCAGTACTAGTGCAGTTCGGTAGCCTCGACTGCGAGATCGGGGTGTGTTTCTGGTACAGTAGGAGTAGTTGTAGCGCCGGGCTTCGACTGGCCACCGGGTTTACTGTTCCTGCTGTTGCGGTTGCTCTTGTATCCTTCCTTTCCGCTACCGCCGTTGTTTCTGGTTGAGGTTCCGCCGGATCCCTGCTGAGTCTCTGTTTTAGAGACTCATTCCCTGCTTTTCAGGTGAGGCGGTCCTTCTTCCTCGAGGTTCGAGGGCGCGGTGCGGAGGTTCTCAGCTGTCAGCTCGCCGGGCCGAGTGTTCACTCGGCATGTGGTACGTTTTTACTGCTTTAGACTGTACTTTCTGTTGGATTGGACTATGTTGTAGCTGTAGTTGTTTATTTATTTCTGTTAATTGTTGTCCTCCTTTATTTCCTATTTCTTTGTGCCTCCACACTCCTTTTAGCCCTTCCGAGCCCTCCCGGCTCGTGGGCGGCGGTTCGAGTCTCGGGTTATCGGGTCTTCCCGGTAATCGGATTCTCGGGTCGTTACAGCAGTGGCTATTCATTCTAATGAAAATAAGAAAACCACATCAGATATTGATATTGTCAAGGAATTTCCAGATGTATTCCCTGATGAACTTCTAGGTTTGCCACCACACCGAGAGGTGGAGTTCACTATTGAACTCTCACCGGGTACTTTACCCATTTCCATCGCTCCCTACCGAATGACACCAGCTAAATTAGAAAAATTGAAGAAATAATTACAAGAATTGCTAGATAAGGGGTTTATTCGACCAAGTGTATGCCCTTGGGGTGCACCTGTTCTGTTTGTTTGAAAGAAAGATGGGTTGCTTAGATTATGTATTGACTATAGGAAGTTGAATCAAGAGACCATTAAGAATAAGTACAATTTGCCAACAATTGATGATTTATTTGATCAGCTACAAGCTGCCACAGTGGTTTCAAAGATTGATATCAGATCTGGATTCCACCAACTAAGGACAAAAGAAGAAGAAATCTCAAAAACCACTTTCACAACACAATATGGACATTATGAATTTCTGGTTATGCCATTTGGGTTAACTAATGCACCAGCAACATTTATGGATTTGATGAACAAAGTTTTTCAACTATATATGGATACATTTGTAGTGGTGTTTATTGATGGTGTGTTGATCTATTGATGCGGGACGGATGACGACCGGGCTAAGACGTACGACGGACTCGATGTGCGGCCAGCACCAACACGCTATAGGCAAGCCGGGCGGCTGACCACCGTGACATTCTCCGGGTGGAGACGTCTCTCAACAGTAACACTATGTAGCTCGACGATCATCCCTGGCGAGGGTAATATGGGGATCACGGCGGTTAAGGAACCACCGTCGCCTAGGGGTATCCAGTTCGGGCTCGGTGCTCAACTGGAGCTAAGGAACGGGCGCTCACAACTCACAATCGCGGTGATTTGCAGCTAGCTAACGGCCCTAATCTCATAAATGTAGCATATATGATAATATACTAAACCAGCAACGTGAGAGAGGAACGAGCGCGTACCTCCACGACTAGGCGTGGGGAAGAATTCCCGTCCGAATCCAAATAACCCCAATACACACAACGGTTAAAATTACAATTACAGAACTTAATGCCCACTCCACGCAGGGAGGTATAGGGTTACAATGGCTAAATTTGGGGTTGCTGGAACCCGGGTTGACGGGCCACACTAGCAGGAGGCGAGGGACGCGAGTCGGAGCCGCTCGGGTATGCCGATGGGAAGCCGACCCGGTTCTGTCCACATTGGTCACCCTGCGCAGCAAACTTGCAGGGGCCGGTACGGCCAGATCCGATGTTCGATCGGAGCGCCGTTTGTTGAAAAATGTCGGCGATAGGACGTAGTTTGTCCACTCCGAAGGGCGTGAGCAGATGCTTTCAGATCTGGGCGTAGCAGCAGTTACAATTGGCTTCTGGTTTTGTGCTCACAGAACTGCACAGAAACACGAGTAATTAATGGAAAATTAGTTGCTGATGTCAGATCGAGGCACCGTTTATGGGAGATCGTTGGTGACGTCTAGAGGAAGACGTAGTTCAAAGGGCTCGCTCAAATCTCGACCGGAAGAGGCGGGGTAGACTCTGGAAGTTGACTCTAGTTCTGAGCCGGGCCTGCTCAGATCAGCTCGCGCGATCCCACGAGAATCGTCGCCACGACCAGCACAGGTTTCGGATCGAGGCGAGACTGGCAGCAAAGCGAAGAGGACTCAAAATCTTACGATCACTCCACGAATCAGCTTCAGAAGACGTGAGAGGCGATCTGGGGAAATTCGTAATCAGGAAACTTCAGATCTGGGTAGTAGGCTGGGGCAGATCTGCGCGTCGTCATGAGAAAAATCACCACCGGCGATCCCAAACTCCGATCGACGTAAAACCACCTCTGAAATCTTCCTGACTCGTAGAGGTATCAAGTATAATTTTGGTGGAAGCATATGATAAGGGGATGGGGGAGATATGGGGGTGAGTCACACGCCCAAATTCTATCCCGTCACAGGACTGAACAGGGTATCACACCCAAGGGGGAAACAAGAGAATCACTCTCTAATTGCAACTTTCACTCAATAAAACTTCATTAGCCTTTAACCCATCATCATACAAGCCCTTATATAGAGTTTAGCAAAGGGGAGGGGGCTGGATGGTTCGATGGAACCAAGGGGAGGGGGAGAGGGGTGCGCCCCTTTGACTACAATAGGAAGGGAGGGGGGGACAAGGGAACATTAGACTTACCTACCTTTGAAATTCAAGTAAAGGGAGGTAGGTGGCAGCCATTTCATTTGGACCAGCAGCCATTCTAATGTTCCCATGTGGTAAATGGAGAAGGGAAGAAAAGAAAATCAAATAGCTAGCCTAATACAACAAAATAGGGGGCGCCCCCCTTCATGGGCCTTGAATGGGCCAAGTTTGGCCATGGCCTTCCTTAAGCCTATTAAACCACATGTGGCTTATGGCCTTTCCAAACTAGATAGCCCAAGAATGAAGGAAGCCCAATTGGGCCTTACATGACTTATGGATCCATCATAATGGTCCAAGGCCATTCCTTCTTAATGCATTCTAAGGGGCTTTAACCAAAATGGCCATTTAAGGGCCTTACAAGCAACCCAATATGAAAACACAAATATAAAGACTATTACAAGCCCAATTTTCATGCAAAAAGTATCCAAATTGAAGCCAAATTGTCCCAATTTTCAAGTGAAGCCGATGTAGTCCAATTGGTGCTCCGCGTATGGTACCGTCGGTTCGCCGACTTGTGCTATTCGCTCGCTCTGCTGTCCGCACCAATTCTCTCCGGGTGGGAGGAACTCGACCCCGTCGAGTATGGGTCCCGAGGCTTGAGCTCTCCGCATGTGATTAAGGCGTTCTTCATCGTGGACATCCTTGCCAACGCACTATGAAGTGTTGGTCGGCTCTGTTCCTGGTGGTGATCACCTGCTCATCCAGTATAAAATCTATATGCGTGCGTTGAGGCTGGAAGAGGTGGACTCTCGGGTGGTGTGTCACTCACAATAGAAGGATAAAGCCCGAAACTCACTAGGGATCACTGCGGGTTCCAATATGCTACCAGATTAGAAACATGGAACGTCGAACTGACACCATAGTCATCCGGTAGTTCAATAACGTACGCATTTGAACCCACTTGTTTCGTGACTCGGGAAGGGCGGGTATCGCGGGCCTAGAGTTGCTTTACGGCCCCAAGAGGAAACCATTCAGGTATGACCCTGATCATGACGTACTCTCCCTTTTGAGCTCACGGACATGTAGCATGTATCAGCTAACTTCTTATACGTGCATGGCTGGCCTTTGATTGGGACACACTTAATGCAAACCATATGCATGAAAGAAAACAAACTAGAGAGACAAACAGACACACACATGACCTTAGACAAACCTATGGTTATGCAGACCATGCATATGCAATGGGGGACCAGGACACCCGAATGTGTGACTAGCATACATACGACGCAACCGAATGTTGGTGGAATGGACTCCTAGACATCCTCCCATGCACCATTCATGCATTGACAGCCATTCGGATGTGGAAGGTTTGGGTGGGCTAGGAGAGCCGGATGTTGGTGTATCGGGCTTGGTGGGCGTAGGTGGCCCGGCCCGTGGGAAAGGGGTGTGAAAGTGGACTTCCTCGACAAGGTAAAAAGGAAGTGATGGGTCACGAGGCCCACTAGAGAAGGGGTCGAATGGGTCAAAGAATGTGTGACCCCCCGGTTCCTCCATTACATAGTCCCATGTTTGCAATTCATGAAGGTGATGGCCACCTCCATCCATCGTGGTAGATGGGATAGTGTATAGAAGATAGGGCTCCTCCCTCGGGATAAAAGGAGTGAAGTCGGGCTCGGCCGGTAGTGGGAGGAGTAGAGGAACCTCCGTGGTAACATGACCCACGGTGTACACGGAGGTAATGGACCCTAAGGTGGGATGTGTGAAGCTACGACCGGTGGGTCGGTCGAAGCCTGGGGCCAACAAGTGCGTAAATGCCAACTGCCGGTCTAACCCTTTAAGAAGGTCGTCCAATGTATCCACATAGTGACTAGACCGGAAGGTGGGGTGAAATGAGTTGCTTGGCACTAGAGGTAGTGTGGGGTCCATGGATGGGAAGGGAGGTGGCACTAAGCCATCTTTGAGCCAGCTAAGGAGTGGCTCGGCGATGAAAAGTATTTCTGTTAGAAACACGGGTGGCTCGGGCGGAGGTGGCTCCCAATATGATGGCTCCGGATGAGGATCGGAAGGTAAGGGTGGTAACGGAGCACTCACGGGTGGCGAAGGAGGGGCCTCCATGATGGGGAGAGGGCTTGGGGACCCCTTAGATGGGGCCGGGTTGGGGCTACTAGCTATGGCCTCCCTAGGCGCGGGTATGGCTACCTCCTGCCTCGAAGGTGGGCAAGGGGAGACCAACGACTCAAAATAAGCGCACCTCCTATCCACCTGATCCAAAATCATTTGCACAAGTTCGGCAACGGTCCGGGTTGGAGTAGGGGTATCGAAGTGGATTCGCCCGTAATCATCCGACCTAGGCTTGGGTCTAGGCTCATCTACGTGTGGGGCTCTTTGCCTCCGACTAGGACCCACTTGGTTGGAGGTGATTGGGTGGGGTCGGTTGGAGGTGACCGGTTGGGGAACGTAAACCTTCCTAAGCTCTCTCTTCATGTCCCACCATGACTCGATGGGCCATTGCCTCCTAACCTCTCTCAAACGTTCAATGTAGTCCCACTTTTCGGCGGCCTCATGAAGAAGCCGCTCTTTGGCGAAAGAGAATTGCATCGCCTCGGACATAGTATAACACTCAAAATATGCGTCTATGGCGGCTTCCCACTTGAGGTAGTCGCTCGGGACCTTGGTTCCATAGAAGTCCGAGGCTTCGGGCCTACGGATGTGGTGGGGTTGGATTCCCCATCCTTGTTGGTGTCGCCACCATTCATATGAACTAGGCGTTTGGGAATCCATGGGGCTCGGGGAGCGAATGGATGGCCACGCCGACACTTGGACACGACACTAGACACGACCCAAAAATATGATGTAAAGTTGAAATGAGACTCAACTAAACACCGAGACACGACTATGTTGGAATGCACTAACTAGGAACCTAGACTTAACCTACTATTCGGTACTAGGCGGAGATAATCGATCCGAAGATCACTCGCGCAAGTGTGCGGCCTTCCCGATAGGCGTAGCCTAACGTTCGGACAACACCTTTTGGTATACCGAGTAGAGGAATGCAAATGCAACCTTAGACTTAGATGACCCTAGACTTGAACCGATGCTCTGATACCAATTTGATGCGGGAGCCCATCAGTTAGGGGTCCTACTGGCCCTAGTACTCCGGAGCCTTCCATTCTCGATCCCAGTACCCCGTCCCCAGCTCGGGCTCTGACCGTTACATCTGGCCCAGGCGAGCCCTCGACGAGGAGATTGATGTTGATTAGCTCCCAAGAAATGGAGCGGGAGGCTAGTCGGGGCTGCCCTGTGTTTGCCATTGCGGTCCGAGAGGTAGAGAGAGACTCCGAGGGTGAACTCCCACCCGAGGTCATTCCCATTCTGCAGGAGTTTGCTGATATCTTTCCCGATGAGCTTCCCGAGGGACTCCCACCTATGCGGGATATTCAGCATGCCATCAACCTTATTCCGGGCTCTTCATTGCCCAACCTTCCTCATTATCGCATGAGTCCCACGTAACATGCCGAGCATAAATGGCAGGTCAATGAGTTGATGCAGAGAGGATCTGTTCGGGACAGCATGAGTCCATGTGATGTACCCGCATTACTCACCCCGAAGAAGGATGGCACGTGGAGAATGTGCATTGATAGCCGTGTGATGCGGGACGGATGACCGACTCGGACTAAGACGTACGACCGACTCGATGTGCGACCAGCACTAGCACACTAAGGCAAGCCGGGCGGCTGACCACCGTGGTATTCTCCGGGTGGAGACGTCTCTCAACAGCGACTCTCTTGAGCCCGACGATCGTCCCTTGTGAGGGAAACGTGGGGATCGCTGCGATTAAGAAACCACCGTCGCCTAGGGTGCTAATTCGCGCTCGGTGCTCGATTGGAGCCACGGAACGGGTGCTCACAACTCACAATCGCGATGAATTTGAACTGGCTAACGGCCCTAATCTCACAAACGCAGCAATATAGAAAGTATACTAAACAGCAAATGTGAGGATTGGAACGAGCACGTACCTCCACGCCTAGGCGTGGGGAAGATTCCCGGTCGATTTCCGAACAACCCCGATATACAAATGCAATAAGATTACACTTTCAGAAATATTTGCCCACTCCACGCAGGGAGGTATAGGGCTAAAAATGCCAATGTTGGGGTTGCTGGAACCCGGGTTGACGGGCCACACTCGCAGGAGGCGAGGAACGCGTGCCGGAGCCGCTCGGGTACGCCGACGGAAAGCCGACCCGGTTCTGCCCGCGCTGGTCACCCTGTGCAGCGAGCTTGCGGAGGTTGGTACGACTAGCTCCGATGCCCGATCGGAGCGCCGTTTGTTGGAGAATGTCTGCGACTGGATGTAATATCTTCACTCCGAAGGGCGCGGTCAGATGCTTTCAGATCTGGGTGCAGCAATGAAACTTCTCTGGTTCTGGTTTTGTGCTCACAGAACTGCACAGTGACACGGTAAAAATATGAAATAATGGTTGCCGATGTCGGATCGGGGTGTTATTTGTGGGAGAACATCGATGACGCCCTGAGGAAGAAATACTCTGAAGACCTCTCACACGGATCTTGGCCGGATGAAGATGGGGCAGGCTCTGAAAGTCGACTCAGATCTCAGCCAGACCTGCTCAGACCTGCCTGCGTGATCCCACGAGATCTGTTGGAACGATCAGCACCGGTCATGGATCGAGGCGAAACCAGCGGCAACGCGAAGAGGACTTGAAACACTACGACTTCTCTTTAGAAAGCAACTGCATATGGTGTCGGAGTTGGGCTCCAAGAATTAATACACAGACATCTTCAGATCTGGACTGCACTCTGGGACAGATCTGCGCGCCGCCACGAGGAAAATCGCCACCGGAGCTCCCGAACTCGGATCGTCACGAAACCAGCACTGAATCCTTTCTAACTCATAGTAGTATCAGAGATAAATCAGGTGGAACCAGAAGATAAGAGGAAGAGGGGGGTAGAGGGTCGAGTCTCACGACCTGAATGCTGTCCAGTCACAGGACAGGGTTGGGAGTCACACCCAAAGAAGGAGAAGTGAATCACTCACTTAAGGCAATTTCTCACAAAATATTTTTCATCACTCCTTAAACACACATTGTACAAGCCTTTAAATAGGCAATGGAGGGGAGGGGGCTGCGTGGGATACACAATGAGAGAGGGGGAAGGGTGCCATTACAATGCGATAGTGAAAGGGGGGGACAAGGGGCAATGGTGACTCACCTAACTTTGATTTTTTTTGTAAAATGTGAGGTGGCAGCCATTGGAAAATTGACCAGCAGCCTTTCTAGCCTCCCATGTGGTAAATGGAGAGAAGAAAGAAGAAAAATAAGAATTTTCTAGCCTAATAAGCCAAGGAAGGGGGCGCCCCCTTCAACGGGCCTTGAATGGGCCACATTGGCTCATGGCCAGCCCATTCTCCTCCTCTTGCTTAAGGCCCCTTCCAACCTTGTAAACCCATGAGTGAAGCCCATGCTTGTATAAGGCCTCTCCCATTTAGAGAGCCCATATAGGAAGGGAGCCCAATTGGGCCTTACTAGGCTAATGGGTTCTTTATATTGGTCCAAGGCCTTTCCTTTCTTAAGGAAAGCTTAAGGGCCTTTAACCACTTGGCCTTTTAAGGGTCTAGCAACCAGCCCAATATGAAAACCCATGTATAATCTTCAATACAAGCCCAAATTTAATGTCAAAAGTGTCCAAATTGAAGCCAAATTATCCCCAATTCGATGGGAAGTCGATGTAGTCCACTTGGCGCTCCGCGTATGACACGTCGGTTCGCCGACGTGTCACGTGATCGCCCTGGTGTCCGCACCACCGTGCCATCAAGAAAATCACCGTGAAGTACAGGTTCCCTATTCCCCGCCTGGATGGCATGCTAGACATGATGGCTGGTGCCACTATCTTCTCTAAGATTGATCTTAAGAGTGGCTACCATCAGGTGAGGATTAGACCAGGTGATTAGTGGAAGACCGCATTCAAGACCAATGATGGTCTATATGAGTGGTTGGTCATGCCTTTTGGGTTGACCAATGCCCCTAGCACATTCATGCGACTCATGACTCAGGTCCTTCGACCGTTTATTGGAGTCTTTGTGGTTGTGTATTTTGATGATATCCTTATCTATAGTCGCACCACGGGGGACCACTTAGACCACCTTCGGCAGGTCTGTCTTCTTCTTAGGCGAGAGCAGTTGTTTGCGAACCCACAGAAGTGTGCCTTCATGACACCTCAGCTTACCTTCTTGGGTTTTATTGTGTCTAGTACTGGGGTCTCCGCTGATCCGGAGAAGGTTCGAGCCATTGTTGAGTGGCCGGAACCCCGTACGGTTCATGATGTCTGCAGCTTCCATGGCCTTGCGATGTTCTATCGTCGCTTCATCCGCGGATTTAGCTCCGTCACTGCCCCGATCACGGATTGTATCCGAAAGGGCATATTTGTATGGACGAAGGCCGCAGCTGCCGCCTTCAAGGACATCAAGGAGCGCATGACCCAGACACCTATCCTTCGATTGCCTGATTTCTCGAAGGTGTTTGAGGTCTCTTGTGATGCGTCGGGAGTTGGGATAGGAGGAGTGTTGAGTCAGGAGACCCACCCGGTCGCATATTTCAGCGAGAAGCTAAATGACGCGAAGCTGCGATACTCCACTTATGATAAGGAATTTTACGCAGTTGTTCAGGCTCTTAGGCATTGGAGGCACTATCTTTTACATCAGGAGTTTGTCTTATACTTCGATCATGAGGATTTGAGGTACCTCCATTCCCAAAAGAAGCTTAATTCGCGTCACAGTCGTTGTGTTGAGTATCTCCAGCAGTTCACATTTGTGCTTAAACATAAAGCTGGAGTGGAGAACAAGGTGGCAGATGCCTTGAGTCGGCGAGCGTGTTTGCTTACCACCATGAGTGCCGAGGTCATAGGACTAGAAAAGATGAGAGAGGCCTATGTTGACTGTCCTGACTTTGGTCAGATTTATACCACTCTCCAGGCCGGACCCTCGAGAGACCATGATGACTATGTGCTTTAGGAGGGATACCTCTTTCGAGGAGGCAGGCTTTGTGTTCACGGAACTTCGGTTCGAGACTTCCTAGTCTGGGAGCTCCGTGCGGGAGGTCTAGCCGGCCACTTTGGTCGGAACAAGACTATTGAGGCGATTGAGCATAGATTTTATTGGCCGAGCTTGAAGCGCGATGTTGCTCACATTGTGGCTCAGTGCCATACATGTGCTACGGCCAAGATGAAGAAGCAAAGCTCAGGCCTCTATACGCCTCTTCCCGTGCCTGATGCACCGTGGCAGGATGTTAGCATGGATTTTGTCTTGAGATTGCCACGTACCTCCAGGAAGCATGATTCAGTCTATGTGGTTGTTGACCGATTCTCGAAGATGGCCCTCTTTATCCCTTGCTCGAAGACTTCGGATGCTTCGAGGGTAGCCCGCCTTTTTCTTACTCATGTGGTGTGGAAGTTCGGGTTGCCTCGTACCATAGTGTCTGACCGTGATGTTAGATTCACTAGTTATTTTTGGAAGACACTGTGGCATATGTTGGGTACACACCTCAAGTTTTTCACTGCATATCATCCCCAGACAGATGGTCAGACCGAGGTGGTCAATAGGAGTCTGGGCGACCTTTTGAGGTGTCTTGTCAGGGACCGCAAAGGGGATTGGGATCTCATTCTACCCATGGCAGAATTTGCATATAATGATTCAGTTAATAGGTCTACCGGCATGAGTCCATTCGAGATTGTCACAGGTCGTAGGTCTAGGAAGCCAGTGGATCTTGTCCCCATGTCTATCCATGCACGAGTGTCGGAGTCTACCGAGTCGTTTGCTAGGCATGTTAGGAGTCTGCATGATGACATTCGTCATCACATTGAGGCCAGCAATGCACGGTATAAGGAGCTAGCCGATGCCCATCGACACCACCGAGAGTTCCAAGAGGGTGAATATGTCATGATCAGGGTAAGACCTGAACGGTTTCCCTCTGGAACCGTAAAGAAACTACAAGCTCGCGGAGTCGGTCCATTTAGAGTGTTAAAATGCGTTGGATCCAATGCGTATGTTGTGGACCTGCCTGAGGAATATGGTATAAGCTCTACTTTTAATGTATCGGATCTAGTTGCATATAGGGACCCATCGGTGATCTCTAGTGAGCCTTTCGAGCCATCCCTTCCCATTGAGAGTGATCCCACACCTGAGTGTCCACCTCCAGCCCCTTTTCCACGGCAGCGAGAGCTTATAGATCATATACTGGATGAGCAGGTGACAGTTACCAGGAGTGGATCTACCCGCGCTACCTAGTGCGATGGAGAGGACGGCCCGTCACCGAGGATACGTGGATCACCCACGGAGAGTTGCAGCGGATTGATCCGGACCTACTGGAGCGGTACCACAGTGATTCAGACCCTTACTCGACAGGGTCGAGTTTCTCCCACCCGGGGAGAATTGGTGCGGACACCCGCGCGATCGAGATGCATGATACGCCGAGCCACCGATACCGTACGCGGGGCACCACCCGAGACACTTCGGCGTCCATCTGGCTCGGAGACAGTCTGGAGACTCCCCCTTGAGTCTCGGCATTTATCACATTTACTGGGACTTTATATGTGTGTAGTGTGTTTTTATTTGTCTTTATTCGGTTTGTAATTTGGTTTCTAAGAGGGATTTATGTGTAATATGGACCACCTGGGTCCCGCGGGCCCCCCAGACCTCCTCCCATTGATCCACCTCATCCCCAGGGCCCATGTGGGGTCAGTCAACATGTCAATTGGGGGCTTCTAGAAGGGTGGGCCAAGTGGGGGACAAATAACTTGAAATGTCAAGGTTGGCCACCAACCTTGACACCATAGTCAAGGGGGCGCCCCCCTCTCACCATCAAGCATTTTATTTTTTGTAAAAATGGTATTAGAACTAATTAGTTCTATCCCATTTGTTTATTCCCCAAACCCTAAGTCCAAGGGTATTTTGTATCTTTTGGCCTTTCATATAAATGGCTTGTATTTCCTAATTTAGAAGAAAATGAAGAAGAAATCTTGATTATTGTTGGAAGGAGCCTTGGCCGCCCCCTTCTCTCTCTCCTCTCTCCCCCTACTGCAGCTGGGAAGGTTGCCTTCTGGAGGTGTGAAGCCTCCCCTATCAGTTCGGGAGCTCGTCGTCGCCGCCGCCGCCGCCGCCGCCACCGTGCCGCCATCGCACCACCACGGTTACCGTCGGAGTTCTGTCTTCATCCAACAGCAGCATCTTCCTTGAATTTCTGCTCTCAACCACAGGTTCTTATTGAGCTGGGATTTTTAGGGCGTGTTCCAGAGGTCCTTTCCATGTTCTAAAAAAATTGGTTTGGCCTCTAGACTCCGAAATATTTTTTTTCATTTTCGTTCCCCATTTCATTCCAGATCTGGCTGCTTTCAGTCCAGATCCACTTCCGCCCTGAGTTTCTAGTCTTAGGACCTCCTTTTGATTTTTCTAGGAGCTCCCAAATTTAATGAGAGTTCTGTCCACTTTCCTATCCATCCCCAATTTTTCGTGGAATTTCTAAAGGCCTCCACCTATTTTCTAAAAATCATCTTCAGATCCATCTACAGTTCTATTAGCCAGTGTCCAGATCCGACCACCAGTCACTGTAAAATCCATATCAAATCGAGGCCTCCACCAATCCCTTCACAAAGCCTATTGCCGTTTTCCTCTCTCTCCCCTCCATAACCTTCATGAAGAGGTTGATGTCTGAATCGGAAGTTTGGTTTACGGTCAAAGGTAGTTCTCAAGAAACTACTCTGCTTTTTTGAGAGTTCAGGTACTGTGCAACAGAAACTTCAAAAATAGTTTAAGGCCAGATCCGTGCAGATCCAGTTCATCTCTCTGGCTCTAGATTGAAGGACTTAGAGAGAGCTTTCCAGCAGTACCTCCTGTGCTTCGATCCGACATCAGGATTGATCGCAGCGTCTGATCTCGCCGGAGCGCGCACTGAAAAATAGAAACTTCAATCCGTGGACAGCAACTCCACAACTTGGCGATCGGAGCCGAACGGCCTCCGACCGGTGTTTCCGGCTAACCGCCGTCCAGGGAGGCGCACCACCAGGGGTTCCCATCACAGCGGGCCCCACCCCACCAGAGCCGAAGGTTGGAGCGGTCCGTGGGCCCCACGGACCCGTAGATCGCGTCGTCCGGACAGCACCACAAACGCGTGTTCGGCACCGCCGGGCGACATCAAGATGCTGCCCGTCAACCCAATTGTCATAATTCCCGGGCCCCACATGTGACCTTTTACCTCCCTGCGTGGAGTGGGTCAAATTATTGTACTGCTGTAATAATTGTTAACCGGGGGTCCGAGATTGGCCGGGGTTGTCTTCCCCACGCCGGGTGCGTGGAGGTAAAAGATCGTAACTTCTTGGTATTTACTTGCTAGTTTAGTATATGATCTTAGGCCGCTGCCGAGTGCGATAGGAACTAGCCCGTGAGTCCATGTCACCGCTGTGAGTGTGAGAGTGACCCGTCCCGTGACTCGATCCGAGTCCGGAAGTGAGTCGACTACCCTTAACTCTGCCGGTTCTTCAACCGCTCACGATCCGCGTTTCCCTCGCTTGGGACGACGAGTGAGCCTGCGTTTCTGTTAGCGACGTATAGCCCATAGGAACTTTTCGTGTCAGGCCGAAGTCTCTCCAATTTGTGTGTTGCTGGTCGCATCTCCATCTAGAGTCCGAGGTCCGCATCATATAGAGTCGGTCTCCCGTGTCCGTCCCGCATCATCTACTCTCCTACTATTGAAACTCATCAAGAGCATTTGAGGTTTCTGTTAGAAACTTTAAGGAATCATCAACTCTATGCGAAATTCAGTAAATGGGAATTTTGGTCGGACCATGTTCAATTTCTAGAGCATATCATTTTTGGAGATGGAGTGTCTGTTGATCCAGCTAAGGTTGAGGCACTTTTGCATTGGGAAAGGCCGAAGAATGCCAGTGAGATTAGGAACTTTTTAGATCTTGCAGGTTATTATCGCAGGTTTATTGAAGGTTTTTCTTCTATTGCAGCTCATATGACCAAATTGACTAGGAAAGGAGTTCCTTTTGAATGGTCAGATGAATGTGAAATGAGTTTTCAAGAATTAAAAATAAGATTAACTACAACCCCAGTACTTACTTTACCATGCAGGTCAGGAGGATTTGTGGTATATACAGATGCCTCTAGAAAAGGACTAGGGTGTGTACTGATACAGAATGACAAAGAAGTAGCATATGCATCCAGACAGTTAAAGAACCATGAGATGAATTATCCAACACATGATTTGGAGTTGGCAGCAGTGGTACATGCTCTGAAAATTTGGCGACATTATTTGTATGGTGAGCAGTTTGAAGTATTTACAAACCATCAGAGTTTAAAATATATTTTCACTGAGAAAGAATTGAATTTAAGGCAGAGAAAGTGGATTGAAATTTTGAAGGATTATGATTTTACATTGAATTATCACCCAGGAAAAGTAAATGTGGTAGCAGATGCACTCAGTAGGAAGAGACTAATGGCAATCTAGTTACACCAAATTTAAAAAATGACATTTGATATAGTGGAGTATTCTCCGGTATGCAAAGGGAAAAACTTATTTTTGGCCCAACTAACTATTCAGTCTGTAATGGTTGAACGAATTGTGCAAGCACAACTAAATGATCAACAGTTACAGGGATTGATTGGCACACCGAGATTTACTCAAAGTGCAGATGGAGCAATCAGATTTCAGGGAAGATTATGTGTACCTCAGAATGAGGAAATAAAGAAAGATCTAATGATTGAGACACATGAATCACAATATTCCATTCACCCAAGCAGTACAAAAATGTACAAAAATATGAAGAGGCATTTTTGGTGGATTGACATGAAAAATGATATAACAGAATTTGTCAGCAAGTGTCTTACTTGTCAAAAGGTAAAGGCAGAGCATCAAAGGCCAGCGGGACCACTATAGTTGATGGAAATTCCATAGTGAAAATGAGAGCATATCACTATAGATTTTGTGATGGGATTACCAATGACCAAGAGAAAGCATAACTCTATATGGGTAATCGTTGACAGGCTTACTAAATCGGCTCATTTTCTGGCAATTACAAAGACACAATCATTAGAGGATTTAGCCCATTTGTATATCAGAGAGATTGTGAGACTTCATGGTGTGCTAGTGTCTATTATTTCAGATCGAGATGCAAGGTTACAGTAAAATTTTGGAGGAGTTTACAGAAAGCGCACAGTACATAATTAAAATTTAGCTCAGATTTTCACTCTCAAACAGATGGACAATCAGAGAGAACCATTCAAACACTAGAAGATATGTTGAGGACATGCAGTTTAGATTTGGAAGGAAGTTGGGATGAGCATTTGGTCTTACTCGAGTTTGCATATAACAACAGCCATCATGCAAGTATAGGAATGGCACTATATGAAGCATTATATGGTAGACCATGTAGATCACCTGTTTGTTGGGATGAGGTTGGAGAACGGAGATTGATTGAGCCACAGATTGTACAAGATTGTATAGAAAAGGTCGATTTGATTAGAAAAAGATTACTTATAGCTCAGAGTAGGCAGAAAAGTTATGCTGATCATAGAAGGAGAGATCTACAATTTGATGTCGGGGATCACGTATTTCTGAAGGCTTCGTCTACTAGAGGAGTAATGAGATTTGGCAAGAAAGGCAAGCTCAGTCCAAGGTACGTTGGATCATTTGAAATATTTAAAAGGATTGGTGAGGTGGCATATTGATGCGCTCCGACAAATGTCGTTAAAAATGTCGTGTCATAATTTAAAAATTTACCGAACTCACTCACTTAAAAATATTGAAATTCAAGCAAAGTGGTGAATACGGGTCGATCCCACAGAGAAGCAATGTTTTCAAAATAACATGGAAGAAAATTCTTATATTTGATAAGATCTGAATTTGGAGTGAGATTAAACTAATGAAAAAGAAAATTACACTAACTAAAGAATATAAGAGGGTTAAGAATAGAATTTGGAAAGAGAGGGAGAAAACTAAGAAGAACAATTTCCAAAAAGTCTGAACTTTATTGCTATGAAAGGTGACAAGTATAAATATATAAAAATAAAAATTGTAACTTGACTGAAAAAGTGTGAAAGAAGAAATTGTAGCCAAGATGATGAAGAATGGTCGCCGTCTCTTTGTCGTGTCGGGCCTTGAAATTTCACCCCGCTTTGGAAGTAGACGCCGCCGACAGGACCAAGGGAAGACGATCTGCCAAAGGGATATGTGAAGAAATATGAAAAGGGAGATAGATAGATGGAAGAAACCTTTAAAAACCAAATATATATACTGTGTGTGTAAGTGTGATGTGAATAGAGAGAAGGAAGAAGGATGAGCAACGGTGGGTGATAACTAAAAACACAGGAAAATAGAAAGAAAATAAAGGGTTAGAAGAATAAAAATAGCTTTAAAAATAGGGGGAATTAGAAGAAGTGGAAGAAATGAAAGTTGTAGAGGGCGAAGAGAGGAAGAAGTTTGATGAATAATACAGAGACAAAAAATGAGAGGAAGATAGTGACAAACATGAAAAACCAAGATCTATCGGTGCGGATGAACAGTGAAATCTAGAAACACTGAACTTCTGAAAATTGATTATAACTTTAAAACGGTGGAGAATCAGAGGACGAGGAACAAACAAAAATTGAAGATATTGAAAAACAAGTTTGATGAAGAACCCAGAGAGAGATAAGAATCAGAAGAGTGTGAAAACTAAGAGAGAAGATCTGTGAAAATCGTAGATGAATAGTAAAAGTGCAGAATCGTACCTTAAAAATTAGAGAATAACTTGAAAAATAAAGAGAATTGGAGGAAGTTGTAGAAGAAGAAAATGAAGATCACTTAAGGATGAATAATGTTTCTGAAGAAAGAAATTTGAAATAAAGAACATAAATATATGTAAATGGACTATAAAGGGCTAAAATGGCTAAGATTACAACAACATTAATATAACACATTAACAACAATCCAAAAACCCACAACCAAAGATCTCCAAAAACTCCTACGTAACTCTCCAAAGGCCAAAAGAACTTTCCCCCTACATCAATCACAATAGGACCCCATTTCATAAGGCCAAAATAACCCCATTACTCAATGTGAACACCCAAGATACCATTTTTGAAAACCCAAACTTCTTTCTCTCTTTTCTCCTCTTCTCCACGTGAAGGAGCCGCAAAGGGTGAAAAATGCAAGTCTAACCACGTTGGCTGCCTCCCACGTTGCTCAACTTCCCGCTCCTGCCGCGTCGACCGCCAACTTCGTTGACTTTCTCTCTTGTCGCCCCTGCCACGTGAGCCCATCGACAGCCAACCGTCCACCGAAGACCGCCCGCTGCCGCATTCGCTGACCCTGGCCGCTTGAATCCTGCCCGAAAACGCCGCTCGCCAACTGACTTCGTGTGTGCCCGCCAACGTGAAGCCTTGGCTGCTGACCACGCCTGCCGACGTGAAGAGCCCACGTTGTAGCATGCAATGTGAAGCATGCAAGTTGAAGGATACAGGCTATATATATATATATATATATATATATATATGTAATATTTTAAAAGCCAACTATTGTTATTATTATGTTTTCTTTTTTTTAAACAAGCCCATGGGTCCTTGGCCCATTTGTACTTTTTTTCTCTTTTTTTTCCTTTTCAACCATAACAGACTTTGGCCCTTTCTTTGTGCCTGCAAAATAAATAAATTTATTCATTAAAATTACATAATTTCATAAAACTAAATATTTTACTCTAAATAATGATTAAGTGTGATAAATGCATAGTGATGCATATTAAAGCTCATAAAAGTGTGATATAACATTAATCAATTTATAAAAATATACACTTATCACCCCCCAACTTACTCATTGCTAACCCATTAGCAATGTAAATAATTAAAATTTTAAGACCAACAAGAGTTTGGAAAGTTCATACCATCAAATCCAACTTTTCCTTCACAGAAACAACCAAAGATTAGGAATCCGGAAGCTTTAACGCACACTAGCATTAGATTTGGAAATTAAGATACATGATCAAGAATTCAACTCAAAGTTCAATAGCACTAATGCATGTGTAAACAATAAATCCACAGCGTAGATAATTGCATCCCCCATTTACTATTCTAAATAAGTGCCTTTCAACCCTGCACCTCTTAATCAGAGCATTGAGCATATTAACTTTTTATCTGTCTTATTGCTTCGTCTCTTAGAGATCTTTTTATTTTTCTACACACATGATGCTGCACTACCCTTCACTGTTTCACACGAACCTCGAAGCAGGCCCGGTTTCACAGATCAAGGTTCCCTTTTCCTTTTGACGCGAACCTCAACACGTCTTAGGTGAAGTAGACCTGGTTACTCAGATTCAGCGCATTTTTCATGGTATTTTCTTTTCTCATTTTTTTATTTTTAATTGTGCTTTTGTAGTAATTTTGATGGACAACTTGGCAAAAAGTTTATAAAAGATCTCTTTTTTAAGAAGGGTAGAATATCAGGCAACATATCCAAAATAGCAGAAGGCTTGTCCTGCATGTTTCATTAGCGTGCAACATGATTTTTATTTTTCTAAAGTGCACATGAACTTTAAAGAGATTCTTAGATCAGTTTTCCATGGCTAGATTAAATTTTTCATCATCATTCTCCCAGTCTTTTCTATTCCAGAATCATTTTCAATTCAAGCATGAATCATGAAACTTAAAATGGGGATTTCCATGGCTAGATTATCATGCAACAATGCAGGGCATCAAGCAAGAACTCATTGTATTCTCATGAAATTTTCTCTTTCCCCACCCCCAACTTAAATGACATTATCCTCAATGGCATATGCAATAGAAAGATCAGAGAACAAGTAAACAGAGAATATGGTTGGGATGGAAGGATACAATCTGGTGGCCGGGGTAAAGTGACGACGGCTCCTTCTCTTCCTGGCCTGACAACTGAAAAATAAACACACTAAAACAAAACATCAAATCACAAAAATATTGAGTTGCCTCCCAGAAGCGCTAAGTTTACCGTCTTCAGCCAGACACATGAAAGTTCAAATAGGAATTCATTCCAGATCACATAATGCTATGGATTCTTTTGGTGATAACAGCTCATTTTCCAAATATGGTTTTAACCTTTGACCGTTAACAGTAAAAATATGCCCATTTTTTGGGATTCAGAATTTGAACAGCTCCATGGTCAAATGCTTTGATGACAATGAACGGTCCATCCCATCGGGATTTCAACTTACCTGGGAATAAGCGTAGTCTCGAATTGAAAAGCTAAACCTTTTGATTAGCGTAAAACATTTTCTGATGAATATGTTTATCATGGAAAGCTTTGGTTTTCCCTTTGTAAATTTTGGAATTTTCGTAGGCCTCATTACGTAGTTCTTCCAATTCATTAAGTTGTAGAGCTCTTTGGGACCCAGCTTGAGTGAGATCAAAATTTACTTGCTTAATGGCCCAATATGCTCTATGCTCAAGTTCAACAGGCAAGTGGCAGGCTTTTCTAAAAATGAGACGATATGGAGACATGCCAATGGGAGTCTTAAAGGCAGTTCTATAGGCCTAGAGTGCATCATCTAGTCTCTCGGATCAGTCTTTCCTATCTGGCCTAACTGTCTTATGCAAGATGTTCTTTATCTCCCTATTGGAAACCTCCACCTAGCCACTGGTTTGGGGATGATAGGGGATAGCGAGCTTATGAATGATGCCATATTTACGAAGCAAAGCTCAAAATTTGAAGTTCGTGAAATGGGACCCCCCATCACTAATCATAGCCCTAGGACACCCAAATCTAGAAAAGATGTTCTTCTTGACAAATTTCATGACCACCTTATGATCATTGGTCCTAGTAGCAACAACCTCTATCCATTTCGAAACATAGTCGACTGCCACCAAGATGTACTCATTGTCAAAGGATGGTGGAAACGGTCCCATGAAATCAATACCCCAAACATCAAAAATTTCTACAACCAGAATGGGATTAAGCGGCATCATATCTCTCCTTGAATTATTGCCCACAGCTTGACACCTCAAACATGTTTTGGCAAATTCATATGCATCTTTAAATAACGAGGGCCAGTAAAATCTACTTTGTAAAACTTTTGCCGCTATTTTCTTTCCTGAAAAATGTCCCCCACAAGCTAGATTGTGACAAAAATTTAGCACAGATTGTTGTTTCACTTCGGGGACACACCTTTGAATTATGTGATCAGGACCCATGTAAAACAGCTCCGGGTCTTCCCAGAAATAATGGTTCACCTTGGCAAAGAAATGATCCTTCTCCTGCTTAGACCACCCCCGTGAGATTTTTCCTATCGCCAGGTAGTTGACTATGTGAGCATACCAAGGGGTTGAGACATGAGAAACAGCTAAGAGATGTTCATCAGGAAAGGAATCATGCATTGGGGCGCTCTCAGGTATAACAATTCTCTAAAGATGATCGGCAACAACATTTTCCCAACCCTTCTTATCTTTAATCTCCAAGTCAAATTCTTGAAGCAATAAGATCCAGCGGATGAGTCGGGATTTGGCATCCTTCTTGGAAAGCAGAAATTTCAATGCCGAGTGATTAGAGTACACAATGACTTTGGCCCCCAAAAGAAATGATTAGAATTTCTCTAGGACAAAAACAACAGCCAGAAGCTCTTTCTCTGTGGTGGTATAATTCAATTGAGCATCTGCAAGGATGCGACTCGCATAATAAATTACCACAGGTTTCTTATCAATTCTATGGCCTAAGATAGCTCCTATGGCATAGTCAGAGGCATCGCACATGATTTCAAATGGGAGCGACCAATCAGGAGACTACAGGATTGGGGCTTGAGTGAGGGCCGCTTTAAGAGAGTGGAAAGCTTCAAGACAAGACTCATCTAGTTGGAATGGTGTGTCCTTGGCTAGGAGTTTAGTGAGCGGACGAGTGATGGTAGAGAAGTTCTGAATGAATCTTCTATAAAAACTCGCATGGCCAAGAAAAGAGCGGATTTGCTTGACATACGAAGGGGGAAGAAGATTGGAAATCAGATCAACCTCAGCTTTGTCTACCTCGATTCCCCTTTCGGAAATAACATGGCCTAACACAATGTCTTCTCTTACCATAAAGTGACTTTTCTCCCAGCTAAGCACCAGATTAGATTCAGTGCATCGTGCCAGCACTTGCAGCAAATTCTCCAAGCAACAATCAAATGAGTCTCCGAAAATTGAGAAATCATCCATGAAAATCTCCAAAAATTCTCCCACCATTTCAGAAAAGATTGCCATCATACACCGTTGAAAAGTGGCAGGGGCATTACAAAGCCCAAACGGCATTCTTCTAAATGCAAACGTGCCATATGGACATGTGAATGTAGTCTTTTCTTGATCTTTCGGGTAGACAAAAACTTGATTGTACCAAGAGTATCTATCCAAAAAGTAAAAATATCTTTGTCGAGCCAATTTCTCCAAAATCTGATCCAAAAACGGGAGAGGGAAATTATCTTTCTTTATCATTGAGTTCAATTTTCTTTAATCAATACAGACTCTCCACCCCGTTTGTAGTTCATTGGCACCTCTTCACCTTTCTCATTTTGAGTCACGGTCAGCCCTGATTTCTTTAGAACTACTTGCGTGGGGCTGACCCACTTGCTATTAGAGATGGGATATATAATCCCAGGCATCAACCACTTCACCACCTCCTGCTTAACCACCTCTTCATGTTAGGATTCAATCGGCGCTGCATCTCCCTACTCGGACTTGGCATTATCCTCTAAATAGATATGGTGCATACAAATATCCGGACTGATTCCCTTGAGATCTGCCACCCACCAACCTATTGCCCCCCTATACTCCTTAAGAACATTTAAGAGTTGGGATTCTTGAGCAGAAGTGAGGTTGGAGGCAATGATGATAGGTAGAGTGTGGTTAGGTCCCAGATATGCATATTAAAGGGAGTCCGGGAGAGGCTTGAGTTCTAGAGCGGGAGGATGTTCCAGAGATGGCAATATTGGTTCAGATTGAAGTGCAGGAAGTGGTTCTACCCTAGACCAGAGTGTAGAAGAGAGAGAAGAATCCTGAAACATGGTACCCTCTTGTAGGGTGTCCTCAATGTTATCCAGGATCACATCCTCAAAGATATCACTGACATTGCATTCTTCTCCTGTATCTGGATATTGAGATGCCTTAAACACATTTAGAGAAACTTTCTCACCTCCAAAAGAAATATCCATCATTCCCGTGGCACAGTTGATGTTGGCCTTAGCAGTAGCTAGAAAGGACGTCCCAAAATAATAGGTGTGTGCTTTAGATCCTCGGATGAGGCATATCCAAAATGAGAAATCCACGGAAAATAACATTCATGCACTTTAACAATGACATCCTCCAACAAACTCCTTGGTGTTTTAACCGACCTATTCGCCAATTGAAGGATGATTGAAGTGGATTTTAACTCCCCCAGATCAAATTACTCATAGATAAAGGTGGGCAAAAGATTCACGCTAGCACCTAAGTCTAGCAATGCTCGATCAAAAGTGACTCCACCTATATCACATGAGATTAATGGGGCTCCGGGGTCCTTCAATTTTTTTGACAAATGATTCATCAAAACAACACTCACATCCTCAGACAAGCGGATCTTTTGAGTCACCGCCCTTGTCTCCCTCTTTGAGTACAAAGCTCTTTCAAAAACTTTGTATATGCCAGCACATGCTTGATTGCATCCAAGAGTGGAATATTGATATTCACCTGTTTAAACAATTCCACTAATTCTTCTTGTCGCACTGGCCGTTTCTTGTAAGCCTTCGGCTTTAGAGCATCGAGAAAAGGGACCTTAGGCACATATTCTTGGGGTCCTTCATCAACTTTTACCTTTCCTTTATCCAGCTTCTTCTCTCCACCCTCTGGCTTCTTCATTCTCTTGCACAATTACGGCTCCTCTTCCTCATCACTCTCCTCTTGGGCCTCTTGGCCCAAACTACTACCAACTTCCTTAGTCCTATAAGGATTATCTAAAGCCTTCCTGCTCCTAAGAGAAGAGATTGCCTTAGCATTCTCAAATTGGGGACCTACAGGAGGGGGCGGCTGAGGTTGGTTTGGTTGAGGAAGAATAGGAACTCTTTGGGGGAAGCCCGGAGGTTGGTTCCTAGGATTAGCCAAAGGCTGGCTAGGAAGTTGACCCACCTCTCTCCTTACATTACTTGCTGCTAATTGCCCTATCTGACCTTCCAACTTAGGAATGGATTGTTGCTGAGAAAGAATGAGTTGTTGGAGTTGGTCGAATTTTTCATCAAAATTAGGCTGCGGAGGTTGAGGAGGAGGAGGTTGGAAAGCAACTTGGGCTTGAAAATGGTTTAGAGGATATTGATGATACTGGCCCTGAAAATGCTGAGTAGAAGGTTGATGATGTGGGACCTGAGAATGCTGAAAAGGAGGTTGAGAATATTGTTAGAAATGTGCATTGGATTGAGAGAAATTATGATGGACTGAGCTTGTTGAAAAAGAGATTGGTAATGTTGGTGAGCTTGGGCTTGAAAGGGTTGTTTTTGAAAAGAGGGATTAGATTGGGTGGATGGATCTTGTTGATTTTTCCAAGAAAAATTCAGGTGGTTTCTCCAGTCTGGATTGTAGGTGTTGGAACAAGGATCATAAGGAGGCTTAACATCCTGAGAAGCGAAGATTGGTTCTTGGATGAATGGGGGAAGCTGGGCTGCTGTGGGGCAATCAGTAACAACATGATCAGTGCTAGAACAAAGAGCACAACTCTCTTCATGACTGGGAGCTGAGAATGGTTGAGGCTGAGGAGCTGAAGAAGAAGGTTCATGCCTAGATAGCAACTGATCTAGCTTTTGAGATACGAGGTCAACCTTCTCTATCTTCTGCGCCAACAATTTCATTTTGTTCAATTTCTGAGTCAAGACATTTAAGTCCATCCTATTCTCACACTCACCTTGGCTCTTCACTTCATAAAGCCCTGCCCTCTTAGATGGCCCAATCGTTCTCTCATAAGATGAGAGCAAGGCATGACTGATTGAATTTTCACTGAGCATTTCAAATAAATCATATGCCTCATCTTCGCTTTTACTCATAAATGCTCCCCCACATAAAGCATCCACCATTTGTCTATAATTATCCGTCAATCCCTCATAGAATGCCTGGATAATTTACCATGTTGATAATCCATGATGGGGGCATTTTCTTAGCAAATCTTTCAACCTATCCCAAGTCTCATGGATTTGTTCCCCAGGGTTTTGTGAAAATTCAGTTATCGCTCTTCTCATGGTATTGGTTCGCCCTATGGGATAGAATTTTTTAAAAATTCTCTTTGCATTTATGCCCAAGTGTCAATTGATCTACTCAAGGCTCCTAACCAATATGTGACTTTGTCTTTGAGAGAGAATGGGAAAAGAGTTAGCTTGAGAGCATCATCAGAGAAGTTTAGGATTTTCATAGTTTAGCAAATCTGGAGGAACTCATCCAGATGTCTGTAGGGATCCTCATTGGTATTGTCATAGAAGGATGGCAACATTTGAATGGTGCTTGATTTAATTTCATATTGGGCTGCTTGATTTTGAGGTGCTTGGATATAAAATGAAGGTTGGTATTGATCGGGCAAGAAATATTCATTCATTTACTTGGGAGCGACTTGGTGAATTTGTTGTTGATTCTGGTTGTGGTCCGCCATGAGGTTAGGTTGATGGTGAGTTCTAGAATGCCTAACCTCTCAATCTCTCATATGGGTCCTAGCAAAGACGAGTGTAGGGATCTCCTACCTTACATGCAATGCAAAAAGGGTCCAAAGGGAGAGTTATTTTCTGTATTTTTGATAATTTTTTTGACGTAAATGCAATAATAAGTATATGCATTATGCAAAAAAAATACTTTTTTTATTTTATTTTCTTTTCTTTTTTTACAAAAGGGGAGTCGGGACCTACTACCAAGTTGGTTCACCGGCCAGGTAAGAGGTGGGGTTGTGGGAGGCTCTCCCTACTTTCGTAGGGACCTAATTAAATAACCACAACTCCGCTTATAGCGTTTGCCGTTGACCTCTAGCATTAGACACCAATTTTCTAAAATAGCAACAAATTTTAAAACTTCTTTTTTTAACCTTCTAAGGGTAATCTAACTCCGAGGTGCTTCTTGGTACAACCTGCCCGGCTTCCGTGAGGGAATCCACGGGTGCGGGGACTTACGGAAGTCTTGGAAAAGAAAATTCCAGTCTAAAGAGGCGGAGTGCTCAATGGATGGTCCTTCCAATTCCAAGAGAGGTGCACATATGTTATCCTTAAAAAGGAGAAATAAAGAAGAAGAGAAAGAAGAGGAAGATGATGAATTTTTTTTTTCAAATGATGCAAATAAAAGAACAAACACTCAACTAAATGCACAATGCATGAAAGTGATGCAACTAAAATGATGACATGATAGCATGCGATAATTTTTTTCTTTATTTTCTGATTTCTGATTTGTGATTTTTTTAAAAAAAAATTCAAGAGATTATTTTTTTTCTTTTTTTATAAGAAGAGATAAATAAATAAAAATTATAAACTAAAAATATCAAACAGCATGCAAATCCAAAACAAATAAGGCCTAAAATTATGTTTTTGAAGTTTTCTGGATTTTTAATTTTTTAGATTTTCATAGAGTTATTTTTCTATTTTTTCTCTTTTTCAAAAAGAGAGATAGATAAAATACAAATAGTATCTTATATATATCTTATATATATATATCATATATATATATCAAATATACATATCATATATATATTTAATATATATCATATATATATATATATATCTAATGCCAACTGTTTTCTTTTCTTTTTTTCCCCTTTTTTCCTTTTTTTTCTTTGCTTCTTTCTTTCTCTTTTTTTTCTTTTTTATTTGTTTTAAACAAGCCCATGGGCCCTTGGCCCATTTGTACTCTTTTTTTTCTTTTCAACCATAACAGACTTTGGCCCTTTCTTTGTGCCTGTAAAATAAATAAATTTATTCATTAAAATTATTTAATTCCATAAAACTAAATATTTACTCTAAATAATGATTAAGTGTGATAAATATATAGTGATGCATATTAAAGCTCATAAAAGTATGATATAATATTAATTAATTTATAAAAATATACACTTATCACATATCAATTGGCTTTACCACCATCATTGTCAGGAGTTCATGATGTATTTTATGTGTCTATGTTAAGAAAATACATGTTAGTCTCGTCACACATTATAGATCATGAGCATTTGGGAATTTAGCTAGATCTTACATATGAAGAGAAACTAGTTCGCATTCTCGATCGGAAAGAACAAGTGTTGAGAACGAAGATAATTCCAATGGTGAAAGTATTGAGAAAAAGTATCTCAACAGAACAAGCTACTTGGGAGATGGAAGATGGAATGAGGAAGAGAAATCCGTAGCTATTTGGTACGTATTGACTAAATTTTTAAATTTTGAGAACAAAATTTATTTAAGGGGGAGAGATTTGTAACATCTTAATCTATCCGAAACTTAAAAATAATTAAATCCTAAATTATTTAGAGCCCATATAAATTTTAGGTTCTCTTAAGTAAAGCCTAATACCATGAACTGGATAGTGAATATGGATTTAACGAATTTTCTTAAATAAATTAAATAGATATCTCACTTTATTAGTGTGTAACTCTTCATAAGAATGTCGGAATATGGTCAATATTAGAGCCATTGAAAAGAGAATTTAAAGATCTATATGTTTCATGTTGAGCACATTCTGAAAATATGTCATTTGGTAAGTCAAAAATAAGATAGAATGAATTAATATATTGAGATCTTGTTATTGTCAATTTTTAAGGAATTTTTGTGAAAATTTTCTCCCTTATCCCCCCTCACCCTTGTCCGATAGAGATAAAAAAAAATTTAACATTATCCCCGCCCCCCTTATCTTCTTCTTCTTCTTCTTATCCTCTCCTCCCCTCCCCTATATATACTCTTCTTTCCCCCCTCCATCTACGTAACTCTCTCCCACCTCTCTCGCCACTCTCTCTTCTCTCACCTCTCTCTCTCGGTCTCTCAACTCTCCCTCTCTCCCTCTCTCGGTCTCTCAACTCTCCATCTCTATCTCATTTCTTCATCTCTCTCTCTAATCTTTCTCTCTTCCCACTCTCTCATTCTCTTATAAATAGGCATAGAAAATAAGACAGAGTCGGAATAAGGTGAATATTTGATAGAAGCTTAGACGGGGTATTTGATAGTTTATTTGGAACGTTTCGCCCTCCTCTACGTAGGAATCTATCCTTACGAGTAAGTTGCAGGTTGTTTAAATTTTATTCTTTGGAGAAGATATAATGAGATAAAAATATTTTTAGGACAAGAAGATTATCTTTTCCTACGCAAGAATTATTATAGGGGCTCGAGTGAGATATTAAATTTGATTTAGGGAGTCCGCCCTAAGGTAGACACATGATAAACCGACTACATGTTATTTGGTAATTATATTTCTTTGATTTTATTTTAATTAGAAGTGTAATTATTCATACTTAAATCAGTTATTTATTTAGCATATTTGACCCAATGATCTATGCTTAAAATCATTTATTTATTCAGTTACTATTATGTTAATTTTATTTTAATAATTAGAAGTGTAAGTTTATATAGTTAAACGAAGGTGAATTATTTAGTTAATAGATTTGACCCACTATCCATGATTAAAATTTGATTCATGATATTAAAGTATGACTCGCTGATAATCAGTTACTTCAGTAATTTTAATGGTAAATTTTATGTATTGAGATGACTATGTGATAAGAATAAAAAAACGATTAAGCATATGGACTGTGTCACTTTAAGGAGGTGTGGGGGGATAAATCGTAATTAGCGTCCGCTATGGGATTATACCCATTTCTGAGGACAAACGGACTTTTGTAAAATCCGGATCCCAGAATAATAAAATTATCTGGGAATGGTGGAATATTAACTCACAATCCTGCGCAGTTGATCAAGGCCGATAGGCTCCAGCGTTTAGACCATTTATCTTTATGCCGACGTATGGATGCCTAGGTATGTGTTTGCTACTACTTATAGTGACGAGATGTCTGTCCAATATGCGCTTATCCAATATGTGATAAACAACTAATGTATTATGTGATTCTGTAAACAGGCATGGCCTAATATGAAGTTTAGATTTGATATATGACTCTAATATGATCTGAAAATAAGTTCATCCGTATAAATTTTGATTTAGCTAAAATATGTACCATGTCATTTATAAGTCAGATAAGATCTATTATACGCAGTTTTTTATAAATATGAAAAATTATTCTATTCTATTAGATTTCCTTCGCATTCATAGTATACGTACAATCCAATGAAATTGTGCTTAGCTTTACAAATATTATGGATTTGCACAAGTTATTATATGATAAGCATGTGATTGATTTTAATGCCTACTGAGTCTTTGGACTCATATATGTTGCCTAACCATTTTAGGAAACTGACAAGTGTGTACTTTGACTCCGACGGGCAGTAGGTCGGAGGGTGATCCCGGGCGTAGTCTGGATTCCGCTACACAGAATAAGTAGGTTTAGTTTTCTTTTATATAATGAATGTAATTATGACTTTTGGGTAGAGAAATGTAGAACACTGTATATGATGTAAATTATGTGTTTTCATATTATGGAAATGATATGGTTGTGCTTTTAGAATATGCGATGGTTTGGCCTTTAGTGCCTTGTAGATATCTCGGCCCACAACAATCCGTCTATACGATATGACGTCCCCGGACCGGATACGGGATCATAGGAGGGGGGTGCCACAGATCTGCCCAAGGGAAAAGAAGGTGTTGCAAAACAAGTGGATCTATAAACTGAAAAATAAAGACCAAGAAAATGCGGGGCACAAGGTTAAACTGGTGGTGAAAGGCTATAGGCAAAAGAAAGGCATTGACGTCGATGAAATCTTTGCCCCTGTGGTAATATTCGAGTGATATTAGGCTTAATGGCAACTCTTGACTTAGAGCTAGAGTAGTTAGTCGTCAAGACAACCTTCCTTCATGGTGAATTAGAGGAAGAAATCTACATGGCACAACTAGAAGGGTTTAAAGTTGCAGAGAAGGAGCACATTGTTTGCAGGTTGAGAAAGAACATGTATGGTTTAAAACGAACTCCTAAGCAATGGTATAGAATGTTTGATTCATTCATGGTGGGTCATGGATACCCGAGGATAGCAGCATGTTATTGTGTTTATGTCATAAAATTCCTTGGAGGAAACTTTATCATTCTTATGTTGTATGTAGATGATATGTTGATCGTCGGGCAGGATAATCACATGATTGGCAGTTTGAAGAGTGACATGGGTAAATTCTTTGATATGAAAGACTTGGGACCAGCACAATAGATACTGGGCATGGGGATCACTTGTGACGTCAAGGCCAAAAAGTTGTGGCTGTCAAAAGAAAAATATGTTGAAAATGTGCTTGGTAAATTCAATATGAAAATTTTCAAGTCAATTGGTACATCACTTGTTGGTCACTTCAGGTTGAGCAGTGAGTAGTGTCCTTCTTCCATAGATGAGTAGACGAGAATGGAGAAGGTGTCTTATCCTTCAACAGTGGAAAGTCTCATGTATGCTATGGTGTGCACACGTTGTAACAACCCGAGATACGAGTATCGGAAAGGAACCGGCACGACTCAAACTTCGGCCCATCACCCACGAGCCCGAAGACTCGAAAGGGTTAAAGGATGGTGTGAGGGTACAAGAGAATCTAAAATAACTGCAGAGCTAGCACAATGAACTAAATACAATACATGGAATTAAACAATTAATCACTAAATAGCTACAAGGTCCAAAGTATATCATGTCCAATATAAGTACAACCGACAGAAAGAAAAGTACAAGTACACGGGGCATACCCCGGCTCTGGCAACTGGCGACTAACCCTGACTGTAGGAACCGCGGTAATCCTCAGTCGCACCTCTCAACGACCCCGCCTCACCTGAAAACATAGAGGTGAGCCTCATTTCATTGGCTCAGTAGGGATTCGCACCTCGCAACGGGAGAAAATGAAACAACAAGGCGTAAACAAGCACGAAAGATAACGCTACATAGTAGGAGTACGGCAAAAGCAACAAGCATCAATAAATAAACAGAAAAGCGCACTATAACTAACCGTGCCGAACAAATCGACCCCAAAACGGTGGGAAAGCAAGTCCGTACCTGCTAGAAGATAGGACACCACCCACTAGAAGTAAAGCCGGATGCATCCCCTGACGTCTTACACCTCGCCTCAGTGTCTCCCTACACGCCCCAGGTGGAGACTAAGACACACAACAAGTACCATGAACACGGACTAGCTGGGGTCGCGCTCGTCAGCGCGGGTCTGACGCCCCCAACCACGTGTGCACACACAGACCATGCGCCCTAGGTCAGATCTTATAGCTGGTTCTTCCCCTGAAGCTCGAACTCAGGCTGCGCGTGGGGGCCCTACGGTAACCAGCCTAAAAATCGTCTCTCCAGGTCATGCTCTCCACCACTCCCAAGTGGGTTCGCACACGCGTGCGCAGGAAAACTAAGACTAGTGGACAGGTCACTAGAGGTAAGACTCTGACTCAAAAAAACCACCGCTCGTAAGGAACAGAGTGGCGGCCCTCCCCGAACCGTCTCTCAAATGGCGACCATCTCTGGACCGCAAAACGGGCCTAGCGGTCTTCCAAGGCCGCAACCAGGCAAGACACTGGGTGCCCAGCGGTCTATCGCCAGACCGCCAGCCCCACCAGGCGGTCACCTGAAGACCACAAAACACCAGGAAATGGTCCAGCCCTGACCGCAACCTGGCAACGATTCCCCAACGGTCAAAACACGCACCCCGAGGGTGCTCTGACCAAACGAGATAAACGGTCGATAGCCAACCGTTACCCCAAGGGTAATGGTCTATCGCGAGACCGCAACCCCGAGCTTGGTGGTCCCAGGCAGACCGCTAAGCCCAACCGACAGTCAAAAATGCCTGGCGGCCCCCTGAGGGCCGCCAAAGGGTGCTAACGGTTCCTGGTAGGACGACAACCCCAACCCGAGCACGGAAACGGCGGGAATGGCAAAAAAAGCCGATCCACGCCCCGATCTTCCCCCGATGATGGGGAAACAAAGGGGAATTCTTCCTCAACCCTCCTAGCATGATTCTACACCCATAGATCGGTCAAAAACCCCGAGAAACAAGGGATCCGGTGCTCAAACCCCAAACATGCATTTTCACCCTCCCAGCTCAAATACACCCCTCTCGACCTCTCCTCGGCCTACAAATCATGGGGAATGCGGGAAAGAGGACAAGGATCCGTCCCCCTATCTCAAGGAAGCTTAAAATCCTCTGGATCGCTGTTGATCTCCAAATCTCGGCCGAACACGAACACCACGCCCCACGCCGTGAAAATGGCACCGTCATGGTCACCTCGCTGCCGCCGTCACCACCACGCCGCCGCCTTGGTCCGCCATCCGTCATCGGAGGAGGAAGGGCGCCGCGAACTCTTGGACGGGGGAGAGAGCAACGGTCGGCCGCGGCTCACGGGAAGAAAAGAGAAGAAGAAGAAAGAAGAAAAGAAAAGGAGAAAAGAAAAAGGGTTATTTATAGAAAATCTAAAAAATATAAAAAAATTGGAAAAATTGGAAAAAAAACATTTTCTCGATCCTCGGAACACGCTCAACGCATTGGTATCGTCCCGGAGTAGGAGAACGTAACGGTTTACCTTGCACAGGGTTCCGAAGGCTCGTCAGGGAAAAACATGAGTAAACTACAAAACGCGTCCCGGGACCCCCGAAGGTGATCCGAAACTCTCTGATTCAGATCCGAAAAATGTCCGAAAAACTCAGGACATTACAGCCCTCCCCCCTTAAACAAATTTCATCCTCGAAATTAAGAACAACATAATATCAGGGGAGACGTCTCACTGGAACAAGGATACTGCTGCCGCATCTCATCCTCACGTTCTCACGACGCCTCACCACCAGAGTGACGCTGCCAAACTACCTTTACCAGGGGCACCTCGGGCCAAACAGCATCATCCAAAACATGGGAATCATTGGGCATATACCTCTGTAGCATAGACACATTGAACACGTCATGCACAGCAGCTAGCTCCGAGGGTAATTGCAACCGATAAGCAACTTTACCAATACGCTCGACAATAAGAAAAGGACCAATGTAGCGGGGACTCAACTTCCCACGCCTGTCGAAGCGCATCACACCCTTCATGGGGGAGACCCGCAAAAACACTCGATCTCCTACGGCAAAGCTGAGGGGTTGCCTTCTCCGATCGGCATAACTCTTCTGCCGGACTAATTGCACCACCTCAGTACATTACTGCACCAAATCTGGTCCTGTCAGGACACGCTCACCCACCTCAAACCAATCGAGCAGAGTCCGACACGGTCGCCCGTACAATGCCTCATAAGGAGCCATACCAATGCTCGAATGATAGTCGTTGTTGCAGGCGAACTCCACTAACGATAAATGGTGGATCCAACTCCCTTGCCACTCCAGGCAACACGACCTCAACATATCCTCCAAAGTCTGGATGGTCCTCTCAAACTGACCGTCCAACTGAGGATGGTACACCTAGCTAAACGCCAACTCCGTGCCTAGAGCTCTCTGGAAGCTCCTCCAAAATCTTGAAGTGAAGCAAGGATCACGATCGGACACAATGGAGATAGGAACTCCATGCAACGGAATGATCCGCTCTACATACAGACGGGCCAACTTATGCACATTCCAACTGACCTTGATCGGAAACAACCGAGCCATCTTCGTCAGTCTATCCACCAGTAACCAGATACTATCATGCCCACTGGATGTCCTCGACAACCCAACCACAAAATCAGTGGTCACGTGGTCCCACTTCCACGCGAGAATCTCCAAGGGCTGAAGTGTACCGCCCGGTTGCTGGTGTTCCGCCTTCACCTGTTGATAGACCAAACACTTGGCCACGAACTCCGTAACATTTCTCTTCATCCCGGGTCACCAGTGTTGACACCCGTTTTTTGCCTATGAGTTGAGTCATTCCTTTTACCATCATTTGATGATGCCTCGAGTTGTCCGTTACTCGTTGGGCTATTTTCAGGCATAATATTGGGTTTATTTTATGGGTACTTCCCTCCCTGACTCGGTTTGCTTCAATTCGAGACTTAATGGGCCTTGATTTTGCTTAACTTATCACATTTTTATCAAATTCAAGTGTCCAGCTTTTGAACGGTCTCCACCCTGGCCACTCAGTCAATGCGCAGTTGACATTGCGCCGGTCAAATATTTATTGGATATTAAGATGATTTTCTGAATTTCCACCGATAAACTGTTAAACGGTCTGTGTGTAGCCGTCCAGATCCTTGGAAGGGTAGGCATATGGCCATCCAGTCCCCACAGTCCCAGATTCGTTGGTTGTTCAGATAATTATCTAATTATCTAATTTGTTCTGATTTATCACCGACAGGCGTTGAGCGGTTGGTTTGTGACAGTTCAATGGGTTGAGCAGTCCATTAAAGACCGTCCAATTCATGAGAGTCCAACGGCGGAATTATCGGTCAATTCGATGGATATTTGGATAATATTTTAGATTTATTGAATTTCCACCGACATCATTGGACGGTCTAGAATGGGCTGCTCAATGGACGGGGCAGACCATCGCACGACCGCGCAATGGTTCGATTGCTGAAAAACTAAGGCTTTTCTCTCTCCATCCGTGGTTTCATCCTTGATTTGTTCCACCCATTTCTCCGCGGATACTCCACCAAATGGGATGCCATTTGAACTGGTTGGAAGATAATTAAATTATCTACGGATTTTATGTTAATATCTTGAGCAGATTTTCACTAGAAACCCTAATCTCGGGGCTATGTTTATGGGCTCTATAAATAGACCCTTAGTCCAAGCTTTGAAGAGGGGGGGGGGGAGAGATTTTAAGGTCACGGCAAGACTCTGCCGAATTTTCAAGTGACCTACAGTCAGGGAGGGAGGCCTCCTACGTCCGCATAGGCTTCCGGTTCAGGGAGTAGTCGTATTTTGAGTCATCATTTCATTTAGTCCCACCGTTCTCTTTTATTTGCATGCATCGCTTCTTCTACATTTCTTCCACGTTTTTTTACTCTCATACATCATTTACATACACCCTCCTATGTTTTTGACGCCCCTAGGGGTTTAAAAACTCCCAAGTATCCCCCACTTCATGCTGGTTAGTTTATTTCGCATGTTCCTTTATAGTTTCTACATGTCGCAGTATTGATCTTGGGTTTCTTTGTGTGTTCTACACTTTGTTTCGCAGGTCAGTAGCATCCTAACACGAGGCCCATCCTTTCTGGCCGGCCAGAAAGGGTGGAGGTTGAGATCCTACGTCTTGGAAGTTGGTGCCATCAAGCGGTCGCATTCTGTCCGTTTGGGGAATAGGGCGACTTCATCTGGGCTGTTCATCTTCTTCCAACGGCTGATCCAGAACCGTTCGGTCGTCCATCACTCTTCGTCCCACGTTCATCCCAGCACCGTCGAGCGATCTGTCAAGAGGCCGCACATCCTTAGGGCGGTTCAACCAGAACCGTTTATCTCCGCAATGCTGATTCAGGCAAGTGTCTCCCTCTTTTCCAAGGTACGGTGTATTTATTACACTTGGCACCTTGGTGGCTATCACACACTCACATCCTTCTATATATGCCCTTCTGCTTCGCATTTCATTCCTTTATTATATTGATTTAGTTGAGGGGTTGGATAGATATACTAAGGGGAGTAAGGAAAAACATGTCAACACACTCTTTTTTGGTGATCGCGGTGGGACCCCTATTGCCCATTGTGTTAGTGTTTTGCTGACCTATTTTCGTGCTTGGTTAGGGTTCTTCTTTGAATGTTTAAGGTTGCTCTCCGGTCCATCTTACGTTGCTGTCCTCTGGAGGTTACGCGGTTCCCTCAGAGCCGCTCACCTATCTGCACGGCCGTCTATTGACCGTTCTGTGCTCATCCCTGCGCTACAGTCGTGCCAGCCCGTTACATCCAGCGGTCCTGCGTAGACCACCCACTTCCTCTTGCGGTCTTATACAGACCGTTTAGCATTGCTGGCTCAGGTACGTTTCTGTGTTCACATTGGTGATTTTGCTGATATCCCGCGGTCTTCTCAGGTCCGTTCCAGAGGCGGAACGGTCTATCGGCAGACCGTTCTGTCAGGTGCGCTTCTGTTTTGGTCCTTTTCATCCCTTTCAGTTTCTGTCTAAGTGCTAGCTTCGTTTGATTACTCCCTGCTATTGCACGGTCCATTCGAGACCGTCTACGCTCCCTGAACGGTCCATTCTAGACCGTCGACACACCCTGAGTGGTCTGTTACAGACCATCTATTTGTGCTACAGTGCACCTGAGCTCTTTACTATGGTTATCATTTCACATCATTTCGTGCTAATTTGGTGCTATTGAACTCCCCTGCTGTCATCATATTATTGCATGATTGTGTTCATTTTTCTCATATTTGTTTGACCATTGTTTGCTAGATCTAGACTAGACTTTGCATGCACTCCGGTGCGCATAGGGGCATACATACTTCTCATAGTAGTTGCATTCCTACCGAAGTAGGGTTTCCTCTCGTCTCCATATTCCTTGGAGCCGACTAGGTGACCTTACCGAGGGCCTCCGTAAGTCCCCGTGAGCCATGGATTCCCACACGGACGCCGGGCAGGTTGTACCGTACCCACCCCAGTCTAGGGTTTGCATCCGTGAGAGAGAGAGTCCCTTAGAGTCAGCCAGTTTCCCCCATTTCCTACCCTGGTTAAGTACCTTGTGGTTGAGCGAATTCATTCTTTATCTAATCCACTAAGGTCCTAGAGAGGAACTTATAAAAATTTTCGCGCATCATTTAAAAAAACTTGGTTGCTTAATTGGTTGATCCTTCTCTTATCTCCCTCCTCCCTTTTATGCTTTCGGTTGGAATTGTTGGTTTAAATCTTGGTTAGGGCTGTTTGCTTGTTGTTCCTTATAGTGATCAGTGCATGTGGAGTTGCTTCACACCCTCAGGATCATCTCCTAGGGGCAGCTCACATTTCTATTCTTATTTCAATCCCCTGTTAGATTCATCACCCACCATATCGTCCTACAACTTCTCCCATTCCCATGAGGATTCTCTCCCTCAGGGACTTCTCGAGGACCCGCCTAGGGTCGCCCATGTGCAGGGAGGAGAGGGGACTGCCCCTCCTCTCCCGACTGTTGTCATCGAGGGTCCTCAGCCCTCCCTTTCTGGTTCCTCTTCACAGAATTCGGCCAATCAAATTCTTAACATGATGGCCCAGCTTGATTCGACCCAGCTTCACTTTATTCGGCAAGCTCCGCAGGGGGTGGATGCCCCATCCTTAGTTACTTCTCATGGCGTGACTGCTGCCGCCACTACATCTCCGGTTGCTGGATTAGGGGCCACCTCTTCGGCCCCCATTGATCTCACTCTGATTCGCCCTCAAGTTCTCCGGTTCCCCACCATGGAAGCGGGCCAGGCTTCTACCTCGGCCCATCATCCACTTGACAAGGGGAAGACTCAGATCCCCTCTGGTTCTTATGTTGATCCCTACACCACTGTCTCTCCAGCGCCGCATGCCCTCGTAGCCCCGGCTGCTTTCATTCGTCTGCAACCAGGGGCCACCCAGTTGGCTCATGCGGATGTGGGCCCTTCCTTGGCCCATCATCCATCTTACGGGCTGCCCCCTCAGTCAGTTCATCCTTCAGCTCCATACTCTGGTTCTGTTTTTCCTATTGTATCTCCTCCTTCCCGGGAACTGGAACTTCTCGACAAATGGGCTGCTATGCAGCAGCAGATTGAACTCCTCCACAAGCGGGTCGGCCCGCAGTCCCTAGCCGATGGCCCCATTCCTAATTTCAGGGACATTCGCTTTCCTCCCTAGTCTGAGCTCCATGTGTACCGGAAATATGACGGGAATGGCAACCCGTTTATTCATGTCAGGGAGTTCCTCTATGAATCGACACAATTTCAACATGACGACTGCCTGATGGCGTATTTGTTCCGCCGATCCTTGGACGGGGTTGCCCTTGAATGGTTCTACACCTTGCCTCTGGAGGAGGCAGAGAGTTTCAAGACCGTGAAGGAGAAGTTTATCAAGAGATTCCAAGATCGGGTTGGCCCCGAGTATTCCTTTACAGACCTAGTTGCAGAAAAGATGAAAGCAGATGATGACTTTGCTGTGTATGCAGATTGATGGAGGCAGATGGCCTCACGTGTGCCCAAGCAGATCCCGGAAGAAGAAAAAGTTAAGTTGTTGATTTCTAATGCCACTCCGACGTTTCGAAACATATTGGCAATGAATGACATTTCAAATATGCACCAGTTGTACAGTCGGGCCCGGTTCATCCATACCCAATTCAAAGACTCCCCTATCCATTCCCTATTTGAGGCCCAGAAATCTAAAACCACCAGAAAATCCCAAGGCCCAGTTACTGAGGGAGTTCAAATAAACGAGCAGGTCCAAGCTGTTCAGTTCCCCAACCAGTCTGCGCCACCCCATTTCCAGCAACCCCCACGCAACCCCCAGTTCTCTGCTCCACCACCTCCCCGACCTACGTTCCCAGCTCCTCAGCACCCACAGCAGCCACCACCACCACCACAACAGCCTCAGCAGCCACCCCAGTACCATAACATTCCTCCTCCTATTGGTTATGGGCCTGCTAGACCGAGTCCGAAGAGAGTCCATTACCCTCCACTCCCCGAGACTCTCCCTGACATTTTCTCCGCCCTAATGTACACTGGTGACATACAGCTCCCGTCGGAGCGTCAGAACTGGAATCCGACTACCGACCAGTCCCGATACTGCATTTATCACCGGCAACCCGGGCACACCATAGAGAGATGCTGCCAGTTCAGAGATTTGGTGTATGATTTGCATGAGGGCCAGAGGATTGATTGGGCCCAAATGCACAAATTAATTGAAGATATCAAGGAGAGACGAAGACAAGCAAGGCCGCAGTAGGCGGCACCTCAGCAGCAGCAGTTCCAGCAACCTCTCCAACAACAACAACCTCCACAGCAGCAACAGTAGCACCAAGACCTCGGGATTCATCAGAATCCCATGCCAGAACATCCGCCCGCTCCTCAGCAACAACAGCCACCGGCACCGGCTCAAGTGAACGTAGTCCACCGCCCAGCCCCTAATGCTGGGTGGTCTTTTGATGATGAGACCCCCGCTCACCTCTTGGCCCTACACCACGCTAACTCCCCCGCGCCTTCTGTTCCCTCCATTCTCCGGACCACCACCTTCACTACCGTTCCGCCCACTATCCCTTCCCGACCGCCTATTCCACCCACCACATTTCCCACCATTCCGCCAGTCCTTCCACCATCTCCCTCCATACCCTCCATCATCACCCCTCCACTTAACCCTTCACCAATCACCACTCCACCAGGGCCCGTCAGGCCAGCCTCCGCCATCCTGACCACTATTTCTATCCCTTCCACCTACCCTACCGAGCCAATTGGGGGTCCATCTGAGGCCGTGCCGGCACGACACTGCGCCCTCCGAAGCGGACGTCCATTCCACAGAAGTTACCCTTTCCCCGGTGCACCTGCACCCAGCCCTCAAGTTCCTTCCCCAATAGTTGAAGCAGAAGAAGTAAACCCCGTGCCTGGCACGGAATATGACCTGCTACAGCATTTGGACCGGATGCCTGCCAAGATTTCGGTACTAGAGTTAATAAAGAGGTCCACGCTACACCAAGATGCCCTAAGGGCTTTTTTGCAAAAAAGTAATGGTTAGTGAGGATGTGGCGGTAGACAGTTTGTCGTCAGTGCTGGCCACTATCACGAGGGGGCCTTCCATTTCATTCTCTGAGTCAGAATTGGCACCCCTAGAGGTACGGCAGATGCCACTCTGCATTACTATCTCCTTGAACAAAGTAGCAGTTGAGTCAGCCCTTGTGGACACTGGAGCCTCGATAAACGTGTGTCCACTGAGTACACTGCATGCCTGTAATATTTCAAAAGACATGCTCAGGCCAACGCCAACCACGATCGCAGCTTATGATAACTCCAGATGAGCCTGCCATGGGGTTGTGACAGTTCAGGCCTAGCTAGGGCCTTTGAAAATGGATGTGGAGTTTTACGTACTGGACATAGACTCGATGTTTAAGGCAATTCTGGGTCGTCCATGGATAGATAGCCTGAATGTTGTGCCCTCAACTGCCCACCAATGCCTTAAGTTCCCATTCCAAGGCCGGGTAGTTAAGGTGAAGAGTATCTCCACAGTCCAATCTGTTGATGCAATTGCAGACAAGATCCTTCCCACCTTGTGGCCAAGCAACATGCTAGTTCTTTCTATTATGGACTTGAACTATTCATGGACATATGCATCACGCAAGCCCGCCACTGCACCAACAAATGTTAAAATTAAGTCCAAAATTAGATATTCAAAAGGGTGGCACATGATTTTGAAACTAGGCTATTAGCCGGGTCTCGACCTTGGCGCGCAGTTGCAAGGGTGAGCTAAGCTCGTCCCTAAAGGTAAGAAAATGGGTCGGAGAGGACTTGGCTATCGGGAGTCAGCACTGTCTATATTGGGAGACTCCGGGCCACTGACGTGGAATTACCGTCAACACTTCATGAAAGGCCCTTTGCAACCTGGTACTTTGAAGAAGCCGCTACCCTGTTCTGATGAGAACACCGATGCCGCGTTTGCTGTTGTTAACCCGCCGCCGCCGTCGAAGGGGATGGTGGGTGACATGGATGATTTCTGCAGTTGTTTTGAAAAAATGTTCCATGAAGAGGAAGCTGGTTCGAAAGAGATGGAGAGGCAGTTGGTGAAGCATTCTCCGACTGAGCTAGTTCACCGGAGGCCGCGGGAAGTGGGGAGCTCCATCACTACCATTTCTTTATCCCCGTCCCGTCTTGCCTCCTGGTTTCAACAATTGGGGTTTATTCCCCGTTTCCCTCCGATTATGGTCGACCCATACTTTACGGAAAGGCCACCTGAAATTTTGTTTCTTCCTTGTGTATGTGGGCGCTGCCCACCCATTGATTTATCAACTTTGTTTACTCCTCCCTCCCCCACTGCCGAACTCCACGATATGTGATTTTCATCTTCCGACCCCTTCTTCGATTGCATCTTCCCCTCTCTGTTTCCCATGCAACTTCCCCCTCCTCCTTCCTCCCCTAGTCCCTCTTGCTTCATGATTTCCTCCGGCCTCAAAAAAAAAACACCAATTTTAAAACGGAGGTTTCAGTGGAGGGTTACGCTATGTTCTGTCTATCTTCCCAAGGGCATGAGACCCCTGCTTCTTTCCCAGTAGATTTCTTATCTCCTAGGTTATATGTACAGTGTTCAGAGTCTCCTAAGTTAGTTGAGTCAGTTGGGGTAGAGTCTAGTTCTAGTGTGGTCAGCCCATCCACGTCTGCCTGTGATGCGTCATTCCAAATCTGTCCCAGATAGGTTTCTGCGAGACTTAGCTCAGAGATGTCATGCCCTCCTCAAGTGCCCAGAATTTGTAGAAACCGCCATAGTTTTAGAAGATGATGAGGAAGTAGAAGGGGCATCGAGCAATGACAGATTAGGTGTGTATGAAGTCATAGATGAGAAGGACCCAGCCGACGATGAGGAAAGCAATGTGGATGACACTACCGATCTGTACGCACAGGGCTTGAAGAGATTTGATGAACTGACAACGACAGTGGATGAACCCACTAAAGAGATCAACCTTGGAACGGAAGAGGACCCCGGGCATATAATTATCTCTACTAATCTCCCTCCTCAGGTTGAAGAGGAGTTGATCAAGATTTTGAGGGAGTACAGCGATTCATTTGCCTGGTTCTATGAGGACATGCCGGGTCTCGACCCCGCTCTGGTTGAACATCGACTCATTCTCAAACCAGGGGCGACACCCGTTAAACAAAAAGCAAGAAGGTTCCACCCGCAAATGGCCTTAAGGATAAAGGAAGAAGTCGATAAATTGCATAAGGCCGGGTTTATCAGGGTTGTATTATATCCGCAATGGGTGGCGACCATAGTCCCGGTTATGAAGAATGATGGAAAGATCCGGATTTGTATTGATTTCAGGGACTTAAATAAGGCATGTCCGAAGGATGATTTTCCGCTTCCTCACATTGATGTGTTGGTGGATAACACGGTTGGGTATGAGTCACTCTCATTTATGGACGGCTATCTGGTTATAATCAAATCCGTCTTGCTCCCGAGGACCAAGAGAAGACCTCGTTCACCACGCCCTGGGGCACATACTGCTACGTCGTTATGCCATTTGGATTGAAGAACGCAGGTGTCACGTACCAACGGGCAATGATGGCCATCTTCCACGATATGATGCATGTGTATATGGAAGCTTATGTGGACGATATCCTGGTGAAGTCGAGGTACAAAGAAGAACACCCCGCCATTTTAGCCAAGGTGTTGCAAAGGGCTAGGGAGTACAAACTGAAAATGAATCCTAAGAAATGTGTATTTGGAGTTGCATCAGGGAAACTGCTAGGGTTCATAGTTAGTAAACGGGGGATTCAGATTGATCCGAATAAAGCAAAGGCCATAATGGACACGCCCCCGCCAAAGAACATCACCGAGCTAAGAGGTCTGATTGGGCGCTTGCAGTTCATCAGGAGATTTATATCCCAGCATTCGTAGAGATGTCGCCCGTTCTATGAATTATTGAAGGCGGAGGCCAAGTTTGAATGGAACGAACAATGTCAGAAGGCCTACGAGGATCTTAAGGTTTACCTTTCTAATCCCCCGGTTCTGCAACCACCCGTCCCGAGGAAACCCCTAATATTGTACATTTCGGTTATTGAGGACTCCCTAGGAGCTGTCCTGGCTCAGGTGGACTGTCACGCCCCGACCGCGGAAGATACCCGGATATGCGCGACGAGTTTATATCAATCATGTCAATCAGAGTGGTCGTGTATTCGACACAAAGACATAGATGCGCAAAATAGCAAGATAACCCAATCCTTTATTTCATAATAGACTATTACAAATCCAATACTCTGTTTAATAAAAAGGAAAAGTACATAGTTGACTCAAGAAACTATAGAAAAGACTAATTGACACTTGGAAAAGCTCTAGCTCTTTCACTCTTGACCATTCCCATCCGATTGACTTCCATCGTCGTCGGACTTACCTGAAAAGTAAAAAGGGACAAACGGAATGAGCGAATGCTCAGTAAGAAATTATATCTCAAGTACTAGCAAGGGGTTTAAGTAATTACATTTTCATGAATGCAATGAAGCTATGCATGCTCGCATAAAACGACAAGATAGAGAAAATGTAATATCAAGGAATAAGATGAACTAATCATGAACTTTCAACAAGATACTCAAGATATTCAAGCAAGTACATTTAACAAGTCATGTCAAGAATTTTGGCTATCATGTATCAAGCAAGCAAGTAATTACCCTTTCTCGGGCCACGCATTTCATGTCAAGTCAAGTACGATTCAAGTACAAGATATGTGTGGAATGTCCAAATCAAGAAAATAAAGTACTCGGTATAATGCCAGATACCTTATCATTTTAACTCCCATGGGCACAAGTACTTTCGGGTGCTCCTCCCAGGACCAGATCGGGCCCTATATGCGCAGGCATTTATCATGTGTTTTCACATCCACTTTTATTTACATAGCCAATAAAGAATTTCAATCATCAAGCTTGTAGACCCGTATGACAACTTTGACGGAATAGAGTCCAAAAATATGACAAAGACATAGAATGGCGATAATGACGGTATAATCACGATATCGATAAAACTAGGTAGAATATGGTTCCCTTAACTTGGGTACCATGACAAATCAATATGGACATTCTATATATAGAATTTAGGTCCACATGAACAGTATATCAAAGGTAAGATACCCTCATTCTTATCATAGAATTGAGGTTTACAAGAATGAAATGATATGGCATGATATCATCATCCCATTAAGAATTTCTTATGATATACTCTTTGTATAATCATAAGGGCCGGTATACCATGTTTCTATAGATTGACATGGCAAAGATCGTGTAATGGGTTTTTAGGGTACAACCAGCTCAGTCGACCTTGAGGGAATCCAAGGTACGAGGAGTCTTATGGAGGTCTCTATGACTAACTCGCTAGTACAAAGGAACGGAATGTCTAATGGAGAGCTTGTATGTCAATGAGAGTTGAGTGTGATCGATAAAACAACGTGAAAAGTGGGACTATACTCACGGAGTGGAGAATAGTGCCGATATATATATTATATAACATATGGAACCATCGGTTAACAGAAATAGTGGAAAATCAATTTTACAGTAAAGTAACGACTTAAGCAGAGTCATTTATCAAGTAATTAACGCCTAACAGAAGGGCGTTTACACATGTTTCCATTTTTTCAAAATTTTAATATTTCATTAATTTATCTAAAACGCGCCCTGGACAGGGGCGTTTCTTTTCAATGAGACGACTACAGTAGCAGGCGTCTTTTTATTTACAATATTTTACAGAACATATTTATTTTCAGAAATTATCAAAAACGCGCCCTTGGCAGGGGCGTTAATCATTAAATTCTTATTTTTACAGAATATATTGTTCGGGATTTTAACAGAAATGCGCCCTATGAAGGGGCGTTACTTTTCAATTCACGCCCTGTGATGGGGCGTAAACACACGGAAAACGACCTAGTCTAGGTCGTGAATTCAAGAAATACCAGGAAAGCAAGATTTGCACGATAATCAAGGATAACAATCATATAGTCATGACAGGAAAATTGGCAAGAATTCAGATGCAGTATATTAGATTTGATGTTTCATGTTTATTGACTTTTAACCGTTAATAATTATTGATTTCATGTAATTGCATGGATAATCAGTTCTTAAGATAGGTGATTAACATTTACATGAAATTAACGCCTGTGTACAGGGCGTCAAATATGAAATTGACGACCTGGGAAGGGTCGTGTATTATAAATTAGCGCCCTAGACAGGGGCGTCTCTTTCAAAATATTACAGAAACATAATAAAACCATATTAAACCGTATGCATGTCATGTCAATACGTATATAAGTCTTGTCTTAATTTATTTGGGCTACAGTAACTTGAGAAAACCTACCTTAACAAGACTTGGGAAGGTGGAACGTGAAGAACTTGATGAGAAAATAACACTCTGTTTGTAACAGAGCCTTCTCGGAAGAAAGAGAAAGATGAGCTCTGTCAACCCAATATTCACAGCAGCAAGTCAGCAAGAAAGGCTTTAGGTTTGGATGAAGAACCCTGGTTCTTCGGCTGGCCAACTTGCTGTAGATCCTACAGGGAAAAAGAAGAAACCTATATTAGTTCCTTCACCTTATCTAACCGGAGGAGAAAAAGAAGAACATTACCTTGTTCTTTGGCAGTGGCTGTGGAGCTTCCTACAAAGAAAAGACAATGAAGAATTTTCAGTTCTTCATGCAGTCGAAGCAGAGGGCAAAAGAAAATAAGAAGAACATATGTTCTTCACTTACCGTGCAGCAGCAGGTTGATCGTCCAAATAGGTTTAGGGTTCGGCTGTCAAGAGTCTTTATAGGATTTTGGGAAATCCTATTAGGGTTAGTGATTGTGTGGAAGTAATACTTCCTTGATAGAGTCCTTACCACCTTTTAACTCTTTCTAATACTTATCCATTACCCTGGATAAGCTCCCGTGTCGAACGGAACTCGAATGGAATTAACGACCTAGGTCAGGTCGTCGATTCCTGAATTGACGACCTGGTTCAGGTCGTTTCTTAAGAAGCGCCTGATATGAAGGCGTTCTTTGTTTTAAAACACGCCCAAGATAGGGGCGTTTCTTGGCCTTACCATTTTTGGTGTTTAGAATTTGACGCCGTGTTGTCAGGGCGTCTCTTCATGAATCACGCCTTTGCTAGAGGCGTTTCTAATTTAAATAGCGCCTTTATCCGAGGCGTTATTTTATATTATTTTATTTATCTATTTATTTGATTTATTTATTTAAAATCTTTATTGTTATTAATATTTTATCAGGGTTGCTACACCCTCCCCCACTTAAAAGAATTTGGTCCCCAAATTCCATAATATATAAACATATATGTGGAGAGCGTAGAATATATACCTCTTAGAATAATTCGGGAAATCGTTTCTTCATAGATTCCTCGGTCTCCCATGTCGCTTCGTGTTCAGTATTCTTATTCCATTGCACCTTGAGCATGGGAATAACCTTATTCCTTAGAGCTCGTATTTCTCGATCTAAGATCTTCATAGGCTTCTGTTCATAGGTGAGATCTTTCTGGATCACCAGATCTCCATGTTCAATAATATGCGATGGATCGTGCACATACTTCTTCAACATAGATATATGAAATACATTATGTACCTCGGACAATTGAGGAGGCAACGCGATGCGATAAGCAACCTCGCCAACTCTTTCGAGTACCTCAAACGGTCCGATGAATCTTGACGTAAGCTTGCCCTTAACACCAAATCTTCGTATGCCACGTCCAGGCGATATTTTAAGAAATACATGATCTCCAACCTGGAATTCAAGATCTCTTCTTCTTGTATCAGCATAAGCCTTTTGTCTGGTCTGAGCAACTTGCAATCTTTCTCTGATTACTTGTATCTTCTCAGTTGTATCCCTTACCATGTCTGGACCTAACATTTGTTTCTCTCCAACTTCGTTCCAGCATAAGGGTGATCGGCAACTCCTTCCATATAAAGCTTCGAAAGGTGCCATTTGGATACTAGCTTGGTAGCTATTATTATATGCAAATTCCACTAGTGGCAAATGTTCATGCCAGCTTCCACCAAAGTCAATGATGCAAGCTCTTAGCATATCCTCAACAACTTGATTAGCTCTCTCGGTCTGACCATCCGTTTGTGGGTGAAAAGCAGTACTAAAGTTGAGCCTTGTTCCCAACGAATGTTGTAATCCCTTCCAAAAATGAGAAGTGAAACGGGGATCTCTATTAGACACGATTGAGACAGGAATTCCATGTAACCTGACTATTTCCTTGATGTATAGTGCAGCTAGTACATCAATTGACCATCAGCTTTTTATTGGCAAAAAATGCGCCGATTTAGTTAATCGGTCAATGATAACCCAGATTCCATCATGTCCTCCTTTTGATTTAGATAATCCCATGATGAAGTCCATACCAGTATCCTCCCACTTCCACTTAGGAATATCTAGAGGATGTAGTTTTCCAGCAGGCTTTTGGTGTTCTGCCTTGACCTGTTGGCATGTGAGACAGCGATATACATAGTCTGCTATTTCTCTTTTCATATTAGGCCACCAAAAGTTCCTCTTTACATCTTGGTACATTTTGGTTGATCCCGGATGAATAGTGTACCTTGATCGGTGAGCTTCATCTAAGATCTTCTTCTTTAATTCCGGACAGTTGGGTATACAAGTTCTACCTTTGAATAATAATCTTCCATCAGAAGTTAGTTGAAAATCAGATTGTCCTTCTAATCTGCCTTTGATTTCCACTAATATAGGATCATCATCCTGAAGTGCTTGTATCTCAGATAATAAATCTGACTGTATGCTTACATGAGATAATGTGACAAATTTGGCTTCCTTGTCCAAGCTTATATTGAGCTCGGAGAATTGTTCTAGCAACCTCCATTCTTGTATCATACAATTGGGTATCATTGCTCTCGGCTTTCGACTAAGGGCATCAGCAACATAATTACCCTTTCCGGGATGATATTGTATATTGAAGTCGAAGTCCTTGAGATATTCCAGCCAGCGTCTTTGTCTCATGTTTAGTTCCTTTTGTGAAAATAGATATTTGAGACTTTTGTGATCGGAGTATACAGTAAACTGCACTCCATATAAGTAGTGTCTCCATATCTTTAGGGCAAATGCCACCGCGGCCAGTTCTAAGTCATGGACGGGGTAATTCTCCTCATGCTTCTTCAGTTGACGAGAAGAGTATGCTATAACCTTCCCTTGTTGCATTAGGACACATCCGAGGCCAATGCCAGAAGCATCAGTGTAAACCTCGAATTTTTCTCCTTCTATTGGTAGAGCTAACACCGGAGCTGTAATGAGATGATCTTTGAGAGTTTGGAAACTTCTTTCACATTCCTCACTCCATTCATATCGGATCTCCTTGCGAGTTAACCTTGTAAGGGGCACGGCGATCTTGGAGAAGTCTTTGATGAATCGCCGATAATATCCTGCAAGACCTAAGAAACTTCTGATCTCGCTTACATTAGTAGGTCTTTCCCAGTTTCTTACAACTTCAACCTTTGACGGATCTACAGATAAACCGTCCTTGGATATGACATGTCCGAGAAAAGCCACTTCTTCAAGCCAGAACTCGCACTTGCTGAGTTTTGCATATAATTGATTTGTCCTCAAGACTTGCAATGCAATCCTCAAATGCTCTTCATGTTCTTCCTTAGTCTTGGAATATATCAATATATCATCAATGAAGACTACTATGAATTGATCCAAGTAAGGCCTGTATATACTATTCATTAACTGCATAAAGGCAGCAGGGGCATTTGTTAGTCCAAAAGGCATAACAACAAATTCGTAATGGCCATACCTGCTTCTGAATGCAGTCTTATGAATGTCATCATCCTTGATTCTTAACTGATGATATCCCGACCTGAGATCAATCTTGGAAAAATATTTGGATCCTGAAATCTGATCAAATAACTCATCGATTCTCGGCAGTGGATACTTGTTCTTGATAGTGAGATGATTCAACTGTCGATAGTCGATGCACAATCTCATGGATCCGTCCTTCTTCTTCACAAATAAGACTGGTGCTCCCCACGGGGAAGTACTTGGTCTAATAAACCCTTTTCGAATTAGTTCCATCAACTGCTCCTTCAACTCTTTGAGTTCAGTAGGTGACATCCTATAGGGTGCCCTTGAAACAGGACCAGCACCAGGGACTAAGTCAATGGTGAAGGTCACATCCCTTTGAGGGGGTAATCCTGGCAAATCTTCCAGAAACACGTCCGGAAATTCTTGCACCACTTGTATGTCTTCTAGCTTAGTTTCCTTTGTTTCCTTAACTGTGACAAATGCAAGGAAAGCTGTACATCCTTTCCTGATGAGCTTGCTAGCTCGGAGGGCCGAAGTAAGAGGGGAATTGCTCCGACTCTTGGGGCGAGTAAAGACTAATTCTGGAATATCTTTGAAAGCAATTTGGCTATTGCGGCAATCAACCGTTGCCTGGTATTTGGATAACCAGTCCGCTGCCAGTATAACATCATACTCCTTTAGATCGAGGCATATGAGATCTATAGGTAAATTCCTACCTTGAACTATTACCTCACAGTTTTGGTAGTGATGAGTAATATCATTTTCACTTCCAAGAGGAGTAGTTAGAACTATTTTTATCCATTCTGGTTCTAACGGTAACGGGTCGGCAAACTTCTTAGAAATAATAGAATGCGATGCACCCGTATCAAATAAGACATAAGCACTTTTGGAACAAACTGTTAATGTACCTTCTACCAGTCCACCTTCTTCTTGCTCGGTCTCCTTTATTGCATGAAGTCGAGTGTTCTTTATCACCGGGCGTTTACCGTCACCGGCTTGGTCATTCATTAATGGACAATCGGGAATCCGATGTTCGCGACTCGCACAATGGAGACAAGCTCCTAATTTCCTCCAGCATTCTTCAGTCTTGTGACCAGCCTTGTCACAATGCTTGCATACTGTATTAGAAGGGGTAGTTGTGATAGAGAAATGCTTGGTCTTTTTGAACTTATGGTCTTGAGAGGAAGAACCTCCATTATTGGGCCTCTTCTTGAAATTGGGTTTGAAAGAACCCGAACCCGTGACTTGTTCCTTCTTGTCTTTCCCACGGATCCTATCAGATAGTTCCGTGGCATCTTCAAGTAGTTGAGCTCGGCGCACTATTTCAGAATAAACTTGGATGTCCATAGGCGCCAGCTGAGTGATATAGTGGGGCCTAGCCCATTAAGAACTCTACGGCTTTCATCTTCTCGTGCTAATAAGATGCTTAGCATATCTAGACAACCTGGAGAACTGAGCTCATAATCTGCTAATGATAAAGATCGTTGCTTTAATGCAGCGAATTCTGCAGCCTTCTTTCTTGGACTCGGTCCGAGAAATATTTAGCATTGAAGTATTCCACAAATTCTTCCCATGTTACTTGAGTAGGATCGATGGTTGCTTCAATAGACTCCCACCAGCATCTAGCATCCTTTTCTAACTGGAAAGTAGCTAATAAGACTTTGTCCTGATCCGTGCATTGCATGACACGGAATATACGTTCAATCTCCCAGACCCAATGCTCGGCATCATCCGGATCGGTTGATCCCATAAACTTCGGGGGATTCATGCTCTTAAAAGCTTGGTGTAGGCTTCCAGCTCGTGGAGCACCACCTTGTGCTACCTGTTGTAGCACTTGTGTCATTCCTTGAAGGGTACGCTGCATGTTGCGCCATTGAGCACGTTCGGCAGCCATTATCCTACAATTACAATAACTATATTAGTACGTGACTACATTTAGAAACCAGTACTCTATTTTTAATTTTAACCCTTGGTTCTATCCAATCTCACTGGTAAAAGGTTTATACTTATCCTTGGACTTGGGTTTTTCCTAGGAATTGAATACCCTAGGCTCTGATACCACAAAAACTGTCACGCCCCGAGCGCGGAAGATACCCGGATATGCGCGACGAGTTTATATCAATCATGTCAATCAGAGTGGTCGTGTATTCGACACAAAGACAGAGATGCGCAAAATAGCAAGATAACCCAATCCTTTATTTCATAATAGACTATTACAAATCCAATACTCTGTTTAATAAAAAGGAAAAGTACATAGTTGACTCAAGAAACTATAGAAAAGACTAGATGACACTTGGAAAGCTCTAGCTCTTTCACTCTTGACCATTCCCATCCGATTGACTTCCATCGTCGTCGGACTTACCTGAAAAGTAAAAAGGGACAAACGGAATGAGCGAACGCTCAGTAGAAATTATATCTCAAGTACTAGCAAGGGGTTTAAGTAATTACATTTTCATGAATGCAATGAAGCTATGCATGCTCGCATAAAACGACAAGATAGAGAAATGTAATATCAAGGAATAAGATGAACTAATCATGAACTTTCAACAAGATACTCAAGATATTCAAGCAAGTACATTTAACAAGTCATGTCAAGAATTTTGGCTATCATGTATCAAGCAAGCAAGTAATTACCCTTTCTCGGGCCACGCATTTCATGTCAAGTCAAGTACGATTCAAGTACAAGATATGTGTGGAATGTCCAAATCAAGAAAGTAAAGTACTCGGTATAATGCCAGATACCTTATCATTTTAACTCCCATGGGCACAAGTACTTTCGGGTGCTCCTCCCAGGACCAGATCGGGCCCTATATGCGCAGGCATTTATCATGTGTTTTGACATCCACTCTTGTTTATATAGCCAATATAGAATTTCAATCATCAAGCTTGTAGACACGTATGACAACTTTGACAGAATAGAGTCCAAAAATATGACAAGGACATAGAATGGCGATAATAACGGTATAATCACGATATCGATAAAACTAGGTAGAATATGGTTCCCTTAACTTGGGTACCATGACAAATCAATATGGACATTCTTTATATAGAATTGAGGTCCACATGAACAGTATATCAAAGGTAAGATACCCTCATTCTTATCATAGAATTGAGGTTTACAAGAATGACATGATATGGCATGATATCATCATCCCATTAAGAATTTCTTATGATATACTCTTTGTATAATCATAAGGGCCGGTATACCATGTTTCTTTAGATTGACATGGCAAAGATCGTGTAATGGGTTTTTAGGGTACAACCAGCTCAGTCGACCTTGAGGGAATCCAAGGTACGAGGAGTCTTACGGAGGTCTCTATGACTAACTCGCTAGTCCAAAGGAACGGAATGTCCAATGGAGAGCTTGTATGTCAATGAGAGTTGAGTGTGATCGATAAAACAACGTGAAAAGTGGGACTATACTCACGGAGTGGAGAATAGTGCCGATATATATATTATATAACATATGAACCATCGGTTAACAGAAACAGTGGAAAATCAGTTTTACAGTAAAGTAACGACTTAAGTAGAGTCATTTATCAAGTAATTAACGCCTAACAGAAGGGCGTTTACACATGTTTCCATTTTTTCAGAATTTCAATATTTCATTAATTTATCTAAAACGCGCCCTGGACAGGGGCGTTTCTTTTCAATGAGACGACTACAGTAGCAGGCATCTTTTTATTTACAATATTTTACAGAACATATTTATTTTCAGAAATTATCAAAAACGCGCCCTTGGCAGGGGCGTTAATCATTAAATTCTTATTTTTACAGAATATATTGTTCGGGATTTTAACAGAAACGCGCCCTATGAAGGGGCGTTACTTTTCAATTCACGCTCTGTGATGGGGCGTTAACACACGGAAAATGACCTAGTCTAGGTTGTGAATTCAAGAAATACCAGGAAAGCAAGATTTGCACGATAATCAAGGATAACAATCATATAGTCATGACAGGAAAATTGGCAGGAATTCAGATGCAGTATATTAGATTTGATGTTTCATGTTTATTGACTTTTAACCGTTAATAATTATTGATTTCATGTAATTGCATGGATAATCAGTTCTTAAGATAGGTGATTAACATTTACATGAAATTAACGCCTGTGTACAGGGCGTCAAATATGAAATTGACGACCTGGGAAGGGTCGTGTATTGTAAATTAGCACCCTGGACAGGGGCGTCTCTTTCAAAATATTGCAGAAACATAATAAAACCATATTGAACCGTATGCATGTCATGTCAATACGTATATAAGTCTTGTCTTAATTTATTTGGGCTACAGTAACTTGAGAAAACCTACCTTAACAAGACTTGGGAAGGTGGAACGTGAAGAACTTGATGAGAAAATAACACTCTGTTTGTAACAGAGCCTTCTTGGAAGAAAGAGAAAGATGAGCTCTGTCAACCCAATATTCACAGCAGCAAGTCAGCAAGAAAGGCTTTAGGTTTGGATGAAGAACCCTGGTTCTTCGGCTGGCCAACTTGCTGTAGATCCTACAGGGAAAAAGAAGAAACCTATATGAGTTCCTTCACCTTATCTAACCGGAGGAGAAAAAGAAGAACATTACCTTGTTCTTTGGCAATGGCTGTGGAGCTTCCTACAAAGAAAAGACAATGAAGAATTTTCAGTTCTTCATGCAGTCGAAGCAGAGGGCAAAAGAAAATAAGAAGAACATATGTTCTTCACTTATCGTGCAGCAGCAGGTCGATCGTCCAAATAGGTTTAGGGTTCGGCTGTCAAGAGTCTTTATAGGATTTTGGGAAATCCTATTAGGGTTAGTGATTGTGTGGAAGTAATACTTCCTTGATAGAGTCCTTACCACCTTTTAACTCTTTCTAATACTTATCCATTACCCTGGATAAGCTCCCGTGTCGAACGGAACTCGAATGGAATTAACGACCTAGGTCAGGGCATCGATTCCTGAATTGACGACCTGGTTCAGGTCGTTTCTTAAGAAGCGCCTGATATGAAGGCGTTCTTTGTTTTAAAACACGCCCAAGATAGGGGCGTTTCTTGGCCTTACCATTTTTGGCGTTTAGAATTTGACGCCGTGTTGTCAGGACGTCTCTTCATGAATCACGCCTTTGCTAGAGGCGTTTCTAATTTAAATAGCGCCTTTATCCGAGGCGTTATTTTATATTGTTTTATTTATCTATTTATTTGATTTATTTATTTAAAATCTTTATTGTTATTAATATTTTATCAGGGTTGCTACACCCTCCCCCACTTAAAAGAATTTGGTCCCCAAATTCCATAATATATAAACATATATGTGGAGAGCGTAGAATATATACCTCTTAGAATAATTCGGGAAATCGTTTCTTCATAGATTCCTCGGTCTCCCATGTCGCTTCGTGTTCAGTATTCTTATTCCATTGCACCTTGAGCATGGGAATAACCTTATTCCTTAGAGCTCGTATTTCTCGATCTAAGATCTTCATAGGCTTCTGTTCATAGGTGAGATCTTTCTGGATCACCAGATCTCCATGTTCAATAATATGCGATGGATCGTGCACATACTTCTTCAACATAGATATATGAAATACATTATGTACCTCGGACAATTGAGGAGGCAACGCGATGCGATAAGCAACCTCGCCAACTCTTTCGAGTACCTCAAACGGTCCGATGAATCTTGACGTAAGCTTGCCCTTAACACCAAATCTTCGTATGCCACGTCCAGGCGATATTTTAAGAAATACATGATCTCCAACCTGGAATTCAAGATCTCTTCTTCTTGTATCAGCATAAGCCTTTTGTCTGGTCTGAGCAACTTGCAATCTTTCTCTGATTACTTGTATCTTCTCAGTTGTATCCCTTACCATGTCTGGACCTAACATTTGTTTCTCTCCAACTTCGTTCCAGCATAAGGGTGATCGGCAACTCCTTCCATATAAAGCTTCGAAAGGTGCCATTTGGATACTAGCTTGGTAGCTATTATTATATGCAAATTCCACTAGTGGCAAATGTTCATGCCAGCTTCCACCAAAGTCAATGATGCAAGCTCTTAGCATATCCTCAACAACTTGATTAGCTCTCTCGGTCTGACCATCCGTTTGTGGGTGAAAAGCAGTACTAAAGTTGAGCCTTGTTCCCAACGAATGTTGTAATCCCTTCCAAAAATGAGAAGTGAAACGGGGATCTCTATTAGACACGATTGAGACAGGAATTCCATGTAACCTGACTATTTCCTTGATGTATAGTGCAGCTAGTACATCAATTGACCATCAGCTTTTTATTGGCAAGAAATGCGCCGATTTAGTTAATCGGTCAATGATAACCCAGATTCCATCATGTCCTCCTTTTGATTTAGATAATCCCATGATGAAGTCCATACCAGTATCCTCCCACTTCCACTTAGGAATATCTAGAGGATGTAGTTTTCCAGCAGGCTTTTGGTGTTCTGCCTTGACCTGTTGGCATGTGAGACAGCGATATACATAGTCTGCTATTTCTCTTTTCATATTAGGCCACCAAAAGTTCCTCTTTACATCTTGGTACATTTTGGTTGATCCCAGATGAATAGTGTACCTTGATCGGTGAGCTTCATCTAAGATCTTCTTCTTTAATTCCGGACAGTCGGGTATACAAGTTCTACCTTTGAATAATAATCTTCCATCAGAAGTTAGTTGAAAATCAGATTGTCCTTCTAATCTGCCTTTGATTTCCACTAATATAGGATCATCATCCTGAAGTGCTTGTATCTCAGATAATAAATCTGACTGTATGCTTACATGAGATAATGTGACAAATTTGGCTTCCTTGTCCAAGCTTATATTGAGCTCGGAGAATTGTTCTAGCAACCTCCATTCTTGTATCATACAATTGGCTATCATTGCTCTCGGCTTTCGACTAAGGGCATCAGCAACATAATTACCCTTTCCGGGATGATATTGTATATTGAAGTCGAAGTCCTTGAGATATTCCAGCCAGCGTCTTTGTCTCATGTTTAGCTCCTTTTGTGAAAATAGATATTTGAGACTTTTGTGATCGGAGTATACAGTAAACTGCACTCCATATAAGTAGTGTCTCCATATCTTTAGGGCAAATGCCACCGCGGCCAGTTCTAAGTCATGGACGGGGTAATTCTCCTCATGCTTCTTCAGTTGACGAGAAGAGTATGCTATACCTTCCTTGTTGCATTAGGACACATCCGAGGCCAATGCCAGAAGCATCAGTGTAAACCTCGAATTTCTCTCCTTCTATTGGTAGAGCTAACACCGGAGCTGTAGTGAGATGATCTTTGAGAGTTTGGAAACTTCTTTCACATTCCTCACTCCATTCATATCGGATCTCCTTGCGAGTTAACCTTGTAAGGGGCACGGCGATCTTGGAGAAGTCTTTGATGAATCGCCGATAATATCCTGCAAGACCTAAGAAACTTCTGATCTCGCTTACATTAGTAGGTCTTTCCCAGTTTCTTACAACTTCAACCTTTGACGGATCTACAGATAAACCGTCCTTGGATATGACATGTCCGAGAAAAGCCACTTCTTCAAGCCAGAACTCGCACTTGCTGAGTTTTGCATATAATTGATTTGTCCTCAAGACTTGCAATGCAATCCTCAAATGCTCTTCATGTTCTTCCTTAGTCTTGGAATATATCAATATATCATCAATGAAGACTACTATGAATTGATCCAAGTAAGGCCTGTATATACTATTCATTAACTGCATAAAGGCAGCAGGGGCATTTGTTAGTCCAAAAGGCATAACAACAAATTTGTAATGGCCATACCTGCTTCTGAATGCAGTCTTATGAATGTCATCATCCTTGATTCTTAACTGATGATATCCCGACCTGAGATCAATCTTGGAAAAATATTTGGATCCTGAAATCTGATCAAATAACTCATCGATTCTCGGCAGTGGATACTTGTTCTTGATAGTGAGATGATTCAACTGTCGATAGTCGATGCACAATCTCATGGATCCGTCCTTCTTCTTCACAAATAAGACTGGTGCTCCCCACGGGGAAGTACTTGGTCTAATAAACCCTTTTCGAATTAGTTCCATCAACTGCTCCTTCAACTCTTTGAGTTCAGTAGGTGACATCCTATAGGGTGCCCTTGAAACAGGACCAGCACCAGGGACTAAGTCAATGGTGAAGGTCACATCCCTTTGAGGGGGTAATCCTGGCAAATCTTCCAGAAACACGTCCGGAAATTCTTGCACCACTTGTATGTCTTCTAGCTTAGTTTCCTTTGTTTCCTTAACTGTGACAAATGCAAGGAAAGCTGTACATCCTTTCCTGATGAGCTTGCTAGCTCGGAGGGCCGAAGTAAGAGGGGAATTGCTCCGACTCTTGGGGCGAGTAAAGACTAATTCTGGAATATCTTTGAAAGCAATTTGGCTATTGCGGCAATCAACCGTTGCCTGGTATTTGGATAACCAGTCCGCTGCCAGTATAACATCATACTCCTTTAGATCGAGGCATATGAGATCTATAGGTAAATTCCTACCTTGAACTATTACCTCACAATTTTGGTAGTGATGAGTAATATCATTTTCACTTCCAAGAGGAGTAGTTAGAACTATTTTTATCCATTCTGGTTCTAACGGTAACGGGTCGGCAAACTTCTTAGAAATAATAGAATGCGATGCACCCGTATCAAATAAGACATAAGCACTTTTGGAACAAACTGTTAATGTACCTTCTACCAGTCCACCTTCTTCTTGCTCGGTCTCCTTTATTGCATGAAGTCGAGCGTTCTTTATCACCGGGCGTTTACCGTCACCGGCTTGGTCATTCATTAATGGACAATCGGGAATCCGATGTTCGCGACTCGCACAATGGAGACAAGCTCCTAATTTCCTCCAGCATTCTTCAGTCTTGTGACCAGCCTTGTCACAATGCTTGCATACTGTATTAGAAGGGGTAGTTGTGATAGAGAAATGCTTGGTCTTTTTGAACTTATGGTCTTGAGAGGAAGAACCTCCATTATTGGGCCTCTTCTTGAAATTGGGTTTGAAAGAACCCGAACCCGTGACTTGTTCCTTCTTGTCTTTCCCACGGATCCTATCAGATAGTTCCGTGGCATCTTCAAGTAGTTGAGCTCGACGTACTATTTCAGAATAAACTTGGATGTCCATAGGTGCCAGCTGAGTGATGTACTGGGGCCTGAGCCCATTAAGGAACCTCTTAGCCTTCATCTTCTCGGTGCTAATCAGATGCTTAGCATATCTAGACAATCTTGAGAACTGTGCCTCATAATCTGCAACCGATAAAGATCTTTGTTTTAACGCGGCAAATTCGGCGGCCTTCTTCTCTTGGACTCGATCCGAGAAATATTTAGCATTGAAGTATTCCATAAATTCTTCCCATGTTACTTGAGTAGGATCGATGGTTGCTTCAATAGACTCCCACCAGCATCTAGCATCCTTTTCTAACTGGAAAGTAGCTAATAAGACTTTGTCCTGATCCGTGCATTGCATGACACGGAATATACATTCAATCTCCCAGACCCAATGCTCGGCATCATCCGGATCGGTTGATCCCATAAACTTCGGGGGATTCATGCTCTTAAAAGCTTGGTGTAGGCTTCCAGCTCGTGGAGCACCACCTTGTGCTACCTGTTGTAGCACTTGTGTCATTCCTTGAAGGGTACGCTGCATGTTGCGCCATTGAGCACGTTCGGCAGCCATTATCCTACAATTACAATAACTATATTAGTACGTGACTACATTTAGAAACCAGTACTCTATTTTTAATTTTTAACCCTTGGTTCTATCCAATCTCACTGGTAAAAGGTTTATACTTATCCTTGGACTTGGGTTTTTCCTAGGAATTGAATACCCTAGGCTCTGATACCACAAAAACTGTCACGCCCCGAGCGCGGAAGATACCCGGATATGCGCGACGAGTTTATATCAATCATGTCAATCAGAGTGGTCGTGTATTCGACACAAAGACAGAGATGCGCAAAATAGCAAGATAACCCAATCCTTTATTTCATAATAGACTATTACAAATCCAATACTCTGTTTAATAAAAAGGAAAAGTACATAGTTGACTCAAGAAACTATAGAAAAGACTAATTGACACTTGGAAAAGCTCTAGCTCTTTCACTCTTGACCATTCCCATCCGATTGACTTCCATCGTCGTCGGACTTACCTAAAAAGTAAAAAGGGACAAACGGAATGAGCGAACGCTCAGTAAGAAATTATATCTCAAGTACTAGCAAGGGGTTTAAGTAATTACATTTTCATGAATGCAATGAAGCTATGCATGCTCGCATAAAACGACAAGATAGAGAAAATGTAATATCAAGGAATAAGATGAACTAATCATGAACTTTCAACAAGATACTCAAGATATTCAAGCAAGTACATTTAACAAGTCATGTCAAGAATTTTGGCTATCATGTATCAAGCAAGCAAGTAATTACCCTTTCTCGGGCCACGCATTTCATGTCAAGTCAAGTACGATTCAAGTACAAGATATGTGTGGAATGTCCAAATCAAGAAAATAAAGTACTCGGTATAATGCCAGATACCTTATCATTTTAACTCCCATGGGCACAAGTACTTTCGGGTGCTCCTCCCAGGACCAGATCGGGCCCTATATGCGTAGGCATTTATCATGTGTTTTGACATCCACTTTTGTTTACATAGCCAATAAAGAATTTCAATCATCAAGCTTGTAGACCCGTATGACAACTTTGACGGAATAGAGTCCAAAAATATGACAAGGACATAGAATGGCGATAATGACGGTATAATCACGATATCGATAAAACTAGGTAGAATATGGTTCCCTTAACTTGGGTACCATGACAAATCAATATGGATATTCTATATATAGAATTTAGGTCCACATGAACAGTATATCAAAGTTAAGATACCCTCATTCTTATCATAGAATTGAGGTTTACAAGAATGACATGATATGGCATGATATCATCATCCCATTAAGAATTTATTATGATATACTCTTTGTATAATCATAAGGGCCGGTATACCATGTTTCTTTAGATTGACATGGCAAAGATCGTGTAATGGGTTTTTAGGGTACAACCAGCTCAGTCGACCTTGAGGGAATCCAAGGTACGAGGAGTCTTACGGAGGTCTCTATGACTAACTCGCTAGTCCAAAGGAACGGAATGTCCAATGGAGAGCTTGTATGTCAATGAGAGTTGAGTGTGATCGATAAAACAACGTGAAAAGTGGGACTATACTCACGGAGTGGAGAATAGTGCCGATATATATATTATATAACATATGGAACCATCGGTTAACAGAAACAGTGGAAAATCAGTTTTACAGTAAAGTAACGACTTAAGTAGAGTCATTTATCAAGTAATTAACGCCTAACAGAAGGGCGTTTACACATGTTTCCATTTTTTCAGAATTTCAATATTTCATTAATTTATCTAAAACGCGCCCTGGACAGGGGCGTTTCTTTTCAATGAGACGACTACAGTAGCAGGCATCTTTTTATTTACAATATTTTACAGAACATATTTATTTTCAGAAATTATCAAAAACGCGCCCTTGGCAGGGGCGTTAATCATTAAATTCTTATTTTTACAGAATATATTGTTCGGGATTTTAACAGAAACGCGCCCTATGAAGGGGCGTTACTTTTCAATTCACGCTCTGTGATGGGGCGTTAACACACGGAAAATGACCTAGTCTAGGTTGTGAATTCAAGAAATACCAGGAAAGCAAGATTTGCACGATAATCAAGGATAACAATCATATAGTCATGACAGGAAAATTGGCAGGAATTCAGATGCAGTATATTAGATTTGATGTTTCATGTTTATTGACTTTTAACCGTTAATAATTATTGATTTCATGTAATTGCATGGATAATCAGTTCTTAAGATAGGTGATTAACATTTACATGAAATTAACGCCTGTGTACAGGGCGTCAAATATGAAATTGACGACCTGGGAAGGGTCGTGTATTGTAAATTAGCGCCCTGGACAGGGGCGTCTCTTTCAAAATATTGCAGAAACATAATAAAACCATATTGAACCGTATGCATGTCATGTCAATACGTATATAAGTCTTGTCTTAATTTATTTGGGCTACAGTAACTTGAGAAAACCTACCTTAACAAGACTTGGGAAGGTGGAACGTGAAGAACTTGATGAGAAAATAACACTCTGTTTGTAACAGAGCCTTCTTGGAAGAAAGAGAAAGATGAGCTCTGTCAACCCAATATTCACAGCAGCAAGTCAGCAAGAAAGGCTTTAGGTTTGGATGAAGAACCCTGGTTCTTCGGCTGGCCAACTTGCTGTAGATCCTACAGGGAAAAAGAAGAAACCTATATGAGTTCCTTCACCTTATCTAACCGGAGGAGAAAAAGAAGAACATTACCTTGTTCTTTGGCAATGGCTGTGGAGCTTCCTACAAAGAAAAGACAATGAAGAATTTTCAGTTCTTCATGCAGTCGAAGCAGAGGGCAAAAGAAAATAAGAAGAACATATGTTCTTCACTTATCGTGCAGCAGCAGGTCGATCGTCCAAATAGGTTTAGGGTTCGGCTGTCAAGAGTCTTTATAGGATTTTGGGAAATCCTATTAGGGTTAGTGATTGTGTGGAAGTAATACTTCCTTGATAGAGTCCTTACCACCTTTTAACTCTTTCTAATACTTATCCATTACCCTGGATAAGCTCCCGTGTCGAACGGAACTCGAATGGAATTAACGACCTAGGTCAGGGCATCGATTCCTGAATTGACGACCTGGTTCAGGTCGTTTCTTAAGAAGCGCCTGATATGAAGGCGTTCTTTGTTTTAAAACACGCCCAAGATAGGGGCGTTTCTTGGCCTTACCGTTTTTGGCGTTTAGAATTTGACGCCGTGTTGTCAGGACGTCTCTTCATGAATCACGCCTTTGCTAGAGGCGTTTCTAATTTAAATAGCGCCTTTATCCGAGGCGTTATTTTATATTGTTTTATTTATCTATTTATTTGATTTATTTATTTAAAATCTTTATTGTTATTAATATTTTATCAGGGTTGCTACACCCTCCCCCACTTAAAAGAATTTGGTCCCCAAATTCCATAATATATAAACATATATGTGGAGAGCGTAGAATATATACCTCTTAGAATAATTCGGGAAATCGTTTCTTCATAGATTCCTCGGTCTCCCATGTCGCTTCGTGTTCAGTATTCTTATTCCATTGCACCTTGAGCATGGGAATAACCTTATTCCTTAGAGCTCGTATTTCTCGATCTAAGATCTTCATAGGCTTCTGTTCATAGGTGAGATCTTTCTGGATCACCAGATCTCCATGTTCAATAATATGCGATGGATCGTGCACATACTTCTTCAACATAGATATATGAAATACATTATGTACCTCGGACAATTGAGGAGGCAACGCGATGCGATAAGCAACCTCGCCAACTCTTTCGAGTACCTCAAACGGTCCGATGAATCTTGACGTAAGCTTGCCCTTAACACCAAATCTTCGTATGCCACGTCCAGGCGATATTTTAAGAAATACATGATCTCCAACCTGGAATTCAAGATCTCTTCTTCTTGTATCAGCATAAGCCTTTTGTCTGGTCTGAGCAACTTGCAATCTTTCTCTGATTACTTGTATCTTCTCAGTTGTATCCCTTACCATGTCTGGACCTAACATTTGTTTCTCTCCAACTTCGTTCCAGCATAAGGGTGATCGGCAACTCCTTCCATATAAAGCTTCGAAAGGTGCCATTTGGATACTAGCTTGGTAGCTATTATTATATGCAAATTCCACTAGTGGCAAATGTTCATGCCAGCTTCCACCAAAGTCAATGATGCAAGCTCTTAGCATATCCTCAACAACTTGATTAGCTCTCTCGGTCTGACCATCCGTTTGTGGGTGAAAAGCAGTACTAAAGTTGAGCCTTGTTCCCAACGAATGTTGTAATCCCTTCCAAAAATGAGAAGTGAAACGGGGATCTCTATCAGACACGATTGAGACAGGAATTCCATATAACCTGACTATTTCCTTGATGTATAGTGCAGCTAGTACATCAATTGACCATCAGCTTTTTATTGACAAAAAATGCGCCGATTTAGTTAATCGGTCAATGATAACCCAGATTCCATCATGTCCTCCTTTTGATTTAGATAATCCCATGATGAAGTCCATACCAGTATCCTCCCACTTCCACTTAGGAATATCTAGAGGATGTAGTTTTCCAGCAGGCTTTTGGTGTTCTGCCTTGACATGTTGGCATGTGAGACAGCGATATACATAGTCTGCTATTTCTCTTTTCATATTAGGCCACCAAAAGTTCCTCTTTACATCTTGGTACATTTTGGTTGATCCCGGATGAATAGTGTACCTTGATCGGTGAGCTTCATCTAAGATCTTCTTCTTTAATTCCGGACAGTCGGGTATACAAGTTTGAGGAGATCATAGAAGAAGAGGAATTGCCGTGGTACCACGAGATAGAGCAGTATTGCAGGGATGGTTCCTTTCCAGAGACGGCGAATGCCGAGCAGCGCAAGGCCATTAGAAGAGTCGCCGCCAGATACACAATTGTTGCTGGAGAATTATATAGGCGGGCTCTCAATGGAGTTTTAATAAGGTGTTTGGATGGCGATGAGGCTTGGAAGGTAGTAGAAGCCGCTCACTCTGGTGAGTGTGGAGGGCACGCTAATGGACAAGCTTTGGCGAAGAAGATTCTTAGGCAGGGCTATTACTGGCCAACGCTAGAAGAAGACTGTTCCACCTATGTCTATACACCCTTCACTCTTTGCAAGTCTGTACAGCCTACCGTCTCATGCAGCGTCTAATGTTAAAGTCTCCACATCGCATTGCATCGTCTCTATCAGTGTCTCACTGGTCTAGTCTGTATAGACTTTAGCGTCTCATGATAGTCTATACAGCGCATCAGTTTTTAGAAGTCTGTACATTGGCCTTTGCATTAAGCCTCAAAGTCTGTATAGTCGTGTACAGTGGATTCCAAGTCTATACATCCTTCAGCTGGATCTGTTCAAGTCTGTACATCGCCCAACTGATTTGGCAAGTCTATACAACGTGAAGTCTTCACCTCGTCTTGGTTCAAGTCTATACAGTTTGTAGTCTACATTGCTTTACATCCACAGAGTCTGTACAGCCAATCTGTCTTCATGGGTAGCATGCCTTTAGTGCGTTGACGCACTTGGCTGACTGCGTAGATGCAATGGTGCGTCTTTCGCTTCCTTCTTGTTCACTGCGTCGACGCTGACATTGGATGCGTTGACGCATTGGTCAGCTTGCCTAGGGAGTGAGCATTTTTCTTGAGGAACTGAGGCGACGTTGCACACTGGAAGCGTTGACGCCTTGGCTATTGACCAAGGGTCTTTTGTTCAGCATCAAAGTCTGACAAATGTCCACTCTGTACAAGTCTACACAGTGGCTGAGCAATGTGAAGTCTACACATTTGTCTCCTCTAGAGGTCTATACATTGGCTAAGGGTCTTCAAGTCCATACAGAGTCATCTGATGCATGCTGTCTGAAGTCTGTACAGCATGCCTTGCTGTTTACAGCTTTCAAAGACACTTTGCACTGCGTCAACGCAGTGCATAGGCACGTAGTGTAGCGTCAACGCATTGCATTGTGCATACCCTGGTAAAGTCTATACATGCGTTTATTCATTAAGTCTATACATCCTCTCACGATTGTACACAGTTACTCAGTTGATGTTTCTGAAGTATATACATTCTTGCTAAAAGCCTGAACTAACTAAGTCTATACATTCCATCTGTCTGTCTGCAGGCGATTCAGGCTGATGATTGGGCACGTGAATCGAGGTTGGCACCTGACACGTGATCCAAGACAACAGGCGCATGACACGTGGATGGCAACCTTGTCAGGATGCTGTCATGTGGTCGAAATTCAAAATGATCTGGCCAAAAGTGCATGGGCGGGAACCTGGCAGCCACACGCCATTATCTGCTATAAATATAGAGCTTCATCCTTCAGTAGAAGCTCGATCGTGAAAAGAAAAAGCAGAAGTCATTGGTGAGAGTCTGCACGATCCAGAAAAGAAAAAGAGCTGAGAGTTCCATATCTGAGAGAAGTTTGTTCGAGAGAGAGAGAGTGTGTGTGGATTGATGAATTGCTTCATTTGAAGCTACAGTTGTATTGGGTTTCAGAACCGATTTCCTCTTCATTGTTTTTGTTTCTACTTTGCTTTCGTTTATTTTCGTTCTTCCATTCTGATTTGAATTGGTTTCCCTCCGGTGTGTGGAGGAAGGGAGTACTACTCCAGTTTCCCTCTGAGTTGCAGAGGAAGAGAGATCGGTGATCTCTGGTGTTGTTAGTGACAGGTTGTCATTAACAGTTTCCCTCCGTGTGTGGAGGAAGGTAGAGAATTCTCCGGTTGTGTTCTAGCTGGGAGCTAGAACAGGTTTCAAGTTCTGTGGGTAGCAGAGCTTGGTCAAGGGATTTGTTTCCCTTCGGTGTTCAAGCTGTGTGGCAGCATCTTGTACGCAGACTGAGTCTGCTGTGATCTAACTTTGTCTAGTGGAATCCTCACTCTAGTTGGAGTGAGGGGTGGATGTAGATTGCGGATTGCAATCGAACCACCTAAAAACTGAGTGCCTCCTCTGTGGTTTGCTATTGATTTCTGTGCTCTTCATCTGCTTGTCTCTTTGCCTTCAAGTGATCAGTTCTTCACTCTCATCTATATTTCTCTGTGTACGGGTTAAGGAGGTGCGTTAGCAGTAGAATCTATTTTCCGCCTGAGTCTCTGCAAATTGGGAGTGATCTATTCATCCCCCCCCTTCTATATCACTCTTGCTGCGCTAACAGTTGGTATCAGAGCAGGTTTACGCCATGTGGACGAACGATCAAGGAAATGCTGGTGGTCCTAGAACCTTCATGGCCGAAGGTCAATCCATTAGTCGCCCTCCTTATTTCGATGGTAGTAACTATCTGTTTTGGAAGAACAGGATGGAAGTGTTCATCAGAGCTCAGAGTCATAAACTGTGGAGAGTAATCACGGTGGGGCCATATGAGCTGCCACCAAACGAGGATGCTTGGACAGATGACCATGTCAAGCTCTCTTCACTCAACTGGACGGCGCTGAACATAATCCAGTGTGCTGTTCATCCAGAGGAATATGCCCGTATATCTGCATACAGAACTGCCAAGCGAATGTGGGATGAGCTGTAATTGATCTATGAAGGTACAGCTCAAGTGAAAGCCTCGAAGGTAAACCTCTACACTTCCAAGTATGAAATGTTTAAGATGAATGCAGATGAGAATATAACCGAAATGTATGCCAGGTTATCCTTGATCACTAACACTCTTAAAGGGCTAGGGAAGGATCTTGCTGAGGCAGATATAGTCAGGAAAATCCTTAGATCTTTATCCCCGGCATGGCACACTAAGGCCATTGTGATTGAGGAATCAAAAGATCTGACTGTCTTGACTATGAATGAACTCATAGGATCCCTTATGACCTATGAGATGAATTTCCAAGGAGGTGGAGAAGGAAGTGAGAGGAAGGGTAAAAATGTAGCTCTAAGAGCTTCCCGCAACAAGGGTAGTAACAGTGGGAGCAGCAGCAGTAGCCCCGAATCTGAGTCCGAGCTTGAAGGTTTATCAAATCTCGACCAAGAGGAGCAGGCAATGCTCACTAGACAGTTCAGAAAATTTTTGAAGAAAAATGGAAAGACCTTTAGGAAGAAGAAGCCACAACCCTTTAACAAAAATGCTGAATTTACCAGTTACAGGGATAGAAATCCTAAGAAACTGACTTGTTTTAATTGTAACAAACAGGGACACATGAGAGGCGAATGCCCAGACCTCCAGAAGAAGGGTCCCTATCTTCAGAAGAAAAACATAAAGGTGCAGAAGAAGAAGAAGCCACATGCGATGGTCTGCACATGGAGCGAGAAAGAAGAAGACCCCGAAGATGCCTCCTCAGAAGAATATGAAGATGGAATTTGCCTTATGGCAAACAGTGAAGAGGAGGTAATAAACGTTTTTAAAAATTTCTCAATTGATGACTGGGAGGATGCTTATGGTGACTTGCTAGATAAATTTAATTCTCTTAGCAAAGAGCACAGAGTTCTGAAAAGAAAATTTAACACAAATATTGAAGAACAAACTCTGGTCTGTGAGGAAAATGAAAAGTTAAAAGAACAACTAGAAGAAATGACCTCACTAAGGAAAGAGAATGATAAGCTTAAGGGAGAAATTCAAGAAAGTCAAAAATAGCTCAATGAATTCAAAACTAAAATTGAAGAAAGCATGAATGAAATTAGAGTGAATTCAGAGAAATATGAAGCCGTGAAGAAAGTAAATGCTGAACTCCTAAAGAATTCTGAGTCTCTTCAAAAGGAGCTGGAAGACAAACAGAAAGTCTTAGAAAAGTTTGTCCAAGGAAAGACTAGCCTAGATGCTATACTAGGGACTAGGGTCAATTTCAATAAGGAAGGTCTAAGCTATGACCCAACCAACAAGAGACCCTTGCAATTCAAGACCATCACCTTCTGTCCAGAGAAGGGAAAAGAAAAGCTGGACACACCATCCAGCTCAAACAGCTCTAAGGGAACTCAAAGTACCAAAGAAAACACAAAAATCAGTACTGGACAACCATCTAAGATGGGAATGAATTTTATGAAGAATAACACTAAGCCCACTTACCAGAACATAAATGGTAGATGGACCAAGAAAATAAATCAGAATAAGAGCTGGAATTACAACAATCAGATGGGTCCAAACAGGACCTACTGGAGAAATAACTTTCATGGTCAAAGATATGCTAATCAACAAGCCTACAGGAAATTTCCTAGGAATAGGAAGACTAATGAATGGAATAGAACTCACTTCTCCAGTTCACCTGGATTCAACTTTAATAAACCAGAAAGGAAGGTGCCAGAGAAAATCATGGTGAAATAAATCTGGATACCTAAACACTTGATCAGAGATTTGAACAATGTCCTTGGACCCAACTCATCTTGGGTTCCAAATCACTCTGCTTGATATTTGTGTAGGTCGGCCTGGCAGCTGAAGACAACAAGTGGTACCTCGACAGTGGCTGCTCCAGGCATATGACAGGAGACCGATCCAAGTTCAGCAAGATAGAGATGAAGCCAGGGGATCTGGTCAAGTTTGGAGGAAAGAACAAAGGTAAAATAATTGGAGTTGGCACAGTAGGTAAGTCTTCCACAAACTCCATTAAAAAAGTATTACTTGTGGAAGGGCTTCAACACAACCTGATTAGCATTAGCCAATTATGTGACAGGGGTCACAGGGTTGTATTTGATGATAGTTCATGTAAAATCCTTGAAACAAATTCTGACATGGTTAAATTTGTAGCCAACAGGATTAATAATGTCTACATTGTAGACTTAGATGAGAATTCTGAATCTACTATTTGCTTATCTGCCAATTCTGAAAATGATGCCTTTGAATGGCATAGACGTCTAGGTCATGCTAGCCTTTCAACTTTAAATAAATGGATCAAGCATGATTTAGTTAGAGGCATGCCTAGAATTAAATTCAACTCAATATCAAAAGCATGTGATGCCTGTGCTCTAGGCAAACAGACCAGAAATTCTTTCAAATTAAGATCTGAGCCATTGTCTTCTAGACCAATGGAACTTCTTCATATGGATCTTTTCGGTCCAACTAGAACTCAGAGTCTTAATGGAAACAGGTTTGGCTATGTCATCATAGATGACTTCTCTAGGTACTCATGGATATTTTTCTTAGCAAATAAGAGTGATGCATTTCAAAAGTTTAATCTGTTCTTCAATAAGGTCAAACAAGAAGGAAAGTACAAGGTTAGTTCTATTCAATCTGACCATGGAGGTGAGTTTGAAAATTCAATGTTTACTGATCTTTGTGACAAAGGACTAACTCACAAGTTTTCTTCTCCCAGGACACCTGAACAAAATGGGATTGTGGAGAGAAGAAATATAACAGTGGTGGAAATAGCCTGAACTATGTTGATTGAAAGTAAATTACCTAGAAGGTTTTGGGCAGAAGCGGCCAATACAGCAACCTACATAATCAACAGGGCCATGGTAAGACCCATACACAAGAAAACACCCTATGAGCTTCTAAAAGGTAAGAAACCAAACTTGTTTCATTTCAGAATTTTTGGAGCAAAATGTTTTATTCATAACAATGATAAGAAAGATTTAGACAAGTTTGAAGCCAAGAGTTCACCTGGAATATTCTTGGGTTACTCTGAAGTGTCAAGGGCATATAGGGTATTTAACATATCAGATCAGAAAGTGGAAGAATCTCCACACATCCTTTTTAGTGAAAAGAAAGATGTCTCTAATGTTGAAAATCTTGACAGGGATTCCAAACATGGTGGAAACTTTCTAGAAGACCAACAGGAAGAAGAGAAGACTCAGCCAAATGGAGAAACAAATTCCCCCAATCAGGAAGGGCCAAGAGAAACAGGTGAGTCTTCAACAAATATCAAATTTCTTAAAGACCATCCTTTAGATAAAGTCATAGGCAATCCTGAAGATCCTCTTCGGACTAGGTTTCATTTTAGAAATGTGAATAATGATGACTTAATTGCTTTAGTCTCACAAATTGAACCCAAAACAGTAGAAGAGGCCTTAGCTGATCAAGCTTGGGTCAATGCTATGAGTGAGGAATTAGGTCAGTTTGAAAGGAATAATGTCTGGGAGCTTGTCCCAAGACCAGATGGTATTAATGTCATAGGAACCAAGTGGGTGTTCAAAAATAAGATGAATGAAGATGGAATTATCTCGAGGAATAAGGCCAGACTAGTAGCCAAAGGCTACTGTCAGGAATTCGGTGTAGACTTTGATGAATCCTATGCACCTGTTGCTAGGATGGAAGCTATAAGACTGTTGCTTGCCTTTGCATGCTCAAAGAACATAAAACTCCAACAAATGGATGTTAAAAGTGCCTTTTTAAATGGAGTCATTAAAGAAGAAGTTTTCGTTGAACAACCTCCTGGATTTCAATATTCTCCTCAACCTAACCAAGTTTTCAGGTTAAATAAAGCCTTGTATGATCTAAAGCAGGCTCCAAGAGCTTGGTATGAAAGATTATCTGAATTTCTGATCAGCAAGGGCTACAAAAGAGGTAAAGTTGATCAGACTTTATTTACCAAGGGCATGAATAAAGATCTTATCATAGTTCAGGTATATGTAGATGACATTGTATTTGGATCAACTAAGCATGAACTATGTGATGAATTTTCTACCATGATGTCTGCTGAATTTGAAATGAGCTTGGTTGGTGAACTAAAATATTTTCTTGGATTGCAGGTACAGCAGCTAGAAGATGGGTGCTTCATCAACCAAACCAAATACACAATGGAACTGTTCAAAAGGTTTGGCATGGAAAACTTAAAGCACATTACTACACCCATGGGCACCAATACTTCATTGGATGCAGATGAGACAGGTAAAGAAGTAAATGCCAAACTTTATAGAGGTATGATTGGATCACTACTTTACTTGACAGCCTCTAGACCTGATATACAATTCAGTGTAGGAATGTGTGCAAGGTATCAGTCTAGACCTACTGAACTACACTTAGCTGCAGTTAAAAGAATCTTCAGATATTTGTCAGCTAGTCACTCTCTTGGTTTATGGTTTCCTGCATCTCACACACTTAACCTAGTAGCATACACAGATGCTGACTATGCAGGCTGTAAACTAGACAGAAAAAGCACAAGTGGCCATTGTGAATTCTTGGGTGGGTGTTTAGTGTCTTGGGGCTCCAAGAAACAACATTCTGTGGCCCTCTCCACTGCAGAAACTAAATATGTGGCTACAGGGAGTTGTGGAACACAAGTCATATGGATTAAACACCAGCTTCAGGACTACCAAGTAGACCTGGGGTGCACACCTATTTACTGTGATAATACTAGTGCCATCAATCTTGCTAAAAATCCTGTTCTGCATTCACGAACCAAACACATAGAGATAAGACATCATTTTATAAGAGATGAGGTGTCTAAGAATAATTTTGAACTGATTCATGTAGGCACAGATAATCAGATTGCTGACATATTCACAAAACCTCTGGATAATGAAAATTTTTCCACATTGAGAAGAGAATTAGGCTTATACAAATTGTCTTAATTATGAAGCCTGTTCTTGTTGTGAGGGGGAGTTGTGTTTGTCTGATGTTTAGCCTTCTTGCATGCTGGTTTAAGGGGGAGTTCAGAATGCTTACTGGTTAGCTTTCAGGAATGCTCTAAATAAAGGGAAGCCTTGAGATTTTGCTGGAATGTTTTATTGAGGAATGCTATGTCTTAGGGGGAGCTGAGTTGTGATGTGAGAAGAGAAGTTCTTTGACAGATTCAAAAGGGCTGTCCAGATGTGTACCTTTGCTGGTCTTGCATGACTGATTTAGTGTGGTTCTCTCAGAAAGTAGAGTGTCACTTATCTCTTAAGTCTATAAGTCAGTGACTCTAATCTCCAAATTAGAATCTTTCCTTTGGTACTCCTTCAGAGATCTGGACTAATTGCATAAAGTATATCTTCCAACATTGTCATTGATTATGGTTCAGGCCAAAAACTTGTATGTCTTGATATCTGACCCAATCAATTTGAAATCTAGACTTCAAGACTCAATTCAAGAAAAGTCCTTTTTGGTATTGTCTTCAATCATTCTATCTCTTTAACTCAAGGGCTTAACTGAACAAACATCTTATGTTTTGATCACTGAGAAACTGGGAGCTTCATCAATGAAATGAATATTTCTCCCAAGTCATGAGGTGTCAAATGCTTAAAATGAATGAAAAGTCATGACAGAGCAATGGTGGCTTGCTGGTGAGTAACTGGGGACTCTGGCCTCTAATCAAGGTGTTTCCTCATGTCAAAAGCCACAGTTACTAACTCTGTTCCTTAATAATAATAAAAAGGGGAAGGAAGTAATGAGGTACTCAGTCTGAGTAACTGGGGATTCATGTCTATAATCAAGGTGTCTCCCTAATGTCAAAGGAAGTGAACTACTAACTTACTCATTGATCTTCTTGAAAATTATCTCCAACAAAATTCCTTGTTGTTATGCAACTAATGGATTGCTTGTCTTCAATACCTTGAGAACACCTCTCTGATTTAGTCTCTTGCTGTCTTGTGGAATAGTTGAATGATCAGCTATGTTTGGCCATACTTGTGAACTCCTGCTCTAAATCATCCACTATGTATGCTGATAAACTTGTCTATCATTCTACTTCTCTATTGTGTACTGAAGTCTAAAGAATCCTCTCTTGAGATTAGAAACTCACTTATTCTCTTAAGACCTACTCGTGACTTTCTGCACTAAGAAGTTACTGCCCTGAGTCCTCATGTTTCTAGCACTGTCATACATTCTGTAGTTCTTTTTGCTGATGTCAAAGGGGGAGAGAAGTTTGCAATATCAGTAAGTATTGGTTTTATCTTGAGCTTTGAGGGGAGTCATGTTGCTTCGTGGAAGATATGGTTATGAGTTGTGGGGGAGATGAGAGTGTGCTGTAGGGAATGTGTTTAATTCATTTGCATGAGCATGTCTTGAATTTAATCTGTTTGTTGCAGCTGATATAAATTTCCTGTTGAATCTTGATATTGCTTGATTCATAGTGTTGTCATCATCAAAAAGGGGGAGATTGTTGCATCCCTATGGTTTTGATGATGTCTCACACTATAAATCAATCTTCTATCTCTAGATTAATGCTGTTTCATCATGTGAGTGAGTACAGTTCAATGGCTGTCAGATAACATGCTCTACCTTAATTCTGCCTACACTCTGTCTGCACAGTCTTCACAACAGTGCGTCAACTCAGCGTGCTGATGCTTCGACCCTTCAGTCATTGCATGTCTCTGTTCTCACACCTGTGCGTCAACTCAGTGTGCTGATGCGTAGACTCTTCTGTTCAGGTTCTTCATTTGATTAAGTCTATACATCATCAGTTGAACGTAAAAGTAATACGTTGCAGCGTCAACTCATTGGGCTGCAGCGTCAACTCAGCATGTTTGCACTTCGCCTTGAGACTTTCATGTCTATACACCCTTCACTCTTTGCAAGTCTGTACAGCCTACCGTCTCATGCAGCGTCTAATGTTAAAGTCTCCACATCGCATTGCATCGTCTCTATCAGTGTCTCACTGGTCTAGTCTGTATAGACTTTAGCGTCTCATGATAGTCTATACAACGCATCAGTTTTTAGAAGTCTGTACATTGGCCTTTGCATTAAGCCTCAAAGTCTGTATAGTCGTGTACAGTGGATTCCAAGTCTATACATCCTTCAGCTGGATCTGTTCAAGTCTGTACATCGCCCAACTGATTTGGCAAGTCTATACAACGTGAAGTCTTCACCTCGTCTTGGTTCAAGTCTATACAGTCTGTAGTCTACATTGCTTTACATCCACAGAGTCTGTACAGCCAATCTGTCTTCATGGGTAGCATGCCTTTAGTGCGTTGACGCACTTGGCTGACTGCGTAGATGCAATGGTGCGTCTTTCGCTTCCTTCTTGTTCACTGCGTCGACGCTGACATTGGATGCGTTGACGCATTGGTCAGCTTGCCTAGGGAGTGAGCATTTTTCTTGAGGAACTGAGGCGACGCTGCACACTGGAAGCGTTGACGCCTTGGCTATTGACCAAGGGTCTTTTGTTCAGCATCAAAGTCTGACAAATGTCCACTCTGTACAAGTCTACACAGTGGCTGAGCAATGTGAAGTCTACACATTTGTCTCCTCTAGAGGTCTATACATTGGCTAAGGGTCTTCAAGTCCATACAGAGCATCTGATGCATGCTGTCTGAAGTCTGTACAGCATGCCTTGCTGTTTACAGCTTTCAAAGACACTTTGCACTGCATCAACGCAGTGCATAGGCACGTAGTGTAGCGTCAACGCATTGCATTGTGCATACCCTGGTAAAGTCTATACATGCGTTTATTCATTAAGTCTATACATCCTCTCACGATTGTACACAGTTACTCAGTTGATGTTTCTGAAGTATATACATTCTTGCTAAAAGCCTGAACTAACTAAGTCTATACATTCCATCTGTCTGTCTGCAGGCGATTCAGGCTGATGATTGGGCACGTGAATCGAGGTTGGCACCTGACACGTGATCCAAGACAACAGGCGCATGACACGTGGATGGCAACCTTGTCAGGATGCTGTCATGTGGTCGAAATTCAAAATGATCTGGCCAAAAGTGCATGGGCGGGAACCTGGCAGCCACACGCCATTATCTGCTATAAATATAGAGCTTCATCCTTCAGTAGAAGCTCGATCGTGAAAAGAAAAAGCAGAAGCCATTGGTGAGAGTCTGCACGATCCAGAAAAGAAAAAGAGCAGAGAGTTCCATATCTGAGAGAAGTTTGTTCGAGAGAGAGAGTGTGTGTGTGGATTGATGAATTGCTTCATTTGAAGCTACAGTTGTATTGGGTTTCAGAACCGATTTCCTCTTCATTATTTTTGTTTCTACTTTGCTTTCGTTTATTTTCGTTCTTCCATTCTGATTTGAATTGGTTTCCCTCCGGTGTGTGGAGGAAGGGAGTACTACTCCAGTTTCCCTCTGAGTTGCAGAGGAAGAGAGATCGGTGATCTCTGGTGTTGTTAGTGACATATTGTCATTAACAGTTTCCCTCCGTGTGTGGAGGAAGGGAGAGAATTCTCCGGTTGTGTTCTAGCTGGGAGCTAGAACAGGTTTCAAGTTCTGTAGGTAGCAGAGCTTGGTCGAGGGATTTGTTTCCCTTGGGTGTTCAAGCTGTGTGGCAGCATCTTGTACGCAGACTGAGTCTGCTGTGATCTAACTTTGTCTAGTGGAATCCTCACTCTAGTTGGAGTGAGGGGTGGATGTAGATTGCAGATTGCAATCGAACCACCTAAAAACCGAGTGCCTCCTCTGTGGTTTGCTATTGATTTCTGTGCTCTTCATCTGCTTGTCCCTTTGCCTTCAAGTGATTAGTTCTCCACTCTCATCTATATTTCTCTGTGTACGGGTTAAGGAGGTGCGTTAGCAGTAGAATCTATTTTCCGCCTGAGTCTCTGTAAATTGGGAGTGATCTATTCATCCCCCCCTTCTATATCACTCTTGCTGCGCTAACAGATCCCTTCCCTAAGAGTGCAGTTAGACAAAGAACTTAATCTCGACGAGCGTCGAGAGACGTTGTTAGTCCAACTTGAACTCTTAGACGAGAAGAGGCTTAATGCGGCCAGTCACGTCTCTATTTATCAAAAGCGTATCTCGTGGCATTTTCAAAAGAAGGTTATTGAAATAAAATTTCAAGTTGGTAACATGGTTTTGAAGCGCAAATTTATCAGATCAGTAGGTCCTAGGTCCAAGCTGCAACCTAATTGGGAAGGGATGTTTGTAATCAAAGAAGTCTATCCTGGGAACGCGTACCGTTTAGTTAACGCGGAGGGTGAAGAATTGCCAAATCCGTGGAATGGGTTGTATTTAAAACGTTTTTATCCATAGAGTCAACCCAGCGACAGCTCAGTGGCGGGATTTTCCTCCATTTGATCGCGAAGGGAGATCCTCGGTTCAACATTCACACACTACACGACCCCCTGTGGTTCGGTTTTCCTCTTTTGCGTAACACCGTCTCTCCCTAGGCCATGCCTAGGAGCAAGTGAAAATCCTTGTTTTTCTCCTCTCTCGGCTGAAAATAGGGACAAGTGGTGAATAAGCGGGCGAGGACTAATCTGGACATCCCGATAAAAAGAGGTCTCAAATAGGGGCAGTCCGTTATGACATTATTCCGCATTCGAAAAAAAAGAAGAAAAGAAATAAAGAAAAGGGGTAAAATCAAAGACAAAGCTAAAAGCACATTCAAAAGCTCGAAGCTCAACAGTTTAAATGACCCCAAAAGCAATGGACCTAGGCATGGTAAGAGTGGTAGTACAGTTTCCCCGCGGGACGTTATGAGCCCGGTCGTATGCGTGCCTAGAGCGGATGTAGGTTCGATGATGGACACAAAGCCCCGACGTAATAGGCCAAATTCTTTGAAAAGGGGTGTCATGAAAAGAACTCCAGCCCTAAAAACCTCTATACCTGTTGTCGGCTTTCTTATCAAATTCTTTTTACTTTCCAAGGACAGATCATACCCCGGGTATGGCCTCGGAAGAGGTACCGTTAAGTAAGATTGAACCCCAGCCACGGGTGGTCATTTTTAACGCACGTTGAACCCAGGAAACCCCTAGTGAGATATGAGGTTCCCCGTCGTCAGGCTTGAGTTGGTTTAAAAATTCAAAAAAAAATCAAATATTTCAAAATCCAAAAAAAATAAATATTTCAAAATTCAAAAAAATCAAATATTTCAAGATCTAAAAAAAATCAAATATTTCAAGATAAATAAAATCAAATATTTCAAAATCAAAAAAAAATCAATTATTTCAAAATCTAAAAAAATCAAATATTACAAAAAATTCAAAAAAATCAATCAAATATTTTAAAATCCAAAAAATCAAATATTTCAAAATCTTAAAAAATCAAATATTTCAAAATCTAAAAAAATCAAATATTTCAAAATCACAAAAAAAAAGGTTTTTATCATCATGATCTGCATTCATGGCATGCATTGCATTCATTTTTTGCCTTTCATGACATTTTTGAATGTTTGATAAGGCTTACCCCCTTGACCAAAAATTAAGAATTGGTCATTCCCTAACTTGCTACAGGCAAGGGGTTAAGCCTAAAACAGATTTAATCTATTTTCTTTGTTTGCATGTGTGCAGGGGCAGGTAGAAGACAAAGTTGAGCATCTCTATCATTGAATGGACCTATGGCGACCGCTTTATTCCTTCCAACGGCTCATTTATGGCCGTTCTGTTCTATCCACGGTCCGCCGATAGACTATTCTGCTCTCCGAAGGCTTTTGTTCTTACTCATGTGGTCGATCTTGTGAGCGGTTCAAATCTGGCCATTCAATTCTTAGGGCGGTTAGTCCCCAACCGTCTAATTAGTTGAGCGGTCTGGGATGGACCATGTTCACCCTGATCCTACCTCAAACTCATTCAATCACCTCAAGCCAAAATTCAAGCTTTATTTATTCAAACCAATTCTTTCATTCATATCTCACAGTTCCAATGTAAGTGAACATCGTGAAAAAAGAAAAATCACTCAATCCTCCGTTGGGCATCCCCGCGACGCCTGATCTCTCTCAGCTCTCTAATATAAGCCTGGCGTGTCGCTGGAACCTCTGCAACCTCCGCGGGAAGGGTAAGCACCCTGCTCACCTCCCACAGGATCAGGGCACTCCTGACCGCTTGCTCATCCTCCTCCGTCCCAACCCTCCTCACCTGTAGTGCGGGAAGGTGGGGTAGTGCTGGTAGTACGGTCCTGGGTAGTCCAACCGGTAGGTAGCATCGGTGTGGGCTGTACATCGCCAGTGCAGTGTCGCTCACGAGTCGCAGATCCAAGCCTCGCCTCCTAGTTAGCCTGATAGTGGTGTCGTGGAGGAAGTCCGGGCGCATCACGAACCGATCCAGGGGCAAGGTGTTGATGTAGAATCGCCACTCGTCCCTCGTCTTCTTATCCGCCGTCTTGCACTCCACCTCCTGAGAGAACCTGAAAGGACCACCAATGAAGAACAAGGGATGGCTCCCGAAGATCCTACTAGCCAAGGTGACGTCCTCCCTAGGAATGAACTTTATCCTAACACCCATCCAGCACTCTAGGAGAATCATAGAGTCAAACAGTGGACCCCCTAAGGCACCTGAGCTAAGACCTTCATATAGGTAAGCAAGGATGGCCTACGAGATGGATAGCCTACGATCTAGGACATGGTCGGTAGAAGGAAAGAGTATGGCCCCGCACAAGCAAATGGAGACGGCTTTAGCTATAGCCTCATTCCACCCGCACTTATTCTTGCAATGAGATATTACCCACTGACTGAGGGGTGGAAGATGGATATGGTTAGGGCCTATTATGGTGCGAATGTCCTTCGTGCTAGGAATGAACTCTCCTACGATAAGGGTAGGATCCACAGGGGCAACAGTGTGACAAACTAGATCTTCCTCACCCACCTTGGACTTAGGGAAGGATAAGTAGGTCTCTACCTCCTCTAGAAGGATGGTGGCCCCGAAGGATGGGAATAGGAAAGTGTGGGTCTGGGGGTGCCATATCTCAACCAGGGCTGAAATGCTATGCCAATCTAAAGAGAGCCTAGGGTAGTTCTTGGCTAGCACTAAAAGGGAATGAAGGTCCCAGGACTTAAAGATGGATGTCATACTTTGTCAGGTTTATAAGTTTTCCATTGACTAGAGAGTCTACCCCTTTCAGTGACCCTCCACTAGTCGTAGCCTTCCGACACGCGAGTGGTCCCACCAGGGAGTGGTGGCGAGGTTACCCGGAGAGACGGTTTTTAGACTGGTTTCCGTAGGGCCCCACGTTTGACGCCAGAGTCCAGCTGAGAGAAAAACCAGTCAGAGGGCCAAACAAAGGACGTATGGTCTGTGTGTGCACATGTGGTTGGGGGAGGTTGGACCCACGCTGACGAGCGCGACCCCAGCTAGTCACTTGTTTTGTGGTTACTTGTACGGTGTCTCAGTTCCCGCTGGGTCGGAGGGAGACATCTGAGGCGCGGTTTAAGCCGTCAGTGGACGCATCCGGCCTTGCTTCTAGTGTGTTGGTACTCCTGTCTTTGTCTGGTGGTGACTCTTGGGTTTTTGACGATTTTATCTCAGTTTTTGTACCGTGCGTTCGGTACTAGACATAGTAGAGCTTTTCCATTTATTTATCCCTGCAGCTCCCGTTCTACGTCTTGCTAGTGATAGATTGTAGCTGCTTTCCACGTGATTTCTTGATTTGCGAGGTGGGGACCGGATGATCCCTACTGAGCCTTTTGTTTTCAGGCTCATTCCCTACGTGTTTTCACCGCGTTTCAAGTGAGACGAGGCTTTAGGGGAGCGCTTCCGAGGCTCCATGTGGTTCAGGTGCCCAGGGTTAGTTGCCAGCTGCCGGGCCGGGGTATGCACCGTGTAGTTATACTCTTCTTTCTGCGCTGTACTAGTTGTGGACTACTATTATATTTTAGACTGTTGTTATTATTGTGGACCATGTAATTTAATTAATGTCATATATTGCTTCCTGCTTAATTCATTTAAACTGTGTAGCTCTGTAATTATTTTAGATTCTCGTGTATCTCCACACCATCCTTTTAACCCTTCCGAGTCTTCGGGCTCGTGGGTGCCGGTTCGAGATTCGGGTTATCGGGCCTTCCCGGTGTTCAGATCTCGGGTCGTTACAGTGTCTGAGATATGGCGGGTTTCACAAGAGGAGGCCGTGCACTGTAGATATAGCAGAACTGGAATGTTTTAGGTGTGGCCAGATCGGACATATTGCACGCGAGTGCCCATGGCGGCAGCCCCACTCCCAGTCATCTCAGCAGTCGTTCATTAGCCTAGCGAGGCAGGGATCTCGATGTAACATCCCGGATTTTTTTTCGGATTTTTTTCGGATCATTTTAGTGGGTCTCGGAGTGTATTTTGTGCTTTACACTTATTTTTCCCTAATGTGCCTTCGGAACTCTGTGCAGGGCAAACCGTGACGTTCTCCGATTCCGGGACAGTACCACTGCGTTGTGTTCCTCCTGAGGATCGTGGAGGTAATTTTTCGTAATTTTCTAAATTTCTAGAATTTTTGAGTTTTCTATATATATTAACCCTTTTTCTCTCTCCCCTCTCATTTCTCTCTTCTCTCCCTCTCTCTTCTCACGCTCTCTCCTCTCTCCCTCTCCCTCCGACGGCCGACGGGGTGGAGCGCGGACGAGGTGGGGACGGCGCGGGCGAGGCACGGGCGAGGATGGATGAGGATCGAGGTGGTGGAGGCGCGGTGAAGCTCGGCCGTGGGTTCGTGGAATGGCGAGGCTTCAACGGCATTTTCTTCGTGGATCGACGTCCACAGCGCGTCGTTTCTACGGTGGAGGTAGGGAGATGGACCCCCAGCTCATGCATTCCCTTCCCCGCGAGTTTTGTAGGCCGTGGTGAGCCGAGCGGGAGTATTTGGGGGTTTTTAAGGAAAATCCATGTTTTTGGGGTGTGCGCCCGATCTACCGTTCTACCACATTTCAGACCGAATTGAGGGTCTAGATGCATGCTAGGGGCCATAAGGGAGCTTCCCCGTTGTTTTCCCCATCATCCATGGAACGGAATTTTGGGTGTGAATTCGCGGTTTCGCCGTCGGGACGTCGTGGTGGTCGTTCCCGTGACTCTCACAGTGTGTAACGCGCCTGGGCAGGTGCGTTACGCTCCCTTGTTTTGAGTATTGGCGTTCGTGGGCCTGACGGTCCCATGATAGACCGCCACAGGGCTGTGACGCCCTCATGCTAGACCGTTACAGTGTTTCGACTGTGGTTTATGACCGTTGGGGGTCATAGACGCCTGACGCACTCAGAGTGGCGCGTCAGGGTGTGTGACGCCCCTGGGCAGGAGCGTTAGAGCTAACGCATCCACCCTTCACCCTAGCGCGCCTGGGTAGGTGCGTTAGAGTGCGTGACACACCGAGCGATCTGCGTCACAGCTGGTGTAGCTCTCTGGCCTAACGCACCGGCGTTGGTCCATTAGGTGACGTAACACCCCTCGGGAAGCGCGTTACGTTCAGTTGTTACTCACCTTCTGACGGCCCTGTGTTGGAGCGTCAGAGTTGTTGTGACGGTCGCGGCTTGGACCGTTACGGCCTGTGACGGCCCAAGGTTAGACCGCCAGGCACTGTGTTGCGCCAAGGTGAGTTTTCGTGTTCTCCGCGTTCGTTCCGTGATGTGTGGATCCCTGGTCGACCCGGTTGTGACCTAGTGGTCGACTTGCGGTCTCGTGAATGCCCCTGACACCCGTGGGTTTCTGTGTCCATGTTTTCAGGGTGTCGGGAGGACCGTGTTACCTCGATTAGCGTCTCCGTAGGTGTGGTGGGTCCGGGTGACCCCACGTGTCCTGAGCTTTCGTGTTACGCTCGATTGAGTCACCGTGTATCGGTGTGTGTGCGGTGGGGTCTCCCCCGCATGTCGTGAGTTTCTTTGGAAGGCGATTCCCGTGTGGGCCATGTGTTGGGCCATGGACTGCGAGTCCAGTTATCCGGCCTAGGGCTGGAGATTTCCCGCTTTCTCTGGGATGGGGAATCGGCGTGGCGGCTTGTGTGCTGCCCTGGGAATCGTGCTTATGCTCTTTCTGCGTGGCCGAGTGTGTGGCCCGTGGACTGTGAGTTCCGTTTCTTCTCCGACCGTGGTCACCGTGCGACGGTGCTGGTACGTAGGGTGGTCCCCGTACTTCGTCGGGTTCGGACGTTATTTTCCATTGACTTGAGAGTCTACTCCTTCAGTGACCCTCCACTAGTCATAGCCTACCAGTACGCATGTGCTGGTCTCACCTGGGAGTAGGTGTACATGCTTACCCTGAGGACGGTTTTTAGACTGGTTTCCGTCGGGCCCCACGTCTGTAGCCAGAGTTCGGCTAAGGGGAAAGCCAGTTAGAGGTCAGACCTGGGACGCGTGGTCTGTGTGTGCACATGTGGTTGGGGGCAGTGGACACGCGCTGACGAGCGTGACCCCAGCTAGTCACTTGCTTTGTTGTTACTTGTACGGTGTTCGTGCCTTTGGCAGGCGCTACCACGCTAGGCAGTTCACCCGCAGTGCGGTGTAAGACGTCACGGGACGCTACCGACTGTGCTTCTGGTGGGAGGTACTCCTGTCGAGTCAGGAGTGACAGACTGTCAGTCATGTGACTTCGACCTTCGGGTTTTGTCGCGTTGACCGTTGAGTTCCGGTTGTTTCGCCGTGACGTGTGAGTCGGTTTTCGTGCCGCGAGACTAGTGCTAATAGCTTTACCGAGGTTGCGTCTTGTTGTGCGGTACCCGCGACCGAACAGTTGGGGTTGCACCTTGGGCAACGTGTCCAGGTTGGCCGTGTCCTGGGAGACAGGCCTCCACGGCGGGGTTGCCGTGGGTTTTTACTTCGGTAAATAATGCTAGTGTGGTCCGGTTCCCGATTGTGAGATCGGTGTCTTCCTTTCCGGTACAGTAGGAGTAGCTGTAGTGCCGAGTTTTGACCGGCCACCGGTTTGCTGTTCCTGCTGTAGTTGTAGCTTTCCTTTCCGCTACCGCCGTTGTTTTCGGTTGGGGTTCCGCGGGGCCCCTGCTGAGTCTCTGTTTTGGAGACTCATCCCTGCTTTTTAGGTGTGGCGGTTCTTCCTCGAGGTTCGAGGGTGCTGTTCGGAGATTCTCAGTTGCCAGCTTGCCGGGCCGAGTGTTCACTCGGCATGTGGTGTGTTTTACTACTTTAGATTGTACTTTTTGTTGGACTGGACTCTGTTATAATAGTTGTTTATTTATTTCTGTTAATTGTTGAACTGCCCTGCTTTATTTTCTATTTCTTTGTACCTCCACACTCATTTTAGCCCTTCCGAGCCCTCCCGGCTCGTGGGCGGCGGTTCGAGTCTCGGATTATCGGGCCTTCCCGGTAATCGGATTCTCGGGTCGTTACAGTATGTGCGAATTTTGGTTATTACTTGCTATGTTTTTTTCTAATTCCAGTGCTTTCTTGTTATAATTGTGTTCCCTCGTGTTTATGTTTTTCTCGGAGCGTGTTCGGGAGTTCATGAGACTATCTTGTGTGTTGGCATTGGAGTCAGCCTATAGGGGTTATACACTCATCCCTCTTTGTGTATTGGTGTATAGGTATCGTTAAGGCCGTGTAGAGTCGGGTGAGTAGAATCACCAGGCAGGATAATATGTTGTGTTGTAGGGTTGGTGTTGAGCCTCCCGATGTGTCTTGATGTTGAGACCTATAGCATTGTAGGTGGATTGTTAGGCGGGGAAGGGTGATTGTGTTCCATAACCAAGGAGTGTGAGCTCCTTCACCCCCATTTCTGGATTTAGCAAATTAAATTGGAGGCCGTGTCATGGCGGATGTCAGGTCTCCCCATATTTCTGTAGTATGGTTAGTGCAGAGTTGTGCAACGGAAGCTTGGTGGGCCCATAACCCATAGGCTTCAGGATGGGGTTGATGGTAGAGTAGGGCGTATATTTTAGTGATAAGCAAGTCCTGGAAGTTTCATAGTCAATTATAGAGAGTTGCCCTGGGGTGCAAGACTATGATTGGCCATGTGAGTGGCCTTGGTTGCCATGTGTTAGCGGCAGTATCGTGCTAAGTGGCACTAGCAGAAGTGAGAGCTGGGTAATGCCGCGATGAGAGCTGTCGAATGAGGACAATTATTGCGCTAGTCTTTTCCACGAATTGTGTCGCGTGGCTCAGAGTGGAGTCGCTTAGTAATTGGTATTGTGGGCAGACCGTGGCCATTTGGACTTGTTATAAGGCGTAGGTGTATGTTGCTCAGCGTTGAGACATTAATTGGACCGACCTTGGTCGGTGTGGATGTTCTAGAGGTGGATCCAAGGAATGAGAGGTGTTGGTGTTGAGGATGACCCTGAAAAGATGCCATGAGTAGTCGAGGGAGCTAATTGAGTTGTCTAAGCGCCCTGCTAATATGTGGATTAGTGCACCGGTTGTTTGGCGGACGTGACATTTCGGACCAGGTAAGTGATGTGATGGTTATGGATGGAGAGCTTGGCTATGACAAGACTCGGGAATGTTTGGAACTTGGTGCATCTAGAGGTGCCACTGACCGGATTGTTGTGATAAGGTCAGAGGCTTCCCTTGGCTCGGAAGGAGCTGTATAAGGGGACTGTGTATGAAGTGAGAGATTGTTCAATCTGAGCAGTGTTACGTTACAAGTGGGCGCTGGGAGTTGGTCGCTGCCGGTTAGCAGATGAGGTGGAACTGTGGAGTTGATAAGTATAGAATGGATGGTTGTACTATGGAACTACCGTCTCCTCGACGAAAGATTCCTCCGAAGTGTTAATATGAGATGGGGGGCCCGTCATTTGCAAAGGAGTTTGAGGTGGTGTGCTCCGTATTAGGGTGATTGAGGAGTTCAGGGATCGCGTAAGCGACTTAATTGTCCCCCCCCTCTAGAGAAGCTGGAATTGGTCGGAGGGCCAGGGAGGACCAAGATAGTGCCAACTGATGTGTGGCTAGTATTCAGAGGAATAGATTGATGGCCCTGCGGAGAAGCAGGAGAGGAAAGTGGTCGGAGAACCTCTGGCCGATGTGTGCCCAACGAGTTGGTTATTGTGTGATGTGGATTGCAAACTGTGAAGTCCCAGGCGGTTGATTGTAATGTGTCCTACGGGTATTGATGGTGACCGGTGAGACATTGGCCTTGGGACCGGTGTTAATCGATGAGCATTTGAGGTATTCGGCTCTAGAGATGAGTATCGTTGGTTATGAGGAGCCGACGGGAGAGTTGTGACCTGCTGAGTTGGCGATAAGATTGTCACTCGGGCATGAAGTGTGATTGTCCCCCTTGTAAGGAGTACTCGGCGTTCAGTGATTGAAGAAGTTGATGTCCTGAGTAGGCGGCTAAGTGTGGATTCCCCTAATCGAGGATCTTGTGTTTTCCTCCGTGTGAGGAGTGTATCAGATGTTGTTCGTGCCCTTGAGGGTTTCAAAGAAGGTGAGGTGATGCCAGACTCGCCTGTTTATGTGTACCCCAAATGGTCTGAGGATTGGCGTGAAATGTCGTGATAGAGCAGAAGAGCTTTATTGGTTGTACTGGTCTGGCAGTGTTACTCAGAGAATGTTGTGCGGAGAGTTTAGTGGTTGTGCGGTGATCTCGAGGTCTTATCCATTGCGTGAGTTCTTCCCCATGAATTCTGTGCATTGTCCCAAATTTCGACGATGAAATTTATGTAAGGGGGGAGGACTGTAATGTCTTCGGGTCTTGGATCGTGTTTCCTCTAGTCGCGGATCGTGTCTGTATCAGTTTCGAAATTTAATATTGGATCTTTGGACCTAGATGGTATTCATGTGAGTTAGTTTGGGTTTGTAGCGACGCATAGAGCGGCCTTGCTTTTTCCTGAAATTTTTTTGAGTCAAATATAATTTTTGAGAATTTTCAGACTTCATATTAATTTTCTAATTGAAATGGAAAAATTATAATAAAATAAAAAAATAAAACCCTATTTTTACCCCTCTCTCTCCTCCTCTGTTTCTCTAATCTCTCCCATGCGTCTCCCCTCTCCCTCATTCTCCTCTCTCTCTTTCCCTCTCCCTTTCTCACCTCCGATGGCCGACGGCGGTGAGGGAGTGCGTGGTGGAGTGACGACGATAGCGTGCGGCGAGGAAGAAGGCAAGGAGCGGCGGTGAACGGTGAGGCGGGAGCGGTCACGGTCGTGGGAGCTGACCGTGGGGAGGATCGACGATTTCACGTGGTTCATGGCAGTTTAAAGCTTCCAAAAGGAAGGGGGATGGATCCTAAGCACTCTCGTGTATTTCCCTCACGATTCGGTGCTACGGCGAGGACGAGAGTGAGAGTATTGTTTATTTTGGGAAAAATCCATGTTTTTGGATGTGAGCTGGTTTCGATCTATTTGGGCTTTGATTCATAGTTTAAATGTGATTTTCTGGATGTAGGAATGCCCGGGGATTGATGTCTCTTATTTTCCCCTGCGTTCTGAGATGAATGAGGCGTGGGATCGAACACCGTGTGGAGTTCGGCCCGTTTCTGCAAACCCGACACGAGGTAGCCACGGGGGTGGCCGTTGCATCCAAAGCTGGGCGGCCTGAGAGGCCTGACCGCCCAGGTCTACTGGGCGGCCAAGAGCCTAGCCGCCCAGGCCTGCTAGGCGGCCAGCACCCTGGCCGCCCAGGGTAGGAGGTGGCCACTATTGTGGGCTCCCAGGTCCTGTAGATGCCCGGTTTGAGCGGCCAAAGGGCTGGCCATCCAGCAGGCCAGGCAACCAAGCAGATGGCCGCCCAGCCTACAAGGTGGCTCTGGGTGGGCGGCCAATACCCTGGCTGCCCAGCCCTCTGGGCGGCCCAGAGTTTGGCCGCCTAGGTCCCTCAGCCCAGGATTCTGTGCTTCACCCATTTCTGTGCTTCAGGGTGTCCGTGGCCGATGTGGTTTTGCGGAAAGTGTGTCCGCTTGGTTCCGTGTGTTCTACCCTTCTCATATAATTAGTAAGGGTCATCCCTATGTAATTTATGTAATATGGGTAGTCATTCCGGTATAATTGAGCAATAACTTGTGACTATCCCCATGAGAGTTCCGTGATCGCAGAGGGTATCCCCGTGTGAGTTCTGTGATCGCGATTAAGTATTCTTGCATGAGTTAGCGGGCCGACATTCACAAGTTTCCATCATCCAGCCCTAGATGGTTCATCTATATTTGGTATTGTTGTTCTGAGGTTACTATGGTTCAAGTGCGTGGGTACGCATATTCTCGAGATTCCCGCAAGATCGCGGAAGATAGCGTTTTGCGGTTACACTGCCTTGAGGGCATATCATGGTTGGGTAGGGCGAGATTGCCTTGTGTGTACAACACTCCTTGTAGAGGTGAGATCGCTTGAGCGTATGTATCTTGATAAGGATAAGTGTACGTTGCTATCGGGCACAATGGCGCGTACCCGGGTCAGACAGCTAGACACGGCCGTGCTATGGGACGTAGAGGGACGTACCCTAGCTAGTCCCAGAGTGTGGGGTGTGTGTGTGTGTCTCCTCTACCCCTCTCAAGATCGGGTGTGAGCAGTGTGCGCGCATATGAGCCCTTGGCACAGTATAAGACGTCAGTGGACGTATTTCACCTTGTTGTGTATACTTGAGCGATGGACCCTATGTAGGTAAGGTTGAGTTACCCTCGGCGTTGTCGATGGCCCTTCCAACAGATCGGCTGGAGTCGCCCTGTGTAGAGGGCATAGTTTTTTTTTAGTTCTAGCTCGAGACCGAGGTTACCGGCATCTAACTATTCTCCCGAGGGTGAAGGTTGCACATATTCCCGCGTGGCCTTGTTAGAGATTCTATCAGCAAGGACAAATTGTTACGACCATGAGAGTCAGAGTAGCGTAGAGGCTCTATAGTTCCTCCGTCTATCGTTCTTATTGTTCCTGCCGCTGTTGTTATTTTATTATTATTGTTATTGCTTACCGCTTTTCTTGTGGTGGGGATCCGCGGGACCCCTACTGAGCTATTGAGATGAGGCTCACTCCCTACTTTTTCAGGTGTGGCGCTTCTCCTCGAGGTGGTGCGTTGTAGTTGGAGGACCTTTAGTAGTCACCTTGCCAGTGTCAGGGTATGTCCCATAGTAGTGTACGTTTCTTTTCTTGTTGATTGTACCTGTGGACTGGACTCTGTAATTAAGTTGTATTAGTGTAAAATGTTGATTTTATTTCTACGAGTTAATTATTAATTCTGTAATTGATTTTCTATTGTTGTTTGAAATTTCAATGTATAACGACAACACCTCAAATAACCTTTCCGAGCTTCTGAGCTCGTGGGTGGCGGCGTAAGATCCAAATGGTATCGGGTCTGACTCGGTATCCGAATCTTAGATCATTACAAGTTTTCTCGGGATAGAGCTTGGCAAAATCAAGCTTCTTAATGCTCGGTAAGACATCTTGCTAAGATGATTCAGATCTGAAGAGACTTGATCTCGTACCTATGAGCGACGTCACGCGGTTCGGGGTGCGAAGAGGACGCGGAGCGCGCGGGCTCCTTCTTTTTGTTTGCTGCAACACAGAAATAAGAGAAAAGAGAAGGGGCCACCACAGGAGATTACTCCGGTGGGGCGAGCGGGACAAATGTAATATAGCAAGATATGGGGGTTAAACGGCCATAGCGGGAAGTGACTCCCCGCGACCTCGGGGGGACGGGAATGGTGCAGAAATTAAATAACAAGAATTGAAACGGCCATTGGGGAAGTGACTCGCCGCGGCCTCGAGAATATGAGCAGATAAGAATATAACAGAATATAAGGAGAATATAAAGAGCGGAAATTTAAACGGCCATTGGGGAAGTGACTCGCCGCGGCCTCGAGAACATGAATAGATAAGAATATAATATATAAGAACGGGAATTTAAACGGCCATTGGGGAAGTGACTCGCCGTGGTCTCGAGAATATGAATAGATAAGAATATAACATATAAGAACGGGAATTTAAACGGCCATTGGGGAAGTGACTCGCCGCGGCCTCGAGAATATGAGCAGAATACAACAGAATATAAAGAAAGTATAGGAACAGGAATTTAAACGGCCATTGGGGAAGTGACTCGCCGCGGCCTCGAGAACAAGATGTGATCGCCAGGGGCCGAAAGACCCCAAAATAAAGAAAGTGATCGCGCCTACCTCAAGAGCGGGAGATGGCGGGTTGCTTCTTCCTCCCCCTTCGGCCGGCCGACGGAGAGGGCTTTCTTTGGGTACCCTTGCAAAACAACGACAAACAAGTAACGAGTGGATTAGAAAGATGAAGGTGTAGTATTCAAATCCTTGTGATAAAAATAACGAAATGATGGCAAGACACACACCTGGTTGGTGTTGTCTTTTAAACCCCTCTCGGACTCGAGTAGGAGGAAAATGAGATGATGGATGTAAGAAGTATATAAGAAGAGGCGCCCTTATGAAGGGGGATAGATGATGCGAGATGATGAATGCAAAAGAACTAAGAAGAAAAGGAAAGGATTGGCTTATTGGATGTGCCGATGGTGAAATCCGGCGGAGCTCCGGCAGCGTAGGGATGGCGTGGAAGCGCGGTGGATGAAGACGACCTTCCTCTCGCGAGTGTGGGCACCCGAGAAGCCGGCAGAACCTCCACCTACAAAAGACCCCACGGGTTAGAAAATGACTCCGGTAGCCTCTGGGCTCCGGCAGCCTATCGGATCTCTTCGAAGCTCTCCTTAGAACTGAGGGGGTGGGCCTCTATTTATAGGACTCCGGAGGGTGGAGGCGTCCAGGACCCTGGACACCTCCATCAGGGCCGAACTAATATTTTATTCTATTTTTATTAATTTTTTCGGAATATTTTTGTGGAGGCGTCCAGGGCCCCGGACGCCCCTAACAGGTCCACCGAACACCACCGACGGCCGCACGCGGTTTGACACAACGCGTGATTTTGTGAGCGGCGTCTCGTGATTTTGAAATGGGCGCGTCCAGCGGACTGGACGTCTCCATAATTTGGCTTTTTTCACACACGACAAACCGTCGTTCGGTGGGCGGCGCCCGTGAGGGAGGTGATGGAGGCGTCCAGGGGCCTGGACGCCTCCATTAATATATTATTTTTTATTTATTTTGTCTTTTTATGCCAAAGCTGGCATTATATATTTTTTATGCTTATTTTTATGGAGGCGTCCAGGGTCCTGGACGCCTCCATTAATGTATAATTTTTATTTTGTTTTGTCTTTTTATGCCAACTGACATATATATATATATATATATATATATTTTATATATTTATTTTTATGGAGGCGTCCAGGGGCCTGGACGCCTCCATTAATATATTATTTTTTATTTGTGTTTTGGGTTTTTGAAAAATAAAATTAAAAGAATGGGGGCGTCCAGGGGCCTGGACGCCCCCATTAAGACCCACCCGGGTCCTCAGTTCAAGCGTTGGCGGCCGCCCGGCAGACACCCTTCTTGGTTCCGGAACCTCCTGATGCGTCTGACTGGTGTTGATGCCGTCCGAATGCCGTGACGAGACGATTCCGGATGCCGAAAAGGGCAGAAGAAGACTCAAGAAAAGGAAGCACTCGAGCGATTCAAAATGCGTAAGCCGTTGCGGGGCGTTGTATAGTAATATGAGACTTTCTCGGGAGACGTCAGGAATGGCGTGTCTACAGCTGCCCCGCCTTGGCGTCTGCTTTGCAAGGGAGCGACACGTAGTGGAATGGTATCGAAGTGGAGTGAAATGAAGTGGGAGCGGAGTGATAAGTTGATGCCAAGGTGTGATGAGACACGCTTCTGACGTACTGTTTGGAATTTTTCCTGAAGTTTCAATGAGGCAACCTTGAAGGAGGTCTTTCAAGTCTTGACGGTTGCTTGGACGGAGATCAAATAAAGGAGGGTGAAATGTGCACTCAGGCACGAAAAATAAAGGAGACCAACTTCTCGGTGTGGAAGTACCTGGGTCATAAACCTGCAGGTTTCACCTTTGGGAGCGGTTACCAGCCAATGTGGAAGTGCTACAGCCAAGGTGGGTCAAACAAGGTAAAAAAGAATATCTGAGGGTCTGTCCAAACAAGGCTCTCCTTTTGGAAGAGCAACGTAGGGCCGTTTCAAGGAAACTCAGTATTTCATTCGGAGTGGAATATCTCATATTTGTAGGAATTGAAGCACAACGGCCTTCGCAATCGAATCACTTGAATGATCTTCCGCAATAAATCAAAATCCTATATGAATGCATGCTGGGTTAAAATAAAAATTTAAAACAAACTAAAATAGAAAATAGCCAAGGATAATATTGTCAACTTGTTAAGAACGGGTCAGGATACCGATCCGGTGAGCCGACACTGGGCTGGGGCCCGTTTATCCGCGCACCAACTCACTGAATGGAACCGTCGTCCCCATGCTACCACAAGTTAACGGCCTATCCGTACAACCCAAATTCTTCCGGGATCATCACTATTTTTGTTGAAGGGGAACTCAAATCCCAGATTTGTTCGGGTCGCAAGGTCCTTGACATGTTCTAGTAGCGTAGGTATCGTATACTATGATGCATGACATGGTGGGACCAACCATTGAAAGGTGGGACAGGAGACAGGACAAAGACGTCTGTTAGTAAAACCTGCACAGACTAGCAAAGGTTAGCAACATCAGAAAGTAGCAGAATCACAGCAGAATCGCACCACAGTACAAAGGAGATCCAGACAAAATCTTGACAATGACCACTGATGTGACATGTTCCGTCCTGTAGCGATCTTCCCTTCCTATAAGAACTCCCCTTAGGCTAGTTCATTCAAATGCACCAAGGTGAGTTTTGGAAGCTCAGGAGAGGAAAGAGAGGAGAATCTAGAGATTTTCAGGATGGAAGGAGAGTCTTCCCGCGTTATGAAGAGGAGCAGGCCTAGCAGCGAGATCAGGCGACTCTCCGACCTCGAGGGTCATTTGAGTGGGACGATCATGTCGCATATGGTAAGCTGATTCATTTCAAATTTCTCCACGTGAACCTTCTTCTTACTAGCTTCCTTTCTTCTTCTTTCTTTTCTCTTCCAGCCATATCCACTCTTCCCAGGCCCGAGGAAGTTTTCCAAACTGCCATGGCTTTCAAAGCTAACTTCCAACATCTCCATCGGCATGAGGGCCATACTCTCGAAGTGGCATCTGCAGGGGCTCCTTATTCACGCCAAACACTATGAGAAGATTCGTATGGACTGGGCGGCTATGGGCGCACTAGTGGAGATCTGGCATCCCCAGACCCACACTTTTATCTTCCCGACCTTCGAGGTGACCATCCTCCTCGAGGAGGTGGAACTTCTGCTCGGATTGAAGAAATTCAAGAGTGATGGGAAGGTGAAGGCTATGCGGATGCTGACACGGGGGACTTCCGAAAGCGTCCTTGGAAGCTTCATGCCGCCCGACGCAGCCAGAAAGGTCCGTACTCAAAAGGGGATCGATCTCCAAAAGCTTGCGGAGTGGGTCATGGACGCCCTGAGAGGGTCACCAGACGATGACTATTTGGAGGGAATCATGAAGGGGTTCGTCATTTGTCTGGCGGGTGCTCTCTTGTTTCCTTATACCGACAACATGGTGGAGGAAGACCAACTGAGTGCTATCTGGGGGATCTGGCGTGGAAAGAGGGTGGGACCCGCTGTCCTCGCCTACCTGTATAGTGGCCTTACTGCCTCGAGCATGGGTAAGCCTCCTTTTGGTTGCGCACTTGTCCTGAGTTGCTGGATGGATTTACATTTCAAGTTTGATCACCGTGAGGGAATGCCAACCGCTTCGAAGCTCTTCCAACAAAGCCCTCTTCATCACATAGCCGACGTGTTAGGGTTCGGTGGTACTGTAGTGAACCGCGTTCCGTGGCTGAAGAAACGTGAAGACTGGCGGTCTCACTTCCGCACCGTGACACAAGGCTTCTTTACTTGCGCACCGGCATGTTTGCTTTCGCTTGATCTCCTTATGAGGCCTTCCCCCGAAGTTGATCTTCAATTGATCGGCGCGACCGAGTTTGTCCTTTATAACGCGCATCGATGCTGCCTCCAGGTCGGCATTCCACGCCATTCGTTCCCACTATCGACTGGCATCGTTCCTTTGAAGAAGAGAGAGTTGGGTACTGAAGCGGATGCGAAGGAAGCGAAGGCCGTCAAAGCACCCTGGAAGACAAGTGTCGCGGGAAAGGCCTTAGCGCACGTGGGGGAAGAATGTGAGCTGTGGAGGGCTTATGTAACCGAACTGGGGAAGTTAAGGCCTAAGGCGCCTAAGCCCCTGATGTAGTTCATTCTGCTTTTCTGATGGAATAAAATCTGGCATGGATGTTTTGGACCCTTGTCCCCTTAATTATTATTATCTTTTTTGTGATTTTTCTTTTTCTTTTTCTTTTGTTTGGATTATATACATACGCTTATCTCTTTTTTTTTCTTTTATTATATATTTTTTTTGGAATTTTTATTATGGGGGCGTTCAGGGGCCTGGACGCCCCTAATTTTTTATTTATAATTTTTTTTTAAGTTTTTGTTTTGGGGGTGTCCAGTGTCCTGGACGCCCCAAATTTTTATTTATTATTTTTTTTGATTTTTTTTGTTTTGGGGGGGGGCGTCCAGGCGCCTGGACGCCCCTAATTTTTGAATTTTGAAAAAAATAAAAAAAAAGGTGGGGGCCTCCAGGCGCCTGGACGCCCCAATCAGAGTGTTTCTATATATATGGGGGGCCTCACCCCCTGCTCACTTGTACTGTTCATTCTGACGACCCCGTCACCCCAGACGACCCATTCTTAGTCCCAATGGAGCGAGGAGGATCGAGCCAGGGTCCAGAGAAGCGGAAACGATGGGCTCGTCGTCCGAGGAGGCTGAGGGATGATGCCGAGGAGGCCGCAGCAGAGGCGATTGCTGTGGAGCAGGGGATGGAGGTGCCTCTTCTGGCCGCGGAGGCCGCTGCGGGCGTTGGCGACGTGGGAGAGGACGATCACGACCTAGTAAGCCCTTCGGAACTCTCACTCTGTGGTTCAATAGGCTAAACGGACGGGCGAGAGGCTGTGAGAGAAGGCCGGGGAGTGAGGAAAAGGAGGCGTCCATGGACCTGGACGCCTCCACATTTTCTTTTTCTTTTTGTTTATTTATTTATTTACGTAAATAATAAAATAGGATTAAAAATAAGGAGGCGTCCAGGACCTGGGACGCCTCCATAATAATATATATATTATTAATATATATTTTTGTTTTGGGTTTTTCTATAAAAAAAAAGGAAAATAGAGAGGAAGCGTCCAACGTCTTGGACGCCTCCATAAAAATCCTGAAATTTTTTAAAGATAAGATAACATAAAATAAATAAGTAGAATATGTAATGTTATTGCTTAATATTATTCATGATGCTGATGTGTTCTTTGTTGGTTTTGTGGTGTGCAGGGCGTGATGAAGGGCCGGATCAGCTGGTCCCTAGTGGTGGCAGCATACCGTGGGCTGCCAGACTTCCAGAGGGCGCGTGTGGACGCCATGGGCTTTGGAGCTTTCCTCAGGATCGAGCCCTTCCGGCTCGACCTTCCTCTTATCCAAGTATTGAGGGAGCGGTGGCACGCGCCAAGCCGGGCATTTCTGATGCCCTGGGGGCACATGGTGCCGACACTAGAGGACGTGGCTCGGATCACTGGGTTACGAGTTGACGGAGAGGCGGTCAGCGGGGTCACCTACCCCGACTACCGAGAGAGTGCCCTGGACCTGCTGTGGTTAGAGACGAGCATGACTGACAGGGACAGCAGGGTAGTCGGCCGAGTGGAGATTATGGAGGCGCTTGGATTCGTCGACCTGCGCCAGCGGGTCAGCGAGACTGGAGCGGAGTTTCTGGCACGACTGGAGGGAGATGCCCGGGCAGCTTTCACCCAGGACCCGAGCGAGCGGGAGCTGGTGGATCTAGACCTCCGGAGGTTTCTTTTCTTCTTCCTGGGCCGCCTTCTGCTGGGGACGAAGGGGGATGGCATCCACTGCCACTTCCTCGGGATTCTGGCGGACCTTAACAGAGTGGGGCACTACGCGTGGGGGGCGGCTCTGCTTGCCCATTTGATTGCTGATCTCTCCCAGACTTCAGAGAAGGAGACGACAGTCAGTGGCTTCGCACCTTTTCTCCAGGTAAGCATTTTATTTATGCATTCCCACAGTTAAATATGCAATTATTGTACTAATGATGTATGATGGATGCAGGTGTGGAGCTATTACTATTTCCCGATGGGGAGGGCTAGGCATGAGAACAGGAGGGCCGTGCCTCTGGCGTGGCAGTGGAGGCCGGTCGTGGTTGCAGCACCCCACGGCTACCAGCTGGCGTCACTTCGTCGGGAGCTGAGCAAGTATCCCGAGGCCATGGTATGATGCGTATGGTTTTTTATGTTTTCTTATGTGACTGAATGGCAACTAATATGATGTATGTATGATGATATAGGTGGTGTGGAGACCCTACCTGGGCATGGGAGACGCTAGCCAGCCTTGGGTTGTAGCTGGTCTTCCTCGTTTCAGGCGGGACGTGTTGGTCCATTGCCTGAACGAGATCGAGCCGCTTCGGCTGAGGCTGGTTATGAGGACGTTGGGGCTAGCCCAGGAGTGGGTTGATGTAGAAGAGCCAGCCCGCATCGGGCGGAAGACCAAGGGGAAGGCGAAGATTGTGGACTGGCATACGCGCTTCCCAGCACAGTACCAGGACTGGCAGCAGGGCGGGGTCCCAGTGGTATCCCATGTACAGGACAGCACAGATTACATGAGACGATATCAAGCTACGTACGGGGACCGCCTCTCCTTGGGTGGTATGGCAGGGGTAAGTGAAATGAAACTGCTTCACCCTTCTATATGTATATGCATGTGGCAGTAACTTATGTGCAATGCAGGATGCTCGTGACAACATGATTGCCGACCTGCGGGCCCAGCTGGCAAACGCCAGGCGGCAGTTAGTGGCCATCCGACAGGAGTTGGAGATCATGGTGAGTCTATGCAATGCATTTTTTTTTTTGTGACCTAGATTTTTGATGCTTAGCCTTTGACTGACGTTTGCCCCGTGTTTCAGCGGGCCCACCAGACGGCGGCAGTCGGGAAGGCTGGTGGAGCGGGTTCCAGTTCGCGGGGCCCTCCTCCGGAGGTTTCGGCCCTCCAGGAGCAGCTGGTGTATGCGGTGGCTTGGGCTGAGGAGGCCGAGCGTGACCGCGAGGCTCGAGTGAGTGCTTGCTTGGCCCTGACCCTCTTCTAGCTGCTTTCCTTCTATCACTGCTCTCTTACGGTGCATGCGTGCTTTGACAGGTGGCCGAGATTCAGGAGGCCTTGGCCCGTGCTGTTCGTGCTGAGCAGGAGCGCGATGCCTGGGTGGCAGAGCGTGACGCCCGGATTGCGGAGCTAGAGGAGGAGCGGCGACAGGAGGCTGAGGAGCTTCCTCACGACGTAGTGGATCTGCGGATCGCCCTCGAGCTATCGACGAGAGAGGCGATGAGGGAGAGAGCAGAGAGGGAGAGGGATAGGGAGACCGTCGAGAGAGAGAGGGAGAGGGATAAGGAGACCATAGAGAAAGAAAGGGAGTACAGGATGGCAGAGCGATATCGAGATTGGGACGAGAGGAGAGCTCTGGTGGCCCAGGTGTCGGAGCTCCGGCTGAGTCTTGGCACGGCGGAGGGGAAACTTCGGGAGAGTGAGGAGCGGTATCAGAGGGCGAAGGAGCGCGGGGCGCGACTTCGTCAGTCCGGTTCCTTTTCTGTGGGTAGCTTTCAAGTTTCTTCGGCCGAGCAGCGTCGCCGCACCTTGGAGGCTGGCATGGTGCCACCTGGAGAGGCAAGCACGGTTTCTCAGGGCTCGCAGAGGTCGCAGAGGCCCCCTAGGGATCCCCGTCAGAGGAGGGAGGAGAGAGATGACCAGGAGGGTGGTGGTGAGAGTTAGAGAGTTGTTTGTACACCCCACCATCCTCACTGTATGATGTACTTTTGACTGTTTGTATGAAATGGATTTCGTGTGGTTCCATTTGTCGTGTGCCCTTTTCCTTCCTGCACTTTCTTTCACACCACGTTGTTCACGCTTCACGGGACTTTACCCTAGACAGGAGGGAACTACTTTGCATGGAGGGTTTTTTTTTTGTTCCCATTTTTTTCGCTTTCTTTTGGGCGCGTCCAAGCGCGAGGACGCGTCTTAATCCTCAAATTCAAATTTAAAGCGACGGGTGGCCTTCCTTCTCCGTGCCTTACCCGCAAACGAGCCCGCCTTCCGCCGAAACTTGCTCGCCCGTCTTTGTCTTCTTCCCCTCGATCGATGGAGTTCGACGGTCTGGACCACGGTGAAGGTGGAGAGGGACGCGGGACCCCTCACCCAAGGAGGGACGCGCCAGAGCACGGAACGGCGTCTATGGAGGAGGAAGGGCCGCTTTGGGCCCCGAGGGACCCGAGGGGCCCGATGTCGTAGAGGGAGGTGAACACGGTCTGGTAGGTGCTTGGTTTTCCCCCTCTTTGATCCATTTTGAGTTTTGAAGCAAGCCGTGCGAGGGGGGAAAGGGTTCGGCGAGTGTTGCACTTACATGATGGATGCGTCCTAGACAGGGGACGCGTTCTTTTGACTGATGTGGGACCCCTTTCTTGGTGCAGGACATGGCGAGCACCCCGGGCCTGGCCGATGAGTGGGCGAGTGTGGACGAGCCGAGCCGCGTCAGGAGGGAGAGTCGCGGCAAGGCGAGGCTCGAGGACTGGCATGTACGTCTCCCTGGACAGCAAGGGAGTGTATTGGTGCAGGACAGCGCCGACTTCCTGCGGCGACAGAGAGAGAGTTATGCGGGGCTTCCCCAAGCTGGGGACACGCGTGGGGTCGGCGGCTCGCGCGCCCAACTGTCAGAGGCTAGGCGGCAGCTGGCCGTCGCTCAACATGAGCTGTCGCTCCTGGTAAGTTACGTGCCGCACTTTTATCTTCAGATTTGGAGTTTCACTGACGGCCGTTGTTTATTTTGTTCCAGCGTGCCCAGCAGACAGCGACGGCGGGGATGATTGGTGGCGCATCTTCCAGCTCCTCGGCCCCTTTTGTGGATTCAGACTTTTGCTTTGAGGGGTTCCGTTTATCGCAACAGGCACGGTCACGACCAGGCTTTTCTCTTGATTTTGATTTTGTATTTCTTTTGTGAGGGAAATATAGTCGTTTGACGTTTGTGGGCTCCCTTTTTGTATGCCTGCGGGGACACTGCCCTCTTCTCGTGCTCTGATCGATGCTCGAGGAAATGGATCCTACTCTTGCCTTTGGGGTTTGAGTTTTGGTTTCTCATGCTCAGCGTTTTAAGGGCGCCGACTGTCTCGTTTGGTCGAAGAGAAAAGAATAAATATTACAGCTTTCGGAGATCTTCTGGGTGACGCTCCATCGTAGGTGATGCTACCGACTTTTTTTTTTGAATAAAATACATAAGTGAGCATATGTTAGCTTCCTTCGAGCGAGCATAGGCCGACGTGGCCGGACAGGGATCTCCACGGTTCTGGCAAACCAAGACCTGGTGACTACCAAGCCTTAATGGGCCCTATCCTAACATGAAGGTTAGATGCAGGAACTTAACTACATGGTGACTGCCAGGCATCGGCATTTTGAATTTTCCATATTTTTAGTGGTTTTCGGTATTTCTTTATTTTTGATGTTTTTATCTTTTCATCATTTTTTTTGTTTGTGCTAAGGGTAGTATTTCTTAAGATAAAGCCCATTCCAAGGGTGGGATAACTCGGTCCCTTCGGCGTTGACTAGCTTGTAGGCGTTGCCAGGGTACACGGCTTGAATTACAAATGGTCCTTCCAATTGGGTTGGAGCTTAGAACGCGGACCTCCAGGTTTGACAAAAATTCTTTTTACGACCATCTCACCGACTTTGAATTTTCTCTCAACGACTTTCTTTTGGTAAAAGCGAGCGAGTCTATTTTGATACACACGCGCGTGTTCGGCAGCGGCCAGCCGTTTCTCATCCAAGAGTTCCAACTGGGCGAGGAGTGAATTACGACGATCGTCGAGGGGAAATTCCTCGTCCAATTGTACCCTGAGAGAAGGGATCAGAGTCTCGTACGGGACTACCGCTTCCATACCATAAGTAAGGGCAAATGGAGTCTGCCCGGTGGGGGTACGGATTGAAGTGCGATAGGCCCATAGAGCTTCGATAAGCTTTTCTGGCCAGTCTGAAAACTTACTAGACTCGCAGGTTTTTTTGATGATTTTGAGCAATGTTTTATTGGTGGCCTCCGCTTGGCCGTTACCTTGTGGGTAATAAGGCGATGAATGATGCAATGCAATTGCGTACCTTTTGCAGAGGTCCTGTAGGTCCTGAGAAATGAACTGTGGCCCATTGTCGGTGACGATCGTGCTTGGGACGCCGAATCTGGCGAGGATGTTCTTCATGATGAACTTGCAGACTGTTGACGCCTTGATTTCCGCGTAAGCTTCGGCTTCGGCCCATTTGGTGAAGTATTCCGTCGCAGTAAGGATGAAAGATTTCTGCTTGGTGAGGGAATTGGGATCACCTAGGGGACCAATGATGTCGAATGCCCACATGGAGAAAGGCCACGGGGAGGATATTGGATGAAGTGAGGAAGATGGTGAATGGATTTTATCGGCGTGAAGTTGACACTTGACACACCTACGGACATAGACAGCACAATCTTCTTCCATAGTGGGCCAATAAAAGCCTTGGCAAATGATCTTCTTGGCGAGCATCTGACTATTCACGTGGCCACCGCATACGCCCGAGTGCATCTTCTCTACACATTTCCAAACCTCATCGTCACCAAGACATCTTAACAGAATACCAGTAAGGCTCCTCCTATAGAGTAGACCTCCAACCAAAGTATATTTCTGAGCCACCCTTCTTATGGCTTTCTTGTCCTCTGTGGTGGCCCCTTCAGGATAAGACTGATCTTGGCAGTATTTGACAATTTCATAGAACCATGGTTTCTCTTCATCAGCCAGTTCTTCTTCAACCTCTGCCAACATGATCTCCCTCTTCTCAAGGATATCTTCCTGCAGGATCTTTCTTGCTATCCTGTCTTTGATATTTACGTAGGAAGCATCATCGATTACAGGGGCGTGAAGTTTGTAGATGGAAATGGACTTAAACCATCTTCCTAGAGGGAACCTTATGGATGATGCCAACGAGGCGAGGGCATCGGCGAGAATATTCTGATGACGAGGGACATGAACAAAGATCAGTTTGGCGAACAGTTTGGCAAAGGCAGCAGTGAGTTCTTGGTATGGCTTGAGTTTGGGATCGCGAGTGCGATATTTAGTGAGCACCTGGCGAAGGATGAGTTGACTATCACCTACGACTCGCAACTCAGTGATACGAAAAGAATGAGCGAGTTCTAGGCCAGCTAGAAGAGCTTCATATTCGGCTATATTGTTGGTGACTGGAAATTTGAGTTGGTATGCCAATGGGAATGTGAGGCCTTCAGGCGACAGGAGGGCGATGCCGATTCCTCTCCCTTGAGAATTCAGAGCTCATCAAAATATAGCGTCCACATTGGCTCATCTGATTGGTTGACGGACATTAGTTCCTCATCTGGAAACTCTGATTGGACGGGATCGAACTTGGGAAGAGGATGGTGAGCGAGATGCTCGGCTATGACATAGCCTTTAATCGCCTTTTGCTGGATGTAGGTGATGTCGAACTGAGAGAGAAAACTTTGCCAGCGTGCTAGCCTATCCGTAAGGACGGCTTTCTCCAGAAGGAATTTGATAGGATTCATTCGAGCAATCAAGTGGACCTCATGAGCCAAGAAGTAGTGCTTCAATTTCTGCACTACCCAAACGAGGGCAGCACAGGTTTTCTCCATGACGGTGTACTTCTGCTCACTGGGATTGAGAAGTTTGGACAAGTAATAGGTTGCCCGTTCCTTGCCTTCTTCATCAGCTTGTGCGAGGACGGCTCCCACGGAGTCATCCAAGATTGAGACGTAAAGGATCAGAGGTTTTTCTGGTTTGGGTGGAATGAGAACGGGTGGACTAGCCAGATATTCCTTCAACCCTTCAAAAGCTTTCTGACATTTAGAATTCCAGTGGAATTCTACTCCTGGCTTGGTCAACTCGTAGAGAGGTCTACACCTTTGTGAATGTTGAGACACAAACCGACGAATAAACTGCAACCTCCCGATTAAACCTCAGACTTCCCTCAAATTCTTGGGAGGTGGCATATCCCTGATAGCCTTGGCTTTGTCGGGATCTATCTCGATCCCTCTTTTGCTCACAATAAAACCCAGCAATTTACCCGACGACACACCAAACACACACTTTTTAGGGTTCATCTTCAATTGGAACTCCCTTGACCTCTGCAGGACCTTAGCCAAAACTTCTGGCTGTTCCATCCTGGTCCTTGATTTCACCAATAAGTCATCCACATACACTTCCAGATATATGTGCATCATGTCATGAAATATGGCCATCATCGCTCTTTGGTAAGTAGCTCCAGCATTCTTTAATCCGAACGGCATGACCACGTAACAATATGTTCCCCAAGGGGTAGTGAATGACGTCTTTTCCTGATCCTCTTCTGCCAAACGAATTTGATTGTATCCTGAAAATCCATCCATGAATGAGAGGGTTTCGTAGCCTGCCGTGTTATCAATCAATACATCAATGTGAGGTAAGGGATAATCATCTTTTGGACACGCGCGGTTAAGGTCCCGGAAGTCGATACAAATCCTGACTTTCCCATCTTTCTTCATGACCGGGACAATGTTCGCCACCCATTGAGGATAAAGAACGACTCTAATGAACCTGGCTTTGTGGAGCTTATCGACCTCTTCTTTCATTTTCAAAGCCATTTGAGGGTGGAAACGCCTTAACCTTTGTTTTACCGAGACGAACCCTGGTTTTAGGGTTAAACGGTGTTCGACCAAGGTTGAATCCAGACCCGGCATATCCTCGTAACTCCATGCGAACGTGTCCTTATATTCCTTGAGAACCTCAATTAATGCCTCTTCTTCAGAGGGTGGTAGGTTGTCACTTATGAGGATGATCCTAGGGTCTTCCTCAGTTCCCAAGTTGACTTCTTTGGTGGATTCTTCTACGGCGGTTGACGGCTCGTCGAATCTCCTCATTCCACTTGCGTATGCGCCCGCCGCATCCTCATATTCTTCACCCTCATCTTCAGTGGGGCATTCTTCATTCGTGATCTCGTAGACTCCATACCCTTCATCAAATGCACAGTCGCCCTCACATTTTATTTCCGGTAGCCGGATGGGATTTTCTAACAACTGGGGGATGGCAAGGAGGGCTTGACACCTGGCGGCTAAATCCAGAAGGAATCGACGAGGGATCTGCCTACCCTTGGATTTCTTCCTAGGTACTACCCTTGGCCTATCATTCCTGAATTGACTGACAATATTTACAGAAGAAGAGGAAGACGAAGAGGATGGTGTAGAATGTACAGGAGAAGACCCCTCAGAGGAGGGGTAGAAAAGGTCGCTCATCGGACCTTGGACGGGTGGTCCGCAAGGCGGTACGCACCCGTGGGAGATGTAAGAGGTTTCCTCAACGAAGATGTGTTGTTGGGGAGTTTGAAAATTGACGTTTTTTTTTCATTTTCATTTTTAATGAGAAAGCATTGAAAAGAGATTGGAGGAGAGAGAAAAGTGGTTATGGCTAGAGGATTGTGAGGCTCATAGAGCAGATCATGGTTGAAGACCTGGCGCGGGTTGAAAAGCCCGCGTAGGTATGTAAACAGAGAAGGGGATCTGGGAAGATCATCAGACAATTGTCTTGCCCAGGAAGAAGATATCAGCAAAGGCTGAGACGAGTGGATGGAGAAGATGGCGGCTAATGAGCCGTCGACGGCAATGTTGAGGACGGATGAAGATCCGTCGATGACAGAGTCCTTCCAGCGAGGACGAGGATAGTTTGGAACCTTGGCAAGAGTGGTAATATTCTCTGGTATTCCGGAGAGCAATGGTGGTCCTTCAAGTTGCGGAGACGAGAACATCCTTTCCAGTGCAACGGAAATGTCCCGTACGTCGAACCATTTGTTCCACTCGCATTCTGGATCTTTGATCTTGCCTCTTTTGGTGATCCTCAGACATTTTTCAGCCAAATATACAGCATGTGATCCCCCATATGCTTCTCGTGGGTAATCTCCCATCTGAACAACGGGCCCTCTGTTGAAGTGGCTTGATAGAGTCCATGTGAGGGGCTTCCAATCCGCCCTGAACGGTCCTTTGAAGCCTAGGCCAAACCTACGGTTCGGCCTAATTTCCTTTGGTGGTTTGAGCATACCCTGTAATTGTGCGCCCAGACCTTTACCCTGTTGATAGCCGATGTTCCTCATAATCTCCCAACCTTTGGAGTGAAAAGGGAGACATGATGTTGCGGTTGTCCTGACCGGCTCCTTTGGTGCTAGTGGAACGTGAGATGAATCACGTACATCCAGTAGTGACAATATGGGCCGATGAGACGGCCAAACAGAGGGCAGAGAGGTGTTGATGGCATCCACTGTGTGAAGGATAGGTGTACTGACCACTTTAATAATTCTCCCATTGTAAGGAAACCTCATGCACTGATGGTTGGTGGAAGGCACAGCGTCCATGGCTTTGATGTAAGGGCGACCCAGTATAGCCTTGAATGTGGGGTCCATGTCGAGGACATGGAATTCCGTGGGAATTGACATGGGGCCTAGTTCTGCCTTCAGAATAATCATCCCCTGCGGCGGCCTTTTGCTATTGTCATAGGCCGTGACCGTGATCGAGGAAGGTCTTATTTGTTCCTCGTCGATCCCACACAACTGAAGAGTGCTCATGGAGATCACATTTATGGACGCACCCGTGTCCACAAGACACGGGCTTATGGATACCCCATTGATTTTTATTGAAATGCACAATGCATATTTCGAGCTTCCTTGGGAGCGAGCTCGTAGTTGTGGAACATGATGGCCGGTTGTGTGTCTGTTGGGGTCAGGACGGTCGAAATCTTCTCCATGGGAGGTCTTCATTAACCATGACTCTTTGAAGGTACTCCATTAAGGCTGCCTGGTAGGATGTGGATCTTTGAAGAAGCTCCAGATGGAGATCCGAGCAGGCGTCTTGTCCAAATGTTTTAATAGATCATACTGTGTTCCAGGGATAGCTCTTTCTGGTTGTTCTCCATCATCCTTCTCTGGCTGAGATTGCTCAGGATTCTGACTGTTGTGGGGGAAAACCCAATGGAAAATCCTTCCACTCCGGAGCACCATTGCCTGCGGCTTTTGTACCTCTGTGGGGGTAGCAGTGGGTTTTAACAGGGATTTGAGGGGTAGCGGTGGAGGAATGGTTGATGAAGTAGGGGTGACGACGGGAGCAGGGATTCTGATGAGGGGTTTGTTAGGTGGAGGCATGGTGGAGGTAGAGGGGATATTGCGCGGATTATGAAGGATAAGGGGTCTGGAAGGTGGAGGTGGAGACGAAGTAGAAGTGGGTAGGGCTTGAAGTGGGCAATGATTTTGAGGTGGGTGATGGGTAATGAGTGGTTTTGAAGGCATTAGTGGTGATACGGTGGAGAAAGACGGGGTTATGTATGGTTGACGAATGATAAGGGGTTTAGAAGGCGTAGGGGTAAATGTGGTAGAGGTGGATGGTAAAGTGGGGGAGTGAGAGAAGATGAGAGGGTGTGAAGGCATAGTGGAGAGTGTCGGTTGATAGGAGATCGGTGTACGGATGAGAGGGCGTAATGGTAGTGGAAATGGTGAAGGTGATACTGACGTGGGTTGATGAGAGAGAGTTGCTACCCGGGCAAGGCGAGGGGGTTGCATGACGATGGGGTTGGAGGAAGAAAGAATAGAGGTACTTTCCTGGTGCCACACCTGCTCTCTCCCGACTTCCGGGAAGGAGGAGATGGGGTTAACCTGATGATTGGGCTGTTGGTGCTCCGGTAATGGATTCTGGATTATGCCCATGTCGGGCTGTTGTTGTGGGGCCTGCTGAGGCTGTTGTTGTTGTTGTGGTTGCTGCTGCTGTTGTAACTGCTGCTGTGGCCTATGAGGAGGTCTCCTAGCCTTAAGAGCGGCGACGTATCGTCTCATTTCATCCCAATCTATTTGATGTTCATCATTTATATCGTGGATGTAATCTTTGAAATGGAAGCAGTAATCTACTGTGTGTCCTGGCTGCCTGTGGTAGACGTAGTATTTGGAGGTATCAACATTTGGGGGCCACACGGGCCTTTCTCTGGGTAGGGCGAGTTGGTTTGATGCCATGAGGGCATTAAAAATGTCTGCTAAGGTTTCTGGCAATGGTGGATAGTAGGCTCTCTTGGGACCGAGCGGCCTCCTTTGTTGCTGTTGGGGACCATAGTTCCCCGGGGGTGGAACTTGGTTGTACTGAAGCGGTGGTTGTTGTTGCTGAGGTTGTGGTTGTTGTTGCTGGGGTTGACATAATGGAGGCATATTATCCTGGGGTGGATTATTTTGGGGTGGAGGACGAAGAGGGAAAGGACCTGGTTGGAGGGGAAGTCGGGGCATTTGTGGAGGCCTTGGGTTGACCGCATAGTTGGCATTGTTGACCGCACCCACTTGCTCATTTGTCACGACCCCTTCTGTGGCTCCGCCCGGGACACCAGCGCCTGTCTTTCTGACTACTTTGGGCTTTGGCGACTCAAACATGTTCATAATGGGGGAGTCTTTTAACTGGGTTTGGATGTATCGGGCCCTTTCATAGAGTTCCTCCATTGTAGTAAGTTTATTCATGGCCAGGACGTGTCTGAACTGTGGGGTTGCATTAGACACAATCATCTTCACTTGTTCGGACTCAGAGAGGGTATCCCTTATTCTTTCCGCCAGAGACCTCCATCTATCAGCATAGCGGACAAAATCCTCGTCGGGCTTCATCTTTTCGGCCACTAGGTCGGTAATGGAGAGTAAGGGACCGACCCTATCCCTATATTTCTGCAAGAACCTTCTCTGGACTATTTCAAAATTCTCGGCCTCGCGGGGCTCCAAGGAATAGAATCACTCAAGCGCGGGACCATCCAATGATCTCCGAAAGAGGTATGCCAGGGACCTCTGATCGTTTTGCCAATAGGAGGATTCATACATGAAATCCTTGAGGTGAATGAAGGGGTTGCCGGTACCATTGTATCTGCGGTACGTGGGCATTTCGGAGGGAGGAAGATGAATGACGGGAAGGATTGGCAAAGTAACCTCCGGGGTGGCTTTCACGTCCACCATCCTTCTCAGATTTTGAAACTGCTCGTCCATGCGATTGAACCTATTGAGGAGCGATTGGGCGAGCTCCTCTGGAGGTGAAGGTGGCACTTGCCACTGGGGGAGAAACTGTCTCCCGGAGACTTGAGGGGGGAACCCGGAATGAGAGGGAGCTGTCGGACCGCTGACAGTTGGCCCTGGCTGAAGCGGTGTGTGGGGAACAATGGGAGTTTGAGATTGTGACGGGAACTGGAATGAGGGTGGTTGTTGGCTCGCTTGTCCTTGAAGCGAGGGAGACTGGATGGCTTGGGCCAATGAAGGAGATGGAATGGCCTGCACGGACTCTTGGAGGGGTGCGATGGCCGGAGTTGATTCCTGGGGCGTGGGGGAAACAGATTTCCCTTTTAGAATGGCCTGGAAGGTCCGGAGTTGTTCAGAGGTAAGCTCCGTGTTGGCGAGGACACCCAGTAAGGAAGAGATATCCTGCGGTGGGGATGTGTCCCCGGCAATAACCTGCACCTCATGCGAGTGCTCATGAGAAGGACCCGAGTCCATAGCATAGACTCGCGGGTCGGCTGACAAACCACGACTAGGGTGGTTCTCCTCAAAAGACTCGTGAGCCATGCTCACAGTTTTCCCAGAACGCAAAAACATACACTAGCAAGCAGGTAGCAGAGATTATCGAACAAGTTGATGCCTTTACGTCTTTTTTTTTGTGTTTTGATTTTGATGATTTTTTTTGTATTTTTAGCGAGATCCGAAGTTCACACAAAATGGGGACCCTAGTTTATTTTTGTTTCACCGCCGTGTCAGCTAGGGTCTCTCGTCTCACCACGAATGAAATGACTAACTTCGGGGAACTTCAATGGTACAACCAGCCCAGTGAACGAAGAGGAGATTCTTTGATGTCGGGGACTTACAGAGGTCCCAGTGAAGGAGATTCTAGTCCGTTGAGAGGAATTCTCAAACGGAGAGTCCTTCCTTCACCGGGAAAGGGTGATCCTCAAAAAAAATGAAAAAAGGATAGAAAAGAGGGATGGATGCATGCAATGAAATGCTGACAGAGATATGGAGTGGGAAAACAACAGAAATAACAGACATATAATAAACAAACAACCAATCAAAACTGACAGTGCTGCCGTGAGCACAACGGGGGCGCGCGCGGGCGCCAAGGTGGAGAGGCACGGATGGTGCCGAACTTGCAAGGGTAGCCAAAAGGAAGCAGTAGAGGTCCCACCGTGATCGCCAATCTGTGAGCGACGTCACGCGGTTCGGGGTGCGAAGAGGATGCGGAGCGCGCGGGCTCCTTCTTTTTGTTTGCTGCAACACAGAAAGAAGAGAAGAGAGAAGGGGCCACCACGGGAGATTGCTCCGGCGGGGCGAGCGGGACAAATGTAATATAGCAAGATATGGGGGTTAAACGGCCATAGCGGGAAGTGACTCGCCGCGGCCTCGGGGGGACGGGAATGGTGCAGAAATTAAATAGCAAAAATTGAAACGGCCATTGGGGAAGTGACTCGCCGCGGCCTCGAGGATATGAGCAGATAAGAATATAACAGAATATAAGGAGAATATAAAGAGCGAGAATTTAAACGGCCATTGGGGAAGTGACTCGCCGCGGCCTCGAGAATATGAATAGATAAAAATATAACAGAATATAAAGAGAATATAAGAGCGGGAATTTAAACGGCCATTGGGGAAGTGACTCACCGCGGCCTCGAGAATATGAATAGATAAGAATATAACATATAAGAATGGGAATTTAAACGGCCATTGGGGAAGTGACTCGCCGCGGCCTCGAGAATATGAGCAGAATATAACAGAATATAAAGAGAATATAAGAACGGAAATTTAAACGGCCATTGGGAAAGTGACTCGCCGCGGCCTCGAGAACATGATGTGATCGCCAGGGGCCAAAAGACCCCAAAATAAAGAAGTGATCGCGCCTACCTCAAGAGCGGGAGATGGCGGGTTGCTTCTTCCTCCCCCTTCGGCCGGCTGACGGAGAGGGCTTTCCTTGGTTACCCTTGCAAAACAGTAGACAATAAATGAACGGAATTAGAAAATGGCAGTGTAGTAACAATTCCTTGCAATAAAAGTAACGAGACCGTGACCTGACACACACCTGGTTGGTGTGGTTTTAAACCCCTCTCGGACTCGAGTAGGAGGAAAATGCGATGATGAATGCAAGAAGTATGCAAGAGACGGCGCCCTTATGTAGGGAGATAGAGGATGCAGTATGATGAATGTAAAGAACTATGGACAAAAAGGGGAAGAAAAGGCTTATTGGAGGAGCCGAGGGTGAGATCCGGCGGAGCTCCGGCAGCGTGGGGATGACGTGAAAGCGCGGTGGATGAAGATGACCTTTCTCTCACGAGCGTAGGCACCCGAGAAGTCGGCAGAACCTCCACCTACAAAAGACCCCACGGGTTAGAAATGACTCCGTAGCCTCTGGGCTCCGGCAGCCTATCGGATCTCTTAGAAGCTCCCCAGAACTGAGGGGGTGGGCCTCTATTTATAGGGCTCCAGAGGGTGGAGGCGTCCAGGACCCTGGACACCTCCATCAGGGCCGAACTAATATTTTATTCTATTTTTTATTAATTTTTTTGGAATATTTTTGTGGAGGCGTCAGGGCCCCGGACGCCCCTAACAGGTCCACCGAACACCACCGACGGCCGCACGCGGTTTGACACAACGCGTGGTTTTGTGAGCGGCGCCTCGTGATTTTGAAATGGGCGCGTCCAGCGGGCTGGACGTCTCCATAATTTGACTTTTTTCACACACGACAACCCGTCGATCGGTGGGCGGCGCCCGTGAGGGAGTTGATGGAGGCGTCCAGGGGTCTGGACGCCTCCATAAATATATTATTTTTATTTTTTGTTTTGTCTTTTTATGCCAAAGCTGGCATTATATATTTTTTTATTTTTGTTTTTATGGAGGCGTCCAGGGGTCTGGACGCCTCCATTAATATATCATTTTTTATTATTTTGTTTTGTCTTTTTATGCCAACTGGCATATATATATTTTTTATATTTGTTTTTATGGAGGCGTTATTATTTTTTATTTACATTTTTTGTTTTGAAAAATAAAAGTAAAATAAATTAAAAGAATGGGGGCGTCCAGGGTCCTGGACGCCCCCATTAAGACCCACCCGGGTCCTCGGACAAGCGTTGGTGGCCGCCCGGCAGACACCCTTCTTGGTTCCGGAACCTCCCGATGCGTCTGACTGGTGTTGATGCCGTCTGAATGCCGTGACGAGACGATTCCGGATGCCGAAAAGGGCGGAAGAAGACTCAAGAAAAGGAAGCACTCGAGCGATTCAAAATGCGTAAGCCGTTGCGGGGCGTTGTATAGTAATATGAGACTTTCTCGGGAGACGTCAGGAATGGCGTGTCTACACCGGGGATCGACCCTGGACACTCTAGGAGCGCCCCCATCAGCCGTTGCCTCCAGAAGCCTTCCGGAGGATGCCGCTCCTTTGGAGGTCCGTGGTTGCTATCCTGCCGACCAGCAAGCAGCCGAACCGGAGCCGCCGCCTACTGCCGCCCATGACTCGCCAACGTGCTGCCCGCCAACCCAAGTTCGATGCTCCCGGAGTTGTCGTGTAGCCTGTTACCTCCCTGCGTGGAGTGGGCCATTATTTTTTTTACTGTAATTAAATATTACCATTGTATCGGGAGTCACAGTCTTGGCCGGGACGTCTTCCCCACGCCCCGAGCGTGGAGGTACACCCGCCACCCCCTCGTTGACGTATTTTGCTTTCCTAGTATACGTTCTTATGCCGCTGCTAGAGAGCATGTTAGGATCCTAGCTCGTATCATTTAAATCACCGCTGCGAGATAGGGAGCGAGACCCGTCCCACAACTCATTCCGAGTGCGAGAGTAAGCCGATCACCCGAGACTCAAAGCCGGTTACTCAACCGTGCAGATCGTCGCGCTTGTCTCGATGGGGACGACCGTGAGTTAGCACTTCTTGTTTAGGGTATATCGCCTCTTCTGGATCTCTTTAGGTGCCGCATTGTATTGTTGTTGCTGGTCGTGTCGTCCAACCAGTCGCGTCATCCTATAGAGTCCAAGGTCGCAACCCGTCCGCGTCGAGTCTCGTAGTCGTCCCGCATCAAATTGGTATAGCGCGTTCACATAGTCGCGCCTGGTCGGGCAGGCGCGTTCTCTACCGACAGGCCAACCTACCACTGGTCATCTTCCTCGATGAACGCGGTGACATTAGGTAGCGCGATCTCAAGATCGCGCCCCTGGACAGTAGCGCGACAACGGGCAGAGTCCGATTCGTAGAATACGCACGGGAAATCCAAAAACCTCGCCCATTCACCCCCTAGTGAAGGAAAAACAAAAGGAAAATCACTCCCTTAACTCCCAACATGCTAGAAACCCCAAAAATATAGCTAGAAACGTAATAAATCAGTGAAATCTGGCTCACCCCTCAAACATGGAGTTTCCCCATCCCGGCATGAAAACACACCCCTCTCGGCTTTCCATGGCCTAGAAATCATGGGGAACGCAAGGGGAGAAGTAGGGATCCGTCACCCTACCTCAAAGAAGCCCAAAAATGCCTAGATCATCGCCGGTCCACCAAAAACCGCTCGTTCTTCCTCGAGCTCCCACGAGCCACGCATGCCACTGTGATCACCTCGCCGTCGCCATTGTCGCCACGCCGTCGCCCACCACCGTCTGCAGCCGGAGGGGCACGCCGCGTCATCACCGAAAGAGGAGAGAGAAGGAGAGGGGGCGCCGGTTCTCCAACGGGAAGAAAGGAAGAGAAAGAAGAAAGAGAAAGGGGAAAAAGAAAAAGAAAAGGATTGGGGAGTTATAGAAAATCTGGATTTTCTGAAAAATATGAAAAAATAGAAAAATATACCGCTGCGATCGCCGTGGTACCATCCCTGAGTAGGTGAACGACTCGGTTTACCCGCTACGGGGTTCCGTAGGTCCTGTCAGGGAAAAACACGGGAAACTGCGGAACACTTTCCGGGACCTCCAAAATTGATCCGAAACGCATGGATCCGAACCCAAAAAATGTCCGAAAAATAATTCCGGGCAAAATGGGAACAAATTCTCCGAGAACATAGTTGCGGGACCTGAAAAGATGGATCCGAAAGGTCCGGGATATTATAGCCCTCCCCCGTTAAATAAATTTCATCCTCAAAATTTAAACCAAAGCACAGGGAAAGAAAAGCGGTACTCACTCGAACAAAAAGGGGAACTGCTGACGCATCTCGTCCTCACACTCCCAAGAAGCCTCACCACCAGAGTGCCGCTGCCACACCATCTTAACCAGAGGGATAACCTTATTCCGTAGGTGCTGCTCTCGCCGATCCTCAATACGGATAGGGAACTCCGGTAGAGACAGATCGGGAGTCACCTCGGGCCAAACCGATTCCTCCAACACATGAGAAACATCGGGCATATATTTCCTCAACATTGAGTCATGGAACACGTCATGCACCACTACAAACTCAGGAGGTAGCTGCAACCGATAAGCAACCTCGTCGATGCGCTCCACGATGAAGAAAGGACCAACATAGCGGGGACTCAACTTCCCACACTGTCCAAAACGCATCACACTCCCTTCATGGGAGAAACCCTAAAAAATACACGGTCACCGACTGTAAAATAGAGTGGCTGCCTTCTCCGATCGGCATAACTCTTCTGCCGACTCTGCGCTGCCAACATGTTCTGACGGACCAGATGCACCACGTCAACTGTTGCACCAACTCCGGTCCCGTCACAACACGCTCACCAACCTCCGACCAATCGAGTGGAGTCCGACATGGCCACCCATACAACGTCTCATAAGGAGCCATCCCAATACTCGAATGATAGCCGTTGTTGTAGGCAAACTCTACCAATGGTAGATGGTGAATCCAACTCCCTTGCCATTCCTGGCAACAGGACCTCAACATATCATCCAACGTCTGAATGGTCCTCTCTGACTGACCATCTGACTGAGGATGATACGCTGAGCTAAACGCCAACTCCGTACCAAGAGCTAGCTAGAAACTCCTCCAGAATCCAGAAGTGAAACGTAGATCTCGATCTGACACAATGGAGATGGGAATCCCATGCAAAGCTACGATCCGCTCCACATAAAGACGAGCCAACTTGGACACACTCCAGCTGACTTTGATCGGTAACAACTGAGCCACTTTCATCAGCCTATCCACCAGCAACCAAATACTATTCTGCCCGCTCGGGGTCCTCGGCAATCCCACCATAAAATCCGTGGTCACATGGTCCCATTTCCACGCAGAAACCTCCAAGGGCTGAAGAGTACCTTCTGGTCGCTGATGCTCCGCCTTCACCTACTGACAGGTCAGGTATTGGGCCACATACTCGGCAATATCTCTCTTCATGCCAGGCCACCAGAACTGCCTCTTCAAGTACTGATACATCTCTTCACGCCCGGGTGCACAGTGTACCGACTCCCATTAGCCTCCCGTAACACCGCACGCCTCACCTGCTCCTTGGCGGGGACGTATAGCCTGCCACAAAATCTCACAACTCTGTCCTCGCCGAAGCCCACATCAGTTAAAGCCAAAATCCGGGGTAACTCAGGGTCTGCACGCTGAGCATCTATCACCTGGCGATAAATCGGAGGTGACATAGTCAAGCTATCAAGAACAGCTGACCCCGCCTCCTGGGGAACCTTAAGCGTAAATGTCACGGCTGGCACCTGTTCCTAGAGCCTCCACTTCCTCATCATCATGGTGTTGACAACGACCTTCCTACTCAAGGCATCGGAAACGACGTTCATCCTGCCTGGCTGATAAGACATGGTGAAGTCATAATCCTTCATATACTCCATTCATCGCCTCTGCCTGAGGTTGAGGTCCTTCTGAGTGAACACATACCTCAAACTCTGATGGTATGTGAATACCTCGAACTTCTCACCGTACAGATAATGCCTCCAAATCTTCAATGCAAAGATCACAGTCGCCAACTCAAGGTCATGGGTAGGGTAGTTCTCCTCATGGGGCTTTAGCTGCCGAGATGCATAAGCCACCACTCTACCGTGCTGTATCAGCACAGCACCCAACCCAATCCTGAAAGCATCTGTACACACCACAAAACATCCCGATCTAGAAGGCAACACCAACACTGGTGCCGAGGTAAGCAACCTCCTAAGCTCCATAAAGCTCTGCTCACACTCACCAGTCCAGACAAGCGGCACATCCTTCCGCGTAAGCCTGGTCATCGGGGCTGCAACATGAGAAAAATCCTGAATGAACCTCCAGTAATAGCTTACAATCCCCAAGAAACTCCGAATCTCCGTCACGGACCTTGGCCTCGGCCACTACATCACTACCTCAACCTTGGTTGGATCCACGGAAATACCATCACCAGAAATCACGTATCCCAAAAAGTGCACCTCATGAAGCCAAAACTCACACTTACTGAGCATAGCATACAACTGGTGATCTCGCAAAGTCTGCAACATAACCTTCAAATGATACGCATGCTCATCAGCAGACCGTGAATAAACAAGGATGTCATCCACAAACACAACCACGAACTGGTCCAAGTAGGGATGGAACACCCTCTGCATCAAATCCATAAACGCTGCGGGGGCATTGGTGAGCCCAAACAGCATCACCAAAAACTCATAATGCCCACATCTCGAGCTGAACATAGTCTTCTCCACGTCATACTCTCGAATCTGCAACTGATAATAACCGGACCGTAAATCAATCCGTGAGAACAATCGAGCAGACTGAAGCTGGTCGAACAAATCATCAATCCGTGGCAACGGATACTTGTTCTTGACGGTTACCTCATTCAACTGCCGGTAGTCAATGCACAACCTTAAACTACCGTCCTTCTTCTTCACAAACAACACTGGCGCACCCCAAGGGGAAAAGTAAGGACTAATATATCCCTTGGCCAGCAACTCCTGCAACTGCACCCTCAACTCTCTCAACTCAGCGGGAGCCATACGGTAAGGAGCATTCGACAAAGGTCCCGTACCAGGCACAATCTCAATCACAAAATCAATCTCCCATTGGGGAGGCAATCCAGGTAGGTCCTCGGGAAAAATATCGGGAAACTCGCACACCACCGGAATGTCCTCGACATCCGGCTCCATCCGGTCTACTGCAACCACAGAAGCGAGAAAATCCTGACAACCCGCATCAAGCAAACGACGAGCCCTAATGGCCGAAATAAGAAAGCGGGAAGAGGAAGACCTAATACCTTGAAAATAGAAGATGGGTCCACAAAGCCGCCGGAAATAAACCTTCTTCGAGTTACAATCCACCAAAGTATGATGTGCCTCGAGCCAATCCATGCCCAAAATCACATCAAAGTCCTGAAGTGGCAATGCATAAAGCCTGGCCGGCAAACTCCGCCCTTCCACCCACACAGGAACCTCATCGAAACAATACAGAGTGATCATAAAATCACCAGAAGGTAACTCCGCTGCCAAATCACAGGACAACTGGGTCACCGGCTCCTCAATACTCAGCGTGAAATCTTCCGAAATAAACGAATGAGACGTGCCAGAATCAAACAAAACTCGAGCCGCACAACCCAAAATCCGAACAGTACCTTCCACGAGCTGCGACGCCACTGCCTCTGCCCTAGTCATGTGAGTAATCTGGCCTCGGGATCTCTGCTTGCCTCCCATACTTGCTGACCTGGGTAGTGGCGGATACGGCCGCCGCGGCTGCTGCTGCCTCTGCTGTTGAGGGTACTGCTGTTGCAAAGGAAACTGCTACTGCGATGGCCTCTGAGGATAGTCACGCGCCATGTGCCTGTTGGACATTGTGTTTTGATGATGACAAACACTGTGAGTCATATGTATGATGTCATATGTGTTTTATGATTCCATATGTGCTTATTGCATACATCATGGGTTTTTGTTACAGATAGTGTGTCTTGCATACAATGCTCATATTGCTGTATAGATGAATTACATGGAATGAATTGCTGCACATGTATGATGTCATATGTGTTTTATTATTCCATATGTGCTTATTGCATACAACATAGGTTTTTGTTACATACAGTGTGTGTTGCATACAATGCTCATATTGCCGTATAGATGAATTACATGGAATGAATTGCTGCACATGTGCATGTTTGTGAATGTCTATATACAAGTCTTGCATAGAGACTGGTACAACCGTTCATATGTGTCAATGCACCTCACGCGTACACTAAGTCAGTGCTAGTTCGAGTCTTGGCTTTCGTAAGTTCGTGCAAACCTTCTCCTTCTTGCTCACATGAACTCGGTGCAAGTTTTGTCTTGAGCATCTGAAGAACCGTGAACATATAGGAACTCGGTGCAAACACTGTGTAGGTTAATGTATGTAGTAAGGTCAGTGCATTGTAAGGGTCTATGCAATCACTATTTTGAGGTCAGTGCAAACTTTGACTCAGTGCATACTTTCACTTACTCATATAGAGGTCGGTGTAAGTTTGCCTCGGTTCATCTTTTTCTAACGCATATAGGAGGTGCGTCTTACTGTGCGCCTCACATGTGGCCTAGTGTCGGTGCATATTTTGTTTAAAGCTTTGCACTCGGTGCACATTTCCCAGTTTGTGCATTCAGTATTCATATACTCGGTGCAATGTCGTTTGTCTTCCTTGCACCTGAAGCCTGTGCATTCACTATTTATAAACTCGGTGCAATGTTTGGTTAACATGCATAGATAGTCTGTGCTCTTCACTGTAGAGAGATATGTAAGGGTGAGTGCATCTCTTGTTCATTCATGCTTCATAGTCGATGCACACACTGTAGCAGGTCAGTGCAAAATTTGCATCATGCATATATATAAGTCTATGCATACTTTCCTATATGTACATCAAAGTCTACGCATACTTTGTATATACCATATTAAGTCTGTGCAAACATTGTTCTATACCATATAAGATGTCTAATGAAATATTCTCTTAATTGACAGGATAAAGTAATCTCGTGAGCTCGAACTAAGAAGGCACGTGTTCCTAGAATGCTGGAAGCTGGCACGTGATCCAAGACAATGAGCGAGCCAGTGATCCTGACATGTGGACAGATGAGGACCAGATCCTGACACATGGTTGAGAGACTTCTAGAAGCATTTGGGCGGGAGTGTCCCCTCCACACGCCTAATGTGTGAGCACATGAGTCCGAGACTGAAGTCATATATAAACCCTTTCTCTGAAGAGATTAATAGAGATGAAAAAAAAGGAGAAGAGAAAGAGAGGTCATGAAAAGAGGATTGAAGAAGAAAAAGAGAGAGCCTTGAGAAGGGTTTCGAAGAGGGAGAGCAACAGAAGAAGAGAGTCTTAGAGAAAAGAGAAGAGGAGAGTTGAGCAAGAAGATCAGAGAATTTGAAGAGTGATCTGAAGAGAGAAAGCAGAGTATCGTGAGCTAAGTGGAAAGAAGAGAATAGAGAGGTTGCTGTTCATGAAGCAAAGGAAGAAGAAGAAGAGGGATTCCTATCAGGATTCCCTACAGCTTGTTCATGGTGCTGGATCAGATCCAACGCACGCTGCTCCTAGTGACCTACATTTAATTGTGCTTTCTTTGTCTAGTTTTCAGTTGCTAGTTCATCTAAGTTTCTTTCATTTTCGTGAATCCTTGTGAGAAGCTATGAATCAGCGGAATCGAAGCTGTGTATCAGAGAATGTCAAGCTGTGTCGCCCAGCGGATGGCAAGCTGTGAGGCCCAGCTGATGTAGGCAAGCTGTGAAGCCCAGCGGTTCAAGCTGTACGACAGCGGGTGTAGCACCCCTGAAAAGTTAAGAAAAAAAAATCCTAAATAGATTAAAACTTTCCTAGAAATAATCGATTATACTCTTAATGGGAATTAATACTCAAATTATATCTTAACAGCCAAATAAATGAGCCACAAATAAAACTTTGACTCATACCAATAATGGGCTTAAAGCATATATTGTCTTATAAAAACCTCAAAATAATGCAACCCGTAGTTATACACAATGCTATATAAAACCCATATATGTCCACAAAGAATAAAAGCCCAAAAACTCCATATAGAAGCCCAATCCACAACCTACACCTCAGGGTCTCAACCCACACTCATTAAATAGTCTCAACCATTTATATATATACATACAAATAGGTCTCACGTAGATGAATTTAGCTTAATAGACTAATGGGCCTAAAAGAGAAGCCCACACATATGGAAGATCCATTATTTAATTGTTGCATTAGATAAGTATACAAAGCCAAAAGTGAAATTAGCTATATTATAAGCTAGCCCATTAAAAAATTTAATAAAACCTTAGCTAAAATATTACGGCTTATATATAGAATAAAGGGGTCACAAAGTCATGGGTTATAAATATATAACATATAAATCAACCCAATAACCCAATTACAAATATATATACACTTAGTGGGCCTTCCCACGTAAACCCACTAACAAGCTTAAATACTACCACATATACATATATATATATATATCCAACCCATGATAATCTCTACGCTTTAAAACCCAAACCCAGGTATTAATAATTAAATCGAAAACCCAACTTGCATGACCGAATACCCAATAATCCATACACATGAACCTATAAATCCACGTACGAGAACCGCACCAAAAACCTAACCATAATACATGTTCGGATGAAGCATGGGTTTAGCTATTAGGGTTTCACTCACGAAAATGGCAGGCGGCTATTGATATAGTATGGGAAAGGGTAATACACGGAAGGATTTTAAAAGATTACCCCCTTTGCCTTCCCACCCTTGGTTAGTATCTCCTCTCTATAAATACCTCAACCCATCAAACACATCAACCCCATTCGATGCATCGTCGTCCGGCCACAATTCCCTTGCTGCCATCCGTTGAAGCCTGCAATTGGACGTGGGGTGTCGTCGTCTTCCTCTGTTTCTTCTTCTTCTTCCTACAACAACAAACCCTGTTCTCCTGCTGTCGACTGCGACTGCTGCTCTTGTGATCACGTGGAGGGCCTCTCTTCTGTGCTTCACTATTGTTGCTATTACCCCTCTGCCGCTGTTGTTCTTGATTCCCGAGAAAGGAGAAGAACCTCTGCTGCTGTTACTCTTTTCTTCAAAGAGCTACGGAGGCTCTGTTCTAAGTATAATAGGAAGAATTGCTACCGTTTGCTATCTTAATCTCTCTGTTCACCGTCCAAATCATCACACGAGGTAGGTGTTCTCTCTGACGGCTAAACTCAATTAACAAAGATATTACATGCTCTTATGATCATAAACAACATTCGCATATCTCGTGTTCGAGTTCAAAATATCTAGTTTTTCGTAGGTTTTCTCAAGTTTCGTAGCCCAAACAAAGTAAATCATGATTTAAGGCCAACATGATAAAATCGTTCTTTTATATCATGCATATGGTTATCGATGTGTTCGGTCGAGAATTGAAATTTTACAGTAAATAGCGACCCTTTCTAGGGCGCTAATTCATTTTGACGCCCATCAAAACAGTCGTCAATTTCCAATTGAAAATGACGACTTGATGTATGTTGTGTCTTATGAAAATGATGCCACCGTTTAGGGTGTTATAAGAATAGAAGGTGACAACCCCCATGTCGTCATTTAATGAAATTCTAAAAAGATTGATCAATGACAGTCGTCAATTGAACATATGTTAGTTATGAGTTTTAGCATTAATAGTTGTTCATAGGTATAGAAGTATCCTTTGGCCATGAAAATTTATGGGCGTACTATTGGGGTGGAGACCGAGGTAGTGAAAGTGGTTGCACCATTTTTCGTGTCCCCTATCGCAAGATCCCCCGTCTCTCAAGGAAAAATTATTTTGAACGTATGGTTAGGTAGAGTTTTTCGAGCCCGTCATTTCGGTATAACATAGGCTAGATTCCGACGTGGTTAAGTCGGGAAACGAGAGGACCAAAGAATAGACAAAATTTGACAATGTTGAAATGACGACATCTCGTATGTCATCAAACATCATTTTTGACGACGTACAGTAAGGTCGTCAAATTATATATATATATATATATATATATATCTTGTAATTATAGCTTTGAAAATTCATATTTATTAAACTATACAACGGAAAATTATAAAAATTATATATTTGGAATCCTTGAATTTTTCTCCTAATTATCATATATTCTATTTTTATAAATTATTTTAAATAAATAAATATGTCTTTGAATGTATATTCTTAAAATTATTCAATTAAATAGATATTGACTTGAATTCTTGTTAAATAAATTACGTTAAAAATCATATAATTAACGTCCCTCTAAGTGGATGCTAATTAATAAATGACACTACTCATGGACGTCAATTAAATAAGTTTATTTAATTATAGTTAATTATAGAATTGGTTTGACGTGAATTCTATAATTAATACATTCATATTCTCACTATTTCCTTCCGGTTTTGACCCATACCTCGGGTCTTTTGACACTCTCATCTCATATCCGTAGATGGAGTCCCTTTTTCATGATTGGTTCACGTTATACACCTCAACTCTCGATAAGATACGAGTTCTCCGTTGGACATTCCGTTCCTTCGGACTAGCAAGTTAATCATTGAGACCTCTGTAAGTCTCCGCTAGCCTTGGATTCCCTCAAGGCAGCCGAGCTGGTTGTACCCTAAAAACCCTGGATCTGATCCATGTTACTTGACACTCTACTCCTTTTGGAATCTTCTTCTCATCAATTCAAGAACATAACCCTTTGACTCTGTATTTGGCCAAATCTGATTCTAAAACATTAAGGGCTGTGGGTCCGCTACTTTTCAGTGCCAGGTAGGACGGAAGTCCAATTCTGTAAACCATGGGAATTCTGGGTGTGGCATTGCACCAAACTCTATACATCTGTTATATTCTATTATATTATGTTATCTCTGTTATTCTGCAAACTCTGTTATTTCTGTTAATTCTATTATTCTGATAATTTATGTTTGGTTATTCTGATAATTTAGATATTCTGCTAGATTGTTTAATTCTGCTTATATTATTGAAACTCTGTTATAATCTGGCCAATTCTGAAGTTATGTTCATCTAAGTATCTGTCCTTGTTATATTCTGATAGCTTGTCCTTGACTCTGCATGGGAATTCATCCCTATTTCTCTTGAGCTCGTAACTGCCTTTGACTTTAATATTCATCTTTCCTGTTAGATTGATCGTCATGATTTTCTAGTTCCATGCATTGCATCGTCACGAATACGTTAATTGGCTAATCACTTATATTCTGCTTGATGAGAGATGTAATTCCTACTGAGCTTTTTGCTCACCAGCCTATTTTCAACATTTTAGGTAATGACATTGAAGATAGTCCGCCAGATGGGGAAGGGCAAGAGTGATGAGCGTTATGGAGAATCGTGTCGGTGTCTTTAGTTTTCTTGAGTCTTATCTTGTCCTATCATTGAGTCTTTTCCTTTTTATTAAGAGTAATGAGTCTGTTCATTTAAATATGTAAGTGAGTCAAGAATTGTAAGTTTGACATTTGATATTAATAAGAATTGTATTTTCATCATTATTGTCTGGCCTTGAAGTTGTGTCTTATGAGTTGCTCTGATTATTCACGACTGTATCGTTGCCACGTTCCGACCAATACGTTCCGCTGCTATCGGATCGGGGCGTGACAGAAGTGGTATCAGAGCCTAGGTATATTAAACCCTAGGTCTTGACTATAAGTTGCAATAAGTTCTAGGTTCAACACCATTATTGCCCGGTGAGATTGGGTAGAACCTTGGGTTAAGAGCTAAAAAGGAAGTTAGAATACTAATAAGATTAGCTTATGAAGATAGCTTAAGTAAAATTTCACGAGAATTACTTGATAATCTTACATGAGATTGTTTGTGTCTTGTAGAACTAGATAGATAACAATGGCCGCTGAGCGTGCCCAATGGCGTGAGATGCAATGGACGGTTCAAGGATTGACTCAGGCTCTTCAACGAGTAGTCGATGGTGGAGCCAATCGTGGAGCTGGAGAGTTACATCGTGAGTTCCGGAGCCCCAATCACACTAGGTTAAATGGAACCCCTGATCCTGATATGGCGGAAGATTGGACGAAGGAGATGGAAAGAATTTTCCGGGTGATGCAATGTTCAGACCAAGATAAGGTCATTTTAGCAACATTTCAACTAGAGAAGGACGCAAGGGCTTGGTGGGAGTCCGTGGAAGCCACTTTGCCAAACATTCAAGTAACTTGGGTAGAATTTTTAGAACACTTCAATGAAAAGTATTTCTCGGAGAGAGTTCGAGAGAGAAAGGCGGGAGAATTTACTTCCCTCAAACAAAGAAGTATGACCGTGGCAGAATATGAGGCTCAGTTCTCGAGGTTGTCACGGTATGCGCCTCATTTGATCATGACGGAAAAGATGAAAGCTAGGAGGTTCTTAAATGGACTAAGACTGTAATACATACCCCAGTTGGCACCAATGGACATTCAATCATATGCCGAGATGGTTAAGAGAGCTCAGTTATTGGAAGACGCTATGGAATTATCCGACAAGGTTAAGGCGAGAATGGAGAAGAAGAGAGAAGGTAATGGCAACAAGAAGCCCAATGAGGGAAACGACGTTCCGAATGGCAAGAAGCCTAAGGAAGCAAAGTGTAAGCATTGTGGGAATGATGGTCACAAATTTGAAAAGTGTCGCTGGAAGAACGGAGCTTGCTTTCGTTGTGGAAGCCAGGAGCATAAGGTAGCTGACTGTCCCCTTCCTAAAGATCAACCTCAGCAGGCAAAGGACCGTAATAATAAGCGACGTCAAGGACAATTGCAAGCAATGAGATAAATCGAGCCTGCTCCCAATGAAGTAACTAGAGGTATCCCTTAACCGTAGCCTAGTTTTCCTTCCTTAAGATGTAGCTTGCGTTGCAAGTAAGCGTATGTGATCTTGTGGATGATTGGAGACTAGAATTAGATACCCCACTGTTATTTGGAAATGAATTTCATGTGAATTTGGGGACCAAATTCTTTTAAGAGGGGGAGGATGTAGCACCCCTGAAAAGTTAGAAATTTTTTTTCCTAAATAGATTAAAACTTTCCTAGAAATAATCGATTATACTCTTAATGGGAATTAATACTCAAATTATATCTTAACAGCCAAATAAATGAGCCACAAATAAAACTTTGACTCATACCAATAATGGGCTTAAAGCATATATCGTCTTATAAAAACCTCAAAATAATGCAACCCGTAGTTATACACAATGCTATATAAAACCCATATATGTCCACAAAGAATAAAAGCCCAAAAACTCCATATAGAAGCCCAATCCACAACCTACACCTCAGGGCCTCAACCCATACTCATTAAATAGTCTCAACCTTTTATATATATACATACAAATAGGTCTCACATAGATGAATTTAGCTTAATAGACTAATGGACCTAAAAGAGAAGCTCACACATATGGAAGATCCATTATTTAATTGTTGCATTAGATAAGTATACAAAGCCAAAAGTGAAATTGGCTATATTATAAGCTAGCCCATTAAATAATTAAATAAAACCTTAGCTAAAATATTACGGCTCATATATAGAATAAAGGGGTCACAAAGTCATGGGTTATAAATATATAACATATAAATCAACCCAATAACCCAATTACAAATATATATACACTTAGTGGGCCTTCCCACGTAAACCCACAAACAAGCTTAAATACTACCACATATACATATATATATATATATATCCAACCCATGATAATCTCTACGCTTTAAAACCCAAACCCAGGTATTAATAATTAAATCGAAAACCCAACTTGCATGACCGAATACCCAATAATCCATACACATGAACCTATAAATCCACGTACGAGAACCGCACCAAAAACCTAACCATAATACATGTTCGGATGAAGCATGGGTTTAGCTATTAGGGTTTCACTCACGAAAATGGCAGGCGGCTATTGATATAGTATGGGAAAGGGTAATACACTGAAGGATTTTAAAAGATTACCCCCTTTGCCTTCCCACCCTTGGTTAGTATCTCCTCTCTATAAATACCTCAACCCATCAAACACATCAACCCCATTCGATGCATCGTCGTCCGACCACAATTCCCTTGCTGCCATCCATTGAAGCCTGCAATTGGACGTGGGGTGTCGTCGTCTTCCTCTGTTTCTTCTTCTTCTTCCTACAACAACAAACCATGTTCTCCTGCTGTCGACTGCGACTGCTGCTCTTGTGATCACGTGGAGGGCCTCTCTTCTGTACTTCACTATTGTTGCTATTACCCCTCTGCCGTTGTTGTTCTTGATTCCCGAGAAAGGAGAAGAACCTCTGCTGTTGTTACTCTTTTCTTCAAAGAGCTACGGAGGCTCTGTTCAAGTATAACAGGAAGAATTACTGCCGTTTGCTATCTTAATCTCTCTGTTCACCGTCCAAATCATCACACGAGGTAGGTGTTCTCTTTTCTAAGTTAAACATTAATAATAATTAAACTTTTCATGGTATTGCTATGGTAATTTTACGTAGATGTTCTCTCTGATGGCTAAACTCAATTAACAAAGATATTACATGCTCTTATGATCATAAACAACATTCGCATATCTCGTGTTCGAGTTCAAAATCTCTAGTTTTTCGTAGGTTTTTCTCAAGTTTCGTAGCCCAAACAAAGTTAAATCATGATTTAAGGCCAACATGATAGATAAAATCATCTTTTATATCATGCATATGGTTATCGATGTGTTCGGTCGAGAATTAAAATTTTACAGTAAATAGCGACCCTTTCTAGGGCGCTAATTCATTTTGACGCCCATCAAAACAGTCGTCAATTTCCAATTGAAAATGACGACTTGATGTATGTCGTGTCTTATGAAAATGCTGCCACCGTTTAGGGCATTATAAGAATAGAAGGTGACAACCCCCATGTCGTCATTTAATGAAATTCTAAAAAGATTGATCAACGACAGTCGTCAATTGAACATATGTTAGTTATGAGTTTTAGCATTAATAGTTGTTCATAGGTATAGAAGTATCCTTTGGCCATGAAAATTTATGGGCGTACTATTGGGGTGGAGACCGAGGTAGTGAAAGTGGTTACACCATTTTTCGTGCCCCCTATTGCAAGATCCCCCGTCTCTCAACGAAAAATTATTTTGAACGTATGGTTAGGTAGAGTTTTTCGAGCCCGTCATTTCAGTATATCATAGACTAGATTCCGACGTGGTTAAGTCGGGAAACGAGAGGACCAAAGAATAGACAAAATTTGACAATGTTGAAATGACGACATCTCGTATGTCGTCAAACATCATTTTTGACGACGTACAGTAAGGTCGTCAAATTATATATATATATATATTGTAATTATAGCTTTGAAAATTCATATTTATTAAACTATACAACGGAAAATTATAAAAATTATATATTTGGAATCCTTGAAATTTTCTCCTAATTATCATATATTCTATTTTTATAAATTATTTTAAATAAATAAATATGTCTTTGAATGTATATTCTTGAAATTATTCAATTAAATAGATATTGGCTTGAATTCTTGTTAAATAAATTACGTTAAAAATCATATAATTAACGTCCCTCTAAGTGGATGCTAATTAATAAATGACACTACTCATGGACATCAATTAAATAAGTTTATTTAATTATAGTTAATTATAGAATTGGTTTGACGTGAATTCTATAATTAACGCATTCATATTCTCACCGTTTTCTTCCGATTTTGACCCATACCTCGGGTCTTTTGACACTCTCATCTCACATCCGTAGATGGAGTCCCTTTTTCATGATTGGTTCACGTTATACACCTCAACTCTCGATGACATACGAGTTCTCCGTTGGACATTCCGTTCCTTCGGACTAGCAAGTTAGTCATTGAGACCTCTGTAAGTCTCCGCTAGCCTTGGATTCCCTCAAGGCAGCCGAGCTGGTTGTACCCTAAAAACCCTGGATCTGATCCGTGTTACTTGACGCTCTACTCCTTTTGGAATCTTCTTCTCATCAATTCGAGAACATAACCCTTTGACTCTGTATTTGGCCAAATCTGATTCTGAAACATTAAGGGCTGTGGGTCCGCGACTTTTCAGTGCCAGGTAGGACGGAAGTCCAATTCTGTAAACCATGGGAATTCTGGGTGTGGCATTGCACCAAACTCTGTACATCTGTTATATTCTGTTATATTCTGTTATCTCTGTTATTCTGCAAACTCTGTTATTTCTGTTAATTCTATTATTTTGATAATTTATGTTCGGTTATTCTGATAATTTAGATATTCTGCTAGATTATTTAATTCTGCTTATATTATTGAAACTCTGTTATAATCTGGCCAATTCTGAAGTTATGTTCATCTAAGTATCTGTCCTTGTTATATTCTGATAGCTTGTCCTTGACTCTGCATGGGAATTCATCCCTATTTCTCTTGAGCTCGTAACTGCCTTTGACTTTAATATTCATCTTTCCTGTTAGATTGATCGTCATGATTTTCTAGTTCCATGCATTGCATCGTCACGAATACGTTAATTGGCTAATCACTTATATTCTGCTTGATGAGAGATGTAATTCCTACTGAGCTTTTTGCTCACCAGCTTATTTTCAACATTTTCAGGTAATGACATTGAAGATAGTCCGCCAGATGTGAGCGTTATGGAGAATCGTGTCGGTGTCTTTAGTTTTCTTGAGTCTTATCTTGTCCTATCATTGAGTCTTTTCCTTTTTATTAAGAGTAATGAGTCTGTTCAGTTAAATATGTAAGTGAGTCAAGAATTGTAAGTTTGACATTTGATATTAATAAGAATTGTATTTTCATCATTATTGTCTGGCCTTGAAGTTGTGTCTTATGAGTTGCTCTGATTATTCACGACTGTATCGCTGCCACGTTCCGACCAATACGTTCCGCTGCTATCGGATCGGGGCGTGACAGCGGGAAGCCACACTCTGGTTAGAGTGTGGGGTGGATGTAGATCTCGGGTCTGAGATCGAACCACCTAAAAATATTCTGTCCATCATGGTTTGATTGCCTTGTCTGATTTGCTAGATGTATGCTTAGGCTCGACCTATAGTTCCCAACTAGTGGGTATCTAGTTTGCACACTGAGCATTTGATTCAGATCTCAAAAGAGAGAGCCATTTTGACTAGGTTTACTTGAGCACCGATCGTATACATTTGATTTTCTCTAATTGAAGTTTAGTGTGTGCTCTCAGCCCTACAGTTGTTTGCTTTAATTCCACTTATATGTTTGATCTAAGTTTTAATTGAGCAAAGGTTTTAAGAGGGATTCATTCACCCCCCCTCTGAATCCGGTCCTAGCACCTTATCAATTGGTATCAGAGCGGTTTGCTGTCTTAACGGATCCAACGATCCTCAGTAGATCCTGCAACCTCTTTGGTGCATTTCTGAGCATACCTATTCCGCGCACTGAATTGTTTGCTGATTTGTATAAATGGCTCATTCACCTATTTTCGATGGCTTTGATTTTAATTCGTGGGTTAGCAGTCTCCATAGCTATGTGAAACTGATTGATCCTGATCTGTGGAAGTTAATTTCACACGGTCCTCACAGATTACCAAAGAAAGAGTCCAAATGGACTGACAGTCACCGATCAAGGCATGGAGAGAATCAGAGAGTTTTGAATCTAATGAAAACAGCTACTGACAAGGCCTTACACTCTTGCTTCCATGAATGCAGGTCTGCTAAGGACATTATGGATAAGCTGAAGCTAGGACATAGAAGAAGGGAGGATAGCTGCATGATGGCTAATGGCAGCGATCAAGGCAGCAACCAGAATGAAGAGGATAATGATGAGGAGGCAAATCCCTTCGAGAATTTTTCTTTAGATGATTGGGAGAATGCATATGCTGATTTGTTAGAATCTCATGAACAATTAAGAAAACAATACAAAAACTTGAAAAAGAAAAGTGATCGGGGTAGTTCAAGTTTTCCATGTGAAAATTGTTCAAATCTGAAGCAATCTCATGATGCCTGTTTGTCTAATATCCATATATATAAAAAGCAGATTGGGTTGCTGAAAAATGAAAATCAAGAACTTGCAAATAAGAATTCTGAACTTGCAGAAAAACTTAGCTCAACTAATGATGGTCAGATTCTCATTAGCAATCATGTTCAGAATGAAAAACTACTGAAAAATCTTGAAAGTGTTAACTCTGATCTAAACAAGCTGGAATCTGAAAATGAATATCTCAGGAAATCTGTTAAAGAAAATGAAGAGAAACTTAGAAAGATAGCATAAGAGAAAAATTTGCTTGCTGAACAAATTGATGCTGTTAAGTCAGTGAACACTCAGTTACAGAAAACTGTTGAAAAATAACAAAAAGATCTAAAAGAATTCAAAATCAGAAGGTCATAGGAGGCCAATCTAGAGGATCAAATTCGTCTTAATGAGCTAATTCAGAATGATGTTCTGATCAAGGAAAATGAGAACTTGAAATTGTTAAACACTGCTATATCTGAAAAACTTCTTGCTCTAGAGAGAGGAAACTCTGTTTACATAGAAGAGTCTGATAAATTGAGCAATCTGGAATAGGAAGTTGAGAAATATAAAATTGTTAACAAGGTGCTAAATGAATGCGTTAATTGTAGTGAGCAAGAGATTGCCAGTTATGAGTTACACATTGCTTCTCTAGAAAATGAAATCCAGGACTTGAGGAACTCTCTGTCAAAGTTTGTTGATGGTCAAGAAAACTTGAATAGATTGTTAGGAGTCAAGGTAAATCGTCAAAAGGAAGGGCTGGGCTACAAGCCAATTAATAAGAAATCTTTTGAAAATAACCTAATGACATCATTTGTAAAAGCATCAAATGCTGTCGCCACCTTTGTCAAAGCTTCTAGTGTAGCCACCACTTCACAAGTGAAACAGCCTGAAATCAAAAATTGCAAGAACAAAAGGAAGTTCAAAAACTGAATAATGAAACTCAGGGAAAGAATTTCGGAAAGTCTACAATTGAAAACAAGAGCTCCTATGCAACACCCCATGCTTCAAAACAAAGCTATGTTTCTTGTTTCTACTATGGGAAGTATGGACACTTCATGCATGATTGTGTCCTAATGAAAAATGATGACATGAATGTTATTAGAAGGCATGCTAGGAATTATCATGCAAAGAAAATTTCTTGTCATCACTGTGGTAAATTAGGACACACAACTACACAATGCTGGGTTGCAAGTGATAAGAAGAATTCACATTCATATCATGCTAAATTTAATGCAAACTTTCATGCTGTTAAAAATAATAAATTTGTCTCAATAAACAAGCACATTACATGCTTTAACTGTGGCAAATCAGGTCACAAGGCGATTGAATGTTGGGTGAAAGTTGTTGGGAGAAATTCTATTTCATGTTTTCACTGTAGCAAGATGGGCCACATTGCAGCCCACTGTTGGGATGCTCAAGGAAGGAGATTTAACTCTGAATTTGTTAAACTTCCTATAAATCAAAATGGTTTCAGTAGAAATAAATCTGTTTACAAAGAAAAATTCATTTCATGTTTTGAGTGTGGAAAGCCAGGCCACAAAGTTGCTGATTGCTGGTTGAAAAGGAATAAAAGACAAAATGCACATTTGGATAACAGAAATATTCATGCACATAGATTCCATGCTCACGTTAATGTGCACAATAGGAAGAACACAAAAACTGTTATCTCATGTCATTACTGTGGAAAGAATGGACATTCTATGGATAACTGTCATATACTGAGATTTGATGATTCCTATGCTCAAACATTGCTGAGAGCACCCTTTAAGGGTGCAACTGTCAGTTCAGGACCTAAGACCTATTGGGTACCTACTTGTGCGAAATAAAGGCTATTTTGCAGGTGTGCCTTGGTGGAAAGAATAATTTGGGGATAATAAACCAAGGCATTCAAGAATGAAAATCCCAGTTCTACATTTACCAGGTCTGTCATGTTAACTCTGCTCAATTCCTGTCATTCAAGTTTTTCTGTCTTTGATTACTGCATAGAATGTTAAATCTGTTTTTGCATATTCATTCATCATCTGCATTGTCAAATTTGAACTCTCTGAATTCTGCTCATCTGAAACTTATGCTTTGCACTCAACTCTGTTGATAGACATCGTCTGATTAGAATTTTCTGAAAAATATCTGAATTTCACATGATTTGTGTTTTGATGTTTGTCCGAATTTGCATTGTATTCGTTAAAAATCTGATGCATATAGGTCTGCATTGGCACTGCATTGTCATGCATGACCACTATGGTATATCAAATGGTAAGATACTAAAGGGTAGATGAAATCTGTCTGGAGGTTCTTACTATGTGTGAGATGGTCTTTTAGACCAAGTCCTCTACCTAGTACCATGGGTCACATTGCATATAGGACAGTCTAATGCATTTAGTCAGGGGGGAGTCATTGCATAGGCATGCATGCGGTAATTGCATATCATTCATATTGAAAATACCAAAAAGAGTAATTGTCATGCATACTCTTGGGGGGAGTTCTTGTCTTAATCTGAATCGTTTGCTTACATGCTTGTATTGAGCTGTTCCTTCTTCAATTTGAATCTCCTTTGACTGAACCTCAACGTTCCTTGATATAAGTGAAGTTGAATTCACTTTATCCTTGATTGATTTTGTATGCAAGCTTCATCTGATCCTCAGTGTCGACACCATGAGTCGACATTATGTCTCAAGCATTCCGTTTAAAATGCTGTCGCCGAGAGTCAATATCTTCATTGGTGTGATTCTGCTTCTATATTTGCTCAGGGGGAGCATAAGAACAATTCTTGGACTGAATGATCATCCTTGTCACAATGATCTTCTTTGCTCTTCATGTACTTTATCTCATACATGGTATCGGTCGGTCTCACTTGCTTCTATCTGTTCTGAAAATCAGTTGAACTTAAATCCCATTTGCTGATGGGGAGCTTCTGTCTGCACTTCTTGATTATCATAATCATACTTTTAAAATTGAAATTTCCTAATCAATGATAAGTCACCTGCTCGGCATTATTATTTGAAAATCTGTCTGGCGGATAACTAATCCTTGATTCAGAACTTCTGAAAAACTTCACTCTTGGTATGATACTTGATGATCATTATTCTGAATCATTCACTATGGCTGGAACACTACTGTCAGATCTTCATGAAGATTTCAATGAGCTTATCCTAATCATAAATCCAAAAACACTTGTACTAGGAATATTCCATTGTATGGAACTATGAACATCTGAAATAACTCAGCTGGTTTAAGCCTTATGTATTTCTTGAGTTTGATTTCGAACAGCTTGAAAATATCTGAATCAATCTTTTAATAAACTTTAACGAGTTGATTCATGTTATATCATGTAAAACCTTCTGAAATCTGAAAGTTTTTATAACCATGACTTTCTTTGGTAGAGATACTTAAGGTGAGTGTTATTTTTAAATGTTTGTTTGATCTGAGTAATGTCTGAATGAAAAATAAGGTCAGAGCAATGATTTTGGTCACTGAGAAATCACGTCCAAAGGACTGTGTCATGAAGTGCCTTAGTTATCTCTGGTGAAAATTTAATGAAAAATCTGTGAAATGTTATGGCAGAGCAATGATTAGGTTGCACTGAGAAACTGGGATCCTCATCAAAGAAATGGAGTCATCCTATGTCATGAAGTGTCCTAGTTAACTCTGTACAATATGTATCATGACAGTTAGTCATACTAAGTGCTTAGGGATACTGGCGTCTAAATAACGTGTATCCTCTAGTTACAAGGTGTGGACTAAACTCGATTGATCTTTAGAGTTATTGCAATAAACATTGATGATGCTAGATAGAAAAATAATCTGGAAATTTTAAAATTGCTGAATCTTTGGTCAAAATCAGATCCTTTCGTGCATGTTTAATCTCAACACTACATTCTGTAACTCCTAAAGGAGTCATTGAATATGAATGAGTAAGAGATAGGGAGGTTAAACTAGATGTTAACATGAAGACATGGTTCATCTTTATTGAAATTGATGTCAGATATGAGTACAGGTTGAATGAATAAAACTTGAATACATCATGTTTAAATCAGGGCGCTCAATAAAGATTATGTCATAAGTCTTTATAGTGGAAGAATATGAAATACATTAAACCTAGAATTATGGCTTTGATAACTCATTGCAATTTTTTTTTTGAAACTGATCTCTGTCTGCTTATCTGTGCTTTAGCTGAACTCATGTTATGTCTGATGAATATGTTTCCATTCTAATCCTTCTGTTCTTCCAAAGAGGGAGAATTATATGATGTTTCATCAGTCTTGTCCAAGGGGGAGAATGTGCTTTGCTGGTATGTGCCACCTCCTTAGGCATCAGGACCTCCATTCACTTTTCATAAGAGGAGAGTAGTGTGTCACATTGTCTGCATTTGTGCTTAAATAAATTACTCCATTTTAGGTCCTTTCTTTTTGATGAAGTCAAAGGGGGAGAATAGGTGGAGTCATATGTCATATTTGTGGCTAATATGTGGAGTCATATTTAGTGTTTGCATGGAGTCATATGTCTGCAGGCATGACATGTTGAACATCTGGTTCATTTGACATATTACATGGTCATGTTGACTCATATGACTCATAGTGTTGCCATCATCAAAAAGGGGGAGATTGTTGGACATTGTGTTTTGATGATGACAAACACTATGAGTCATATGTATGATGTCATATGTGTTTTATGATTCCATATGTGCTTATTGCATACAACATGGGTTTTTGTTACATACAGTGTGTGTTGCATACAATGCTCATATTGCTGTATAGATGAATTACATAGAATAAATTGCTACACATGTATGATGTCATATGTGTTTTATGATTCCATATGTACTTATTGCATACAGCATGGGTTTTTGTTACATACAGTGTGTGTTGCATACAATGCTCATATTGCTGTATGGATGAATTACATGGAATGAATTGCTGCACATGTGCATGTTTGTGAATGTCTATGTACAAGTCTTGCATAGGGACTGGTACAACCGTTCATATGTGTCAATGCACCTCACGCGTACACTAAGTCAGTGCTATTTCGAGTCTTGGCTTTCATAAGTCCGTGCAAACCTTCTCCTTCTTGCTCACATGAACTCGGTGCAAGTTTTGTCTTGAGCATCTGAAGGACCGTGAACATATAGGAGCTCGGTGCAAACACTGTGTAGGTCAATGCATGTAGCAAGGTCAGTGCAATGTAAGGGTCTGTGCAACTATTTTGAGGTCAGTGCAAACTTTGACTCAGTGCATACTTTCACTTACTCATATAGAGGTCGGTGTAAGTTTGCCTCGGTTCATCTTTTTCTAACGCATATAGGAGGTGCGTCTTACTGTGCGCCTCACATGTGGCCTAGTGTCGGTGCATATTTTGTTTAAAGCTTTGCACTCGGTGCACATTTCCCAGTTTGTGCATTCAATATTCATATACTCGGTGCAATGTCGTTTGTCTTCCTTGCACCTGAAGCCTGTGCATTCACTATTTATAAACTCGGTGCAATGTTTGGTTAACATGCATAGATAGTCTGTGCTCTTCACTGTAGTGAGATATGTATGGGTCAGTGCATATCTTGTTCATTCATGCTTCATAGTCGATGCACACACTGTAGCAGGTCAGTGCAAAATTTGCATCATGCGTATATATAAGTCTGTGCATACTTTCCTATATGTACATCAAAGTCTACGCATACTTTGTATATACCATATTAAGTCAGTGCAAACATTGTTCTATACCATATAAGATGTCTAATGAAATATTCTCTTAACTGATATGATAAAGTGATCTCGTGAGCTCGAACTAAGAAGACACGTGTTCCTAGAATGCTGGAAGCTGGCACGTGATCCAAGATAATGAGCGAGCCAGTGATCCTGACATGTGGACAGATGAGGACCAGATCCTGACACATGGTTGAGAGACTTCTAGAAGCATTTGGGCGGGAGTGTCCCCTCCACACGCCTAATGTGTGAGCACGTGAGTCCGAGAATGAAGTCATATATAGACCCTTTCTCTGAAGAGATTAATAGAGATGAAAAAAAAGGAGAAGAGAAAGAGAGGTCATGAAAAGAGGATTGAAGAAGAAAAAGAGAGAGCCTTGAGAAGGGTTTCGAAGAGGGAGAGCAACAAAAGAAGAGACTCTTAGAGAAAAGAGAAGAGGAGAGTTGAGCAAGAAGATCAGAGAATTTGAAGAGTGATCTGAAGAGAGAAAGCAGAGTATCGTGAGCTAAGTGGAAAGAAGAGAATAGAGAGGTTGCTGTTCATGAAGCAAAGGAAGAAGAAGAAGAGGGATTCCTATCAGGATTCCCTACAGCTTGTTCGTGTTGCTGGATCAGATCCAACCCACGCTGCTCCTAGTGACCTACATTTAATTGTGCTTTCTTTGTCTAGTTTTCAGTTGCTAGTTCATCTATGTTTCTTTAATTTTCATGAATCCTTGTGTGAAGGTGTGAATCAGCGGAATCGAAGCTGTGTATCAACGAATGTCAAGCTGTGTCGCCCAGCGGATGGTAAGCTGTGAGGCCCAGCTGATGTAGGCAAGCTGTGAAGCCCAGCGGTTCAAGCTATACGACAGCGGGAAGCCACACTCTGGTTAGAGTGTAGGGTGGATGTAGATCTCGGGTCTGAAATCGAACCACCTAAAAATCTTCTGTCCATCGTGGTTTGATTGCCTTGTCTGATCTGCTAGATGTTTGCTTAGGCTCGACCTATAATTCCCAACTCCTGCCTCAAACCCTGAACGAACTGCTCCGTCTTCACTCCCTCATGCTCCATGATATAGGGAGCATAATGGCCTAACTCCATAAACCGAGCCCTGTACTGCAACATTGACATGTCACCCTGAACCAGCTCCAAAAATTGACGCATCTTCTGTGTACCAACATAGGATGGGCAGTAAGTACGCTCGAAGACCGTAACAAAGTCCTTCCACACGATCTCCTGAAGTGGATGAGACTGAAAGGATGTCTTGCACTCCGAAGATGACCAATCTCGAGCCGTACCCTACAACTGGTTACATGCCAACATCACCATGTCCTCCACAGCACAGTGCATGGAACTGAACACTCTCTCCATCTCATCAAGCCATCGCTTGGCAACATCGGGATCTGGCTGGCCCTCGTAATAGGGTGGGTGAAACTGCAAGAAGTCCCTCACAGCACGACTGGGTCCACCCCTAGCCGACGAGCCGTCGCCAGCATCACCGCCAAACTGCTGAGCCATTGCTTGAAACATACTCCAAAAGAAATCCTCAGCCCCCGAAAATCTTGCTGCATCCCCTGCCTGGTAGGTGACTGGTGGCACTCTGCTCTGCTCCTCCTGCTGCTCTGCCGACTATCCCTGTTGAGAGCGAGTCCTCCACCTCGGCGCCATACTCGCCTACTGCAAATAGACAGAAGACACGAGAAACGGCGAAATCAATAAAACACGCGATGCCCTATGATAGTTTGGTGCGATAGATAAGCACAGATCCAGAGGGGGGGTGAGTGGATCTTCTAAAGAGTTTTGACCAATTTAAAATTCGTATGAAATGATAAGCACAAGATTAGTGGATAATTACGGAAACATAAAAGATGCAAACTCAATTAAACTCTAGGACATGAATAATCAATCAGATCACGGTCCTAGCATGCATCTAGCGGAAGCAAGCAATCAAACAAACCACTGCACAAGGGATTTTTTAGGTGATTCGGTCCACAGACCTACGTCCACCCCTCACTCCCAACCAGAGTGAGGCTTCCACTAGCAATCAGCTAGAAAGCAGACTCAGTCTGCAAACAAGTTGCTGCCACACAGCTTGACCATGGGAACATCCTCCTCTCTTCCTCCAGACTGGAGGGAACCCACTAGTGACACACAGTCACTAGCAACCGGAGACCCAAGTCTCCCTTCCTCTGAAAGCCAGAGGGAACCACAAGTGACTCCCAGCCACTTGCGACCAAAGACTAGGTCTCTCTTCCTCCAGACCAGGAGGGAACACACAGGTAGCAACCACTACCTGCAACCGGAGTCAAGGACTCCCTTCCTCTAAAACCAGAGGGAACTCACAAGCGACACTCAGTCACTTGCAGACCAGAGACACAGTCTCCCTTCTCCTGAGTCCATAGGCGGAACCCGATCTCCAACCAGAGAATCGGAAGAACAATGTTCAGTTTGAAAAGAAAAACAATAAAAGAAAATACAGCAACTAAAAGCTAGAAATATAAAATCAAAATGTGGCTCTCGCAGGAGCTGGCTGGCCTGGATTTGATCCACGGTCTAGCAGAAACTGATGTTCAGTTGAAGCTTCTTTTACTCTAGCTCTCTCTTCTTCTCACTCTTCTTTTTCTTCTCTTTCACAGGCTCTCTCTCTGTCTCTTCTTCTTTTCCTACTACTGCAGCTCTTTCCTTCTATCTCGATCACTCTCTTTCTCTATCTTCTTCTCTTTTTTCACGATCAGCCTTCTTCTGAGGAAGAAGCCTTCCTTTTATAGCAGCAGCAAGCAGCTAGGGCGTGTGCTCTCGACGATTACCGCCCAGAAGGTTCAGTCCACGTGGCACGATCAGGGCCATCTCCTATTCTTGGATCACGTGCATCATTAACCTCCTTGAATCAGCAGTCCTGTTAGAACAGATTAACTATCAGTGCAAGTTAATTTATCTGACAGAAAAGAATATGAGAAAGTATATACATCGAGTCACTTTGATGAATGAGCTGAGCTTGTACAGACTTGATGCATCAATTGAAGTGTGCACATATGAGTAAGTGTATACAACGAGAATGAATGTACAGACATTACATTCACGAGTGTACATACTTTAACTGCATGAGATGCAGGCAACCAGTGTGTAGACTTGAAGTGTATGCAATGCTGACACAAGAGTGTATAGACTTGAATGCTCAAAGGATTGTACAGACTTCTGAAGGAGATGCACAAAACGTTAAGAGATGCTATATAGACTTGACAATGCATGGACTAGCACATATAGATGCAGCAAGACTCTGTGAGTGCCAAGCCGGTGTACAGACTTTGCGAGCGCCAAATCAATGTATAGACTTGCGAGCGCCAGGACCATGTACAGACTTAGTGCAAGCGGGATGTGCAGACTTGCTATGATGCAACCAGAATGTACAGACTTTGAAATCAAGGAATGCACAATGATGTATAGACTTTGAAACATGATGCAATGTGTAGACTTTGATAAACGAATGAATAGACTTGATAAAGCTTCAAAGCACAAGACACTTGGCCAATGTACAGACTTGGAAAGCTTGAAGGCCAATGTACAGACTTGGAAAGCTTGAAGCAATGTGCTTACTTGAAACAAGTGAACACGGCGATGTGTAGACTTGGTGTGTGCTGTGAGCAATGTATAGACTTGGTGTCTGAACGTAGGAAAAGATAAGCAATGTATAGACTTGAACCCGTGCATGCTAGAAGCAATGTATGGACTTGCTGAGTGCAGGCCAGACAATGTATGGACTTGCAGCGCGTGCAGGACATGCAGTGTATAGACTTGGAAAGCTTGCAGGGCATGCAGGGCAATGGCTGTACAGACTTGTGCAGCTAGCCGTTGTATTGACTTGGCATTATGAGGCATGCAAGCTGTATAGACTTGCTGGTGTGAACGATGTATAGACTTCAAATTAAAGGAGGCACGATGTACAAACTTAATGAATGTGCAGACTTGTTAGCGAGATGCACAATGTATAGACTTGCAAGACAATGCATGAGACGGTCAGATGTACAGACTTGGACTGTACAGACTTGCAGTGTGCAATGCATGCGATGTATAGACTTTGCCTTAGAGACGAATGTATAGACTTTAGTGAATGCATTCTAGGCAGACCCTCTACAGACTTGAGAGGCGATGCATTTTAGCCAAACCCTGTACAGACTTGAGAGACGTTGCATGCATGATGTATAGACTTGTTAATGCACTGATGCATGCTGTACAGACTTAACATGAGACGCTGCATTCTAGTCAAAACGCTGTACAGACTTTACTTCGTGATGCATCATTGTACAGACTTTGCATATGTGAGACACTGGCTGTATAGACTTAGAGTGAAGCATGCAATGTATGGACTTTGAAGACTTGCTAGCATGCGGATGCAATGTATGGACTTAGTGCAATGCAAAGGCTGTATAGACTTAGCGTGCTTCAAAGCAACTATGTGCAGACCTGGCGATGTATAGACTTGCAGTGTAGAGACTCTCGCTGAAGAATGTGACGATGTACAGACTTGCTCTTGCGAAGGCTGTACAGACATTGAATGAAGCAGTGTATAGACTTGATAAATGACAGAATGCAATGCTGTATGAACTGAATTGATATTTGCCCAAAGTAGAACAATCAATCAGATGTGTTCATGATATGCTATCATCAAAATCATAGAGTTGAAAAACATGTCACAGAAGATCAGATAACTCATAGTGTTTACTATCATCAAAATCACAGGGGCACAACAATCTCCCCCTTTTTGATGATGACAACACTACGAGTCACACTGACTCATGTCAAACTATTCACCCCCTTTGACTTCATCAAAAAGAAAAATAGTTTGAGATGATAGATACAAGCATTCATGATATGAATAAAGTAAGTACTCCCCCTTTGACTCAGTCATTTAGACATGAAAGACACAGAGGCAGTTAAACAATGAAGCACAAATCAAGTCTATGATGCAGTAGAATGCTCTCCTATACCATCCAGATCAAATCATGCGCAACATGTGAAGGATAGCCAAGAAATGACAAGCAGGTAAATCTCCCCCTTATAGCTAGAAAGGAGTTGAGGTATGTCAAGAGGAGATAAGCAACTATTAGCAAAAGCACATAGGCACTCAAGGATTACCACAAACTGTAAGCACAATGAATAAATGAGGAAGCATGATTTTCATTAGCACACTAAATTCATAAATCTTTGTAAACGAATTTCAGATTCTTCAATTATAATAGATTATGAATGAGTTTAAACTTACCATCATGATTTAAGAGTGATGTATTCAAAGTTTATCAAAAAAAATCAATACTCATATCTGAAACACCTTTTAATAAAGATGAACCAACAACTCATTTGATATTCATGTTTAACCTCCTTCGATCTTACTTATTTAAATTCAATGACTCCTATGGAAGTTACACAAGATAATATTGAGATTAAACAGAGATAAATGTGACTGAACTTGTCTTTAGTTTTTCAGAATTTTCTATTGAACATCACTCATTTTTCCTGAGCAGGTTTGGTTCAGTCAACACCTTTTTACGTGAGGCACAACACGTCTTAGGTGAAGTGACCCAGTTACTCAGTGTGACAACCATATTGCCTCTCAAGGAGAACAGAGTTAGCAATGAAGTATCTTTTTACATGAGGAGACACCTTGATCAGAGGCCAGAATCCCCAGTTACTCAACACACCCATGCCATTGCTCTACCAGATTTTCAAATATTTTTAAATGAGAGTTAACTATGGCACTTCATGACATGGGCTAACTCTACTTCTTTGATAGAGAACCCAGTTTCTCTGTGACCAAAGTCATTACTCTTGCTTTAACTTTTTAAATATTTTCAGATTTTTCAAACAATGCTCAGTACACTGAAAAGTTTAAGAACAATACCTTCTACATGTATCTTAACCAAGGATAGCCATGTCTTTTAAAAATTTCAGTTTTCAGAAGGTTTTGCATGAAGTTCATGAGACACTTGGTTAAGATTTATTAAGCATGCTGATTCAGATATTTTCAAGTCTTTTACATCAAAACTTAAGATATACATTAGACTTAAATCAATTTGATTTATCAAAACATTCTTAAGCCAGTATAATAGAAGTTTCTTCTTTTCAGAATATGTTTGATTTATGTCTAGGGTGCTCTGACTAAAATCTTTCCTCATTCAGATGAATCATTGATATTGTCAGGAAATCAGTGGAGTCAACAAAGCATTTTTATTGAGAGAATAGCAGAGAGCCATCAGACGCCAACATTAAAGACTAAAATTCAGTCAGATTAGATTGGACCAGACTTGACAGGATATGAAGAAATGTGAATGATAGGAACAAGCTAGCAATTGAGTTCACAGTAGGCAGAATCAATAGTTGAGTCTGGAATACAGACAGAACAGCTACACAAGTATAGACGTCAGGGAATTCAAGTGAACCACACAATTGCTAAGAGAATGGATCAGATTGTTAGATAGAAAGAGTTCAAGAGGTGAAGAAGTGATCAAACAGGAATGCTCCCCCTGTCTAGATGCAATGGAATATCCTTTTTGATTTTTCAAATATCATGACATGCACTACTCTTCAAATGCAGCAATAGATAAACTCCCCCTGACAAAGTGCATGATATGCAGTGAAAGTACATCACATGATTTCAAGTTTGACATTCAAATATAATTCATGCACTTCAGACATAAGTGAGCTACCATGAACATGATTGAGCAATTCCATTTCAGAAAATTTCAACTAAGCACAAATCAAATTAACAAGATGCTTAACCATCTTAAACAGTCAATTTTCAGATGATGGGATTTAAAGAGATTGTTCAGAACTAACCTGGAGAGCAGGATCATGGGGTTATCATTTTGAGTGCCTTGGTTTATTTACCCCTCTTTATTCATTCCAAGGCACACCTGCAAGTTAGCACACTATTTGGCATGGGCAGGTGCCCAAACAGTCTTGGGTCCTACATTAACCTTGACAGGTGTTCTAAACAGTCTTTTAGCAACCTTGTCATCAGATTCCATCAAATAACAATTATCCATAGAATGTCCAAATTTTCCATAATATCTACATGAAATGACTGGTTCCTGGTTCTTATGATGCATAGTAACAACAGTATGAGGTTTATAACCATGATCATAAGATTTTCTGTTGTATGCATGAACAGTTTGATGCTTGTTCTTACTCAGCCAACATTCAGCAGATCTATGGCCTGACTTCCCACAGTTATAGCATACAATTTTCACAAATGGTTTTGCAAGGAATTTGACAAAATGGGGGTTAACAGAATTCTTTTGAACATACCAACAGTCCTTGACTGTATGCCAATTTTTCCCACATTCGAAGCATCTGATTTGCTTACTTTTAAAACCATTTTTACTCCAAGTGGATCTAAACCAGCACTCAGCAGCCCTGTGCCCAGGCTTATTGCAGTTGAAGCACACAATGTGCTGACTAGAATTGTGTTTAGATCCATATGGACCATGAAAATGAATGGAAGACCTGGCATGCAGTTTATTGTCTTCTTTCATGATAAAACATTCACTCATGAGATGACCATGCTTCCCACAATAATAACATGAAGCATCAGGCTTCCTAGCAGCATGGTTTCTATCAAAAGAATTTCTAGAATGTGATGTTCCACTACCATGCTCATCTTTTAGCATTAATCTGCAATCTTCCATTATGTGACCTACTTTCCCACAATAATAGCACGACCCCTTTTTAGTATGAGTGTTTGAGAGGTCATGTGAATTGTGTGCAGCAGTCTTTGTACCAACTGGAGTAGTTTTTTCCTTTTTCTGTAGGTATTCATCCTTTTTTAATTTTTGAGTTTGTCCTACAGTTTTGGGACTGACAGTGGGTTTCTGTGCAGTAAATTGAAAAACAGAAGAACCAGCAGTTGTGTTTTGATCAGAAACTTTTACAAACACAGTTGAAGTTTTATTGCTATTGATCCTTTTGTTTGTTGAACTGTAACCCAGCCTCTCTCTCTGAGAGTTATCACTCTTTCCCAGAAGCTTATTCAGATTGTCCTTTCCCTTGACAAATTTTGACAATGAGTTTTTCAAATCTTGAATTTCAGAATTTAAGCCACAAATATTAGCTTCATATTTGGACAGATCTGTTTCACAGGAAATGACTTGTTGATGCAAGGCATCATTCAGACTTTTGAGTTTTTCAACTTCCTGTTTTAATTTTATTTCATTGTCAGCTTCAGATAGGGACTTATAAAGATCATCAACTTCTTGTTGAAGGGATGTGATTGTTAACTCATATTTAGCTATCTTTTGTTCACAGCAAGTGACATTCCCACTCAACATTAGGTTGATGTTTTTCAGATTTGTAATTTCATGTTCAGTATTCAGCAACTCACTAGAGCTCACCGGGCTTACACTCTTCCCTTTTTCTAAAGTGATTAGCCTCTCAGACATTGCTGAGTTTAGGTGATTCAGCTTATTAATTTCCTCTTTCAGTTTACTGTTCTTCTCTAGGAGTTCATCATCAAGCACCCATTCATCTGAAGAAAACTGACATTCATAAAACTTTTCTTGTTATTTTTAGATTGAAGTTTGTCAAGATTTTTCTGAATCTTTGAATTTGTTACTCTATCAGCCTCTAATTTTTCAGAAATTAATCTATTTTCTTTTTCAAGATTTATTTATTTGTGTTCAAATTCCTTGAGCTGACTATTGAGTATTACATTTTCAGACTTCATGTTTTCCAATTCAGAGTTGACAAGCTCTAAGTTTCTCACCAGTTCTTCATTTTGAACAACATCATTGTTATGAGCCTGATCATCATCAGTTGAGCTGAGTCTTTCCTTTAGTTCAGCAATTTCACAGACAAGCTCTTGATTCTCCTTTTTGTGTAAATCAATTTGTTTCATAAGAGTTTGTTTTTCAGATTTTAAATGATCGAAATCTGAACTAATAGAATCAAAATCTGTTAACTGTCATCTAAATATGTCATTTTCAATTTTCAGAATTTCAGGGCTTTCACCTCGAGATTTAGCATCCTCATGTTTCTTTAGCTTCTTTATCAATTTTTTATTCTTCTTCTTTAGTCTTTCATGAGATTCTAACAGATTGGCATAGGCATCTTCCCAGTCGTCTAAAGTGTAACTAGAGAAATGATTGGTTACCTCCTCAGCATCTTCGGATTCATCTTGATCACTGCCATGGTTGCTCTTGTCAGCCATCAGGCAGCTGTCCTCATTTCTCCTCTGAGCTAGCTTCAGCTTATTCAGAATGACCTTAGCGGACCTGCAGTCATAAAAACAAGAATGTAGAGCCTTGTCAGTAGCTTCTTTCATTAATTTCAAAACTTTCTGATTCTCTCCATTTCTTGATCTGTGACTGTAAGGCCCGTGCCTTAATGGATCATTGATGGTTTTTGTTTTATTATTTGTTCTGGAATTTCCGGCTATTTTCCTGGATTTTTAGGAATTTGTCTGGTATTTTTCTGGATTTATTTGGAGTTATTTGAGGGTTATTAGAATTAATGAGATTTTAATATATATAATAATTATATTATATATATTAATTTCTTTTTTTTTCTTTTAATCCCTCTCTCACCCTCTCTCCCCCGTCGATCTCTCATTCACCCTCACGCTCTCTCTCTCCTCCATGCGATCGTCCTTTCCCCTTCCTAGGGATCGCGGATGAGACGAGGTCGGATTGAGACAAGGTTGGCGCCGTTGGATTCCTCGCGTTGAGAGGAGCGCGTAGGTGTCCACTTCGGCATGGTTCGGTGATCGTGGGAGCGGAGTGGAGCTTGAAGGCCCGGTGAGCCTACCTCGGTGCATGCGGCCTTTTCGTCCGTTTCGGCTTGCAAGAGGTAGGGGGATGGAATCCTGAGCTCGCTAGGAGCATTCCCTGTAGTTCATTTCGTTGTTTAGGCTTCCCGTTGTATGCATGTGACCATTTTTCCCATTTTTAGTGTAAATGAGAAATTTAGCCGTTTAGTGGGTTTCAGGTAATGCATGCGGGTGTTTTAAGCTTGATAGTGTTGTTTAGCATGTATGGTTTGACAGGTTACAGGTTTCACGCCGTTACCCGACGATTCAGATCGTCCGGGAGGGAACCGATTTTTAGATATAACCCGTCCGTGACCCAGGTGAAGTGACAGTCTCGCCAGGAACCGTCACATCTCCGACGGTCATTTGTGAGCGCGTTACTTCAATGTAACGGCCCATCGTGGGTGCATTACATTGAGAGTAACGGTAGGGCTTCCAGCCGTCGCTCTCTCGTTGATTTACGTTGGTTTGGTCAGGCGGTGCGCCCGACGGCCAGTCGGCCGGCCGTCGTTTCCAAGCGACGCGCCGAGCCCGGGGCATCGTTTCGCCTGCGATCGATTTAAACGCTGTACGTTGGTTTTTGGCCTCGGGTGAAAGTAACGGCGGTGCTCCCACGCGTTGCTTCGAAGCAACGCATAGGACCCCCACCGTCACTCTCCCTCTTAGGTCCTTTGAGCTGGAACTCAGGTGGAGGTAACGGATGGAGACCAGCGCGTCATTCTTGGTGTAACGCGCCAGTCCCCGACCGTCACTTTCAAGTAGCGCGTGGGTATTCGACCGCCGCTTCCCTGATGGTTTTAATATGTTGCCAGCCCATTTGTTATGCGTTCCTTTTTATACTCATGCCATATCCATATTGTTTTAATGTATTGTGGCATGTTTTATTACCATTAGAGTAGCCTTTCTTTCCACGCAATGGAGCCACTGTTGTTGCCCTAAGGTCTGTTGAGTGTCGACCCGCTTGAGGATGGCGGAGGGGTGTGTTTCCCATGCACGGTTTATAAGCTAGTTCCGTGGGCTCCCAGCCAATGGTAGCGTCCTACCAAGGGAGAAAACTAGCTAGAGGGCCTGGCTCAGGCTAGAGCCAGTGTGTGCACACGTGGTCGGAGACTGTGGACTGACACTGACGGGTGCCACTCCAACTGGTCACTTGGCTTGGTACTGTTTACGCGCTTAGCTTGTCGCTTCGTCGACTGCGAGTGCTTGAGACGCAGTGTAAGTCGTCAGTGGACGCTTCTGGTTTCTGCTCCAGTGGTTGTCCTTCCTTGTTGCTTGGATTAGTTAAGACTTATTCTATTTGGTAGCTTTAGTTTTAATCGCTTGCATTTAGTTAGCTGTGGCATACTTTGGCTGTTATACCTGTTTAGTTAGAATTTACAGCTTTACTTGAGTAGTTATTCATGCCATTGTCTGTTAGCTTATTTAAATGCATGCTCTACTTGCCTTATTTATGCATGTATGTTCGTTTAGTGCGAGGTAGGGATCCGCGTGACCCCTACTGAGTCTGGCTGTGACTCACCCTTCTCCTTTCAGGTGAGCCGCGCCTGTCGTCTCCCGGTGCTTTGTGAGCCGTTTCGGAGACCGTGCTTAGCTGCCAGCTTTAGTCGAGGCGCCTTTTGTGGCTTGCTTGTACTTTTGCCGGGGTATGCCCCGCGTAGTTGTACCTTGTGGACTAGTACTCTTGTTTCTCTGGACTAGTATATGAGTATTACTGTAGTTATTTTGAATTGCTTCCGCACTCGTGTTAATTTCTTTACTTAATTGTAAATTGCGCGTTCCAAATTCCAATTCGTTATGCATATCCCTCAGCACTTTTCTTCTAACCCTTCAGGGGCCTCATCAGCCTCTTGGGTGGCTTCCCCAGTTCTTGGTATCGGTGTATCGATGTTATCGGTATATCGGTATCCTGAACTCTGGGTCGTTACAGTTGGTATCAGAGCTTTGTTTGAGGATTTGTATAAGGAATTGAAATTTGTGCTTTGTCCAGAGCTAGTCCTGTAGTCGTCTATTGCTGGCATATGATGTTTTCCGTGTGATTGATTAATTGTGATTGAATTGTGTTTTGGCAGCGTAATTATGCCTCCCCGTCGAGGAAGACCCCCTCGAGCTCCTCGTGTTCCTCGAGATGCGCCCAGGGAAGATAGTGGTTCTACACCTCCTTCTGTAGTTCCTGCTGTTCCTGCTGTTCCAGTTGTTCCTCCTCCAGTGCCGATTGTTGCTCCTCCTATTGAAGCGCCTGGCAGTCGAGGCAAGGCATTGAAAGAATTTCTTATGTTCAATCCGCCTGCTTTCAATGGTCAAGCTGATCCAGAGGTGGCAAGGCAATGGTTGGATGCGATCGAGCGTGTGTTCGTATCGATGGAGTGTGCTGAAGATGAAAAAGTTATGCTTGCTACTTTTCAACTCCAGGGTACATCCATCACGTGGTGGAAAGCCGAGTGGCAGATTGCCTTCCGTTCAAGACCTCTTCGGCAGATCACTTGGGCAGAGTTTGTTGCTGCTTTCGAGCGTGCCTATACTCCCGCCTGTCTTCAGATGGACAATATGTATCAATTTATGGAGCTGACTCAGGGCAGTATGACTGTGCTTCAGTACCGGAATAGGTTTATGGAATTGGGTCAGTATGCGCCTCATGTGCTGGCTAGTGAAGCTTTGAAGACTCAGCAATTTTTGCGAGGTTTGAGGCCTGAATTGAAGATGCCTCTTATCGCCAGTCGTGTTGCGGATCTTGATAGTGCGTGCCAGACAGCGGTGGCTTTAGAGTTGGAGATGACGAGACCTGGTGGATATCCTCAGGCAGGGTCAGTGCAGCCAGTAGCTCTGTCGCAATAGACTTACCGACCGCCAGTGCCATGTATTCCCTCGGTCCAGTCAGAGATTTCTAGTGCTTCCTCTCCTTCCAAGCCCAAGTTCAAAAGGTTCAAGAAGAAGAAGAAGTTTTTCCAACAGCCGTCCGGTACAGATTCTGTTCAGCAGCCGACAGCACCTTCTTCTCAGACTCGTCAGAGCTCAGCTGTCAGTCAGCCATGGTCGTGTAGGAGATGCGGTGGTCATCACAAGGGCCAGCCGTGTTCTCTTCCTGTTGTTTGCTTTAGGTGTGATCAGCCGGGTCATGTGGTTCGTGATTGCCCGCTGAGGCCGAAGCAATCGCAAGTTCCTCAGTTTTCTCAACCTCAGCAACCGCAATTCAGACCTCCGATTGCACCTCAAGCTCAGCAATTTTACTCTCAAGCGTTGGCGTCTTCTCAGTAATCTTCTGCTGGTTCTAAGAAGCAGAAAGGCAAGGTTTCTCATTTGACTAGAGCTGATGCTGTTGCGTCCCATCTTGTGGAAGGTATGGTTATGCTTTATGGTCATTCAACTCGTGTCTTATTTGATTCTGGTGCTTCTCACTCTTTTATTTCTGAGGATTTCATGGCCTGTATTGAGGAACCGACTTCCGAGGTATCTTGTGAGATGTTTGTTGAATTGCCTTCTGGAGATTTCATGGTTACACCTTTGTGCCTGGAAGAATCTCCTGTGATGTTTGATAATCACCAGTTGCCGGCGAGATTGTATGCGTTGCAGCTGGCAGATTATGATGTTATTCTGGGAATGGATTGGTTGGAGCATTATGGAGCTGTGGTTGACTGCAGATCGAAGAAAGTCTATTTTCAGCCACAGGGAAAATCAGCCTTTTATTTTCAAGGTATTCGATCCCGATCTTCTTGTATGATTATTTCTGCTATTCGAGCCTATAGGTTGCTTAGCGCAGGCTGCCAGGGATTCCTTGCTTCAGTGGTTATTGTTGAAAAATCACGACGGGATGTTTGTGATATTCCGGTTGTCTGTGAATTCCCTGATGTGTTTCCTGACGAGTTGCCAGGCTTGCCCCCAGAGCAAAAGATAGAGATGGTGATTGAACTGATTCCAGGTACCGGCCCCTTAGCAAAGCCGCCGTACCGAATGGCCCCAGCTGAATTGAGAGTACTGCGAGCACAGCTACTAGAGTTACTGGAAAAAGGTTACATTCGTCCCAGTTTTTCTCCATGGAGTGCCCCAGTGCTGTTTGTGAAAAAGAAAGATGGAAGCCTGAGACTTTGTATTGATTACAGGCAGTTGAATCAGGTGACTATCAAGAATAAGTATCCGCTTCCCAGGATTGATGATTTGTTTGACCAGTTACAGTCTGCTACTGTCTTTTCACGGATTGATCTCAGATCTGGCTACTTTCAGTTACGGATCCGAGAATCTGATGTGGAAAAGACTGCGTTCAGCACTCGTTATGGTCATTTTGAATTTTTAGTCATGCCGTTTGGGTTGACTAATGCCCCAGCAGCTTTCATGGACCTGATGCAGCGTATCTTTCGTCCATTTCTGGACCAGTTCGTGGTGATCTTTGTTGATGATATTCTGATCTATTCTGCCTCTGATAATGATCATGTGCAGCATTTGAGGATCGTTCTGCAGACTCTAAGGGATCACGAGCTTTTTGCGAAGCTCAGTAAATGTAAATTCTGGCTTCGAAAAATTCATTTTCTTGGTCATGTGATTTCTGTTGATGGAGTGGCAGTGGACCCTGCAAAGATCGATGCTATTTTGAGTTGGCAGAGACCGAGAACTGTAACAGAGATTCGAAGTTTTCTAGGTTTGGCTAGGTATTACCGCAGATTCATTCAAGACTTTGCGAAGATTGCAGCCCCAATGACTAGATTGACTCATAAAGATGTGTCTTTTGTCTGGTCGGATCAGTGTGAGACTAGCTTTGTTGAATTGAAAAGGCTATTGACTTCTTCTCCTGTGTTGACTTTGCCTTCCGGCTCGGGTGGATTTATGGTCTGTACAGATGCTTCTCGAGTAGGTTTGGGTGCAGTGCTAATGCAACATGGTAAGGTTATTGCATATGCGTCCCGACAGTTGAAACAACATGAAGGAAATTATCCCACGCATGATCTAGAGCTAGCTGCAGTTGTTTTTGCCTTAAAGACCGAGACATTATCTGTATGGTGAGAAATTTTAGATTTTCACCGATCATCAGAGTTTACGGTATATTTTCTCCCAGAAAGATTTGAATCTCAGGCAGAGGCGATGGATGGAATTCATGAAAGATTATGACTTTACACTCTCCTATCAGCCTGGAAAAATGAATGTAGTGGCTGATGCTCTGAGCAGGAAAGTGCAGGTCAGTCAGTTGTTGCTTCATGAATGGAAATTGTGGGAACGGCTTCCGAGCGAGGCATTTAATGCAGAGTTTCCTGCTGATCCGAAGATGGCAGTTTGTGCTAGCTTAGTTTTGGGTTCAGCTTTATATCATCAGATTAAAGATGCCCAGCAGGCTGATTCTGATTTGGCTCGTGTTATATCAAGCTATGATGTGGATTTTGATACGGAGCTAGTTGTCAGTTTTCAAGGCAGATGGTATATTCCCGCTGATGATGATTTAAGACTTGAGATTCTAAGTGAGGCCCATGGTTCTCGTTTTGCTATTCATCCGAGCGTCACCAAGATGTATCAGAATTTGAAGAAGCAGTTCTGGTGGCCAGGTATGAAGAAAGACGTGGCTATATTTGTTTCTAAGTGCTTGACTTGTCAGTTAGTTAAAGCCGAACATCAAAAGCCAGGTGGTTTGCTTCAGCCGTTAGAGATTCCGATGTGGAAATGGGACCATGTCACTACAGATTTTGTGGTGGGTTTGCCTCAGACTTCTCAGGGTTTTGATGGCATCTGGTTGTTAGTCGACAGATTGACTAAAACTGCCAGATTGTTGCCGATTAAAGTTACTTGGAATGTGCAGAGATTGGCCGAGCTGTATGTGCAGAAGATCGTGCCACTGCATGGAATTCCTGTTTCACTTGTGTCAGATCGTGACCTACGTTTTACCTCCGGCTTCTGGCGTAGTTTCCAGAAAGCTTTGGGCACTGAGTTAGCTTTCAGTTCAGCGTATCACCCTCAGTCAGATGGACAGTCACAGAGGACTATTCAGACTTTGGAGGACATGCTGAGATTGTGTTGCCTTGATTGGCAGGGTTCGTGGAGTCAGCATTTGCCACTTGTTGAATTTGCTTATAATAACAGTTTTCACTCCAGTATTGGAATGGCTCCTTATGAAGCACTATATGGTCGTCCTTGTCGAACTCCTCTGAACTGGTTTGATGTTGGGGACAGATTGTTGATAGGACCCGACATGGTGCAGCAATGTTCTGATGTGGTTCGTCTGATCAGGCAGAGATTGTTGACGGCTCAGAGTCGACAAAAAAGCTACGCAGATCAGCGCAGACGTCCACTACAATTTGAACCTGGAGATATGGTGTTTGTTAAAATATCTCCGATGAAAGGTGTTTCCAGATTTGGGAAGCGTGGAAAGCTTAGCCCGCGGTATGTTGGCCCTTTTCCGATTATTGAAACTATTGGTCAGGTGGCTTATTGTTTGCAACTTCCTGCGGCTATGCAAGCTGTTCACGATGTGTTCCACGTGTCTCAATTGAGGAAATATATGCCAGATGCTTCTCATGTTCTTGATGATTCAGTGTGGCCTGAGGTGACTGCTGATTTGTCCACACCAGAATTCCCTATCAGAATTGAAGACCGTCGTGATCAGCAGTTGAGAAATAAGGTTATTCCTCTGGTAAGGGTTGCTTGGCAGCGTCACTCTGGTAATGAGTCTACTTGGGAGCGTGAAGATGAGATGCGTCAGCTTTTTTCCTTTTTGTTCCAGTGAGGTATAAGTCCTTTCTCAGTTTCCTCCTTTTCGGTTGTTGTAAATTTCGTGGGTGAAATTTCTGTAAGGAGGGAGGGACTGTAAGGCCCGTGCCTTAATGGATCCTTGATGGTTTTTGTTTTATTATTTGTTCTGGAATTTCTGGCTATTTCCTGGATTTTTAGGAATTTGTCTAGTATTTTTCCGAATTTATTTGGAGTTATTTGAGGGTTATTAGAATTAATGAGATTTTAATATATATATATAATAATTATATTATATATATTTTAATTTCTTTTTTTTTCTTTTAATCCCTCTCTCACCCTCTCTCCCCCGCCGATCTCTCATTCACCCTCACGCTCTCTCTCTCCTCCATGCGATCGTCCTTTCCCCTTCCTAGGGATCGTGGACGAGACGAGGTCGGATTGAAACAAGGTTGGCGCCGTTGGATTCCTCGCGTCGAGAGGAGCGCGTAGGTGTCCACTTCGGCATGGTTCGGTGATCGTGGGAGCGAGTGGAGCTTGAAGGCCCGGTGAGCCTACCTCGGTGCATGCGGCCTTTTCGTCCGTTTCGGCTTGCAAGAGGTAGGGGGATGGAATCCTGAGCTCGCTAGGAGCATTCCCTGTAGTTCATTTCGTTGTTTAGGCTTCCCGTTGTATGCATGTGACCATTTTTCCCATTTTTAGTGTAAATGAGAAATTCAGCCGTTTAGTGGGTTTCGGGTAATGCATGCGGGTGTTTTAAGCTTGATAGTGTTGTTTAGCATGTATGGTTTGATAGGTTACAGGTTTCACGCCGTTACCCGGTGATTCAGATCATCCGGGAGGGAACCGATTTTTAGATATAACCCGTCCGCGACCCAGGTGAAGTGACGGTCTCGCCAGGAACCGTCACATCTCCGACGGTCTTTTGTGAGCGCGTTACTTCAATGTAACGGCCCATCGTGGGTGCGTTACATTGAGAGTAACGGTAGGGCTTCCAGCCGTCGCTCTCTCGTTGATTTACGTTGGTTTGGTCAGGCGGTGCGCCCGACGGCCAGTCGGCCGGCCGTCGTTTCCAAGCGACGCGCCGAGCCCGGGGCGTCGTTTCGCCTGCGATCGATTTAAACGATGTACGTTGGTTTTTGGCCTCGGGTGAAAGTAACGGCGGTGCTCCCGCGCGTTGCTTCGAAGCAACGCATAGGACCCCCACCGTCACTCTCCCTCTTAGGTCCTTTGAGCTGGAACTCTGGTGGAAGTAACGGATGGAGACCAGCGCGTCGTTCTTGGTGTAACGCGCCAGTCCCCGACCGTCACTTTCAAGTAGCGCGTGGGTATTCGACCGCCGCTTCCCTGATAGTTTTAATATGTTGCCAGCCCATTTGTTATGCGTTCCTTTTTATACTCATGCCATATCCATATTATTTTAATGTATTATGGCGTATTTTATTACCATTAGAGTAGCCTTTCTTTCCACGCAATGGAGCCACTGTTGTTGCCCTAAGGTCTGTTGAGTGCCGACCCGCTTGAGGATGGCGGAGGGGTGTGTTTCCCATGCACGGTTTATAAGCTAGTTCCGTGGGCTCCCAGCCAATGGTAGCGTCCTACCAAGGGAGAAAACTAGCTAGAGGGCCTGGCTCAGGCTAGAGCCAGTGTGTGCACACGTGGTCGGAGACTGTGGACTGACACTGACGGGTGCCACTCCGACTGGTCACTTGGCTTGGTACTGTTTACGCGCTTAGCTTGTCGCTTCGTCGACTGCGAGTGCTTGAGACGCAGTGTAAGTCGTCAGTGGACGCTTCTGGTTTCTGCTCCAGTGGTTGTCCTTCCTTGTTGCTTGGATTAGTTAAGACTTATTCTATTTGGTAGCTTTAGTTTTAATCGCTTGCATTTAGTTAGCTGTGGCATACTTTGGCTGTTATACCTGTTTAGTTAGAATTTACAGCTTTACTTGAGTAGTTATTCATGCCATTATCTGTTAGCTTATTTAAATGCATGCTCTACTTGCCTTATTTATGCATGTATGTTCGTTTAGTGCGAGGTAGGGATCCGCGTGACCCCTACTGAGTCTAGCTGTGACTCACCCTTCTCCTTTCAGGTGAGCCGCGCCCGTCGTCTCCCGGTGCTTTGTGAGCCGTTTCGGAGACCGTGCTTAGCTGCCAGCTTTAGTCGAGGCGCCTTTTGTGGCTTGCTTGTACTTTTGCCAGGGTATGCCCCGCGTAGTTGTACCTTGTGGACTAGTACTCTTGTTTCTCTAGACTAGTATATGAGTATTACTCTAGTTATTTTGAATTGCTTCCGCACTCGTGTTAATTTCTTTACTTAATTGTAAATTGCGCGTTCCAAATTCCAATTCGTTATGCATATCCCTCAGCACTTTTCTTCTAACCCTTCAGGGGCCTCATCAGCCTCTTGGGTGGCTTCCCCAGTTCTTGGTATCGGTGTATCGATGTTATCGGTATATCGGTATCCTGAACTCTGGGTCGTTACAGTGACTGTTAGTCCATTTGGACTCTTTCTTTGGCAGTCTGTGAGGACCATGTGAGATTAACTTCCACAGATCCGGATCCATCAAATTCACATAGTTATGTAGACTGCTAACCCAGAAGTTAAAATTAGAGCCATTGAAAACCGGTGGAGAACCCAATGATTAAATCGGCAAGCAGATTAATGCAGCAGAGAGTAAATTCAGAAATGCACCAAAGACAACAGGATCCTCTGCAGATCGTTGGATCTGATCAGTTAGAGAACCGCTCTGATACTAATTGATAGTTTGGTGCGATAGATAAGCACAGATCCAGAGGGGGGGTGAATGGATCTTCTAAAGAGTTTTGACCAATTTAAAATTCGTATGAAATGATAAGCACAAGATCAGTGGACAATTACTGAAACATAAAAGATGTAAACCTAATTAAACTCTAGGACATGAATAATCAATCAGATCACGGCCCTAGCATGCATCTAGCGGAAGTAAGCAATCAAACAAACCACTGCACAAGGGATTTTTAGGTGGTTTGGTCCACATACCTACGCCCACCCCTCACTCCCAACCGGAGTGAGGCTTCCACTAGGAATCAGCTAGAAAGCAGACTCAGTCTGCAAACAAGTTACTGCCACACAGCTTGACCAGGGGAACAACCTCCCCTCTTCCTCCAGACTAGAGGGAACCCACTAGTGGCACATAATCACTAGCAACCGGAGACCCAAGTCTCCCTTCCTCTGAAAGCCAGAGGGAACCACAAGTGACTCCCAGCCACTTGCGACCAGAGACTAGGTCTCTCTTCCTCCAGACCAGGAGGGAACACACAGGTAGCAACCACTACCTGCAACCGGAGTCAAGGACTCCCTTCCTCTGAAACCAGAGGGAACTCACAAGCGACACTCAGTCACTTGCAGACCGGAGACACAGTCTCCCTTCTCCTGAGTCCACAGGAGGAACCCGATCTCCAACCAGAGAATCAGAAGAACAATGTTCAGTTTGAAAAGAAAAACAATAAAAGAAAATACAGCAACTAAAAGCTGGAAATATAAAATCAAAATGTGGCTCTCGCAGGAGCTGGCTGGCCTGGATTTGATCCATGGTCCAGCAGAAACTGATCTTCAGTTGAAGCTTCTTTTACTCTAGCTCTCTTCTCTTCTCACTCTTCTTTTTCTTCTCTTTCGCAGGCTCTCTCTCTGTCTCTTCTTCTTTTCCTACTACTGCAGCTCTTTCCTTCTATCTCGATCACTCTCTTTCTCTATCTGCTTCTCTTTTTTCACGATCAGCCTTCTTCTGAGGAAGAAGCCTTCCTTTTATAGCAGCAGCAAGCAACTAGGGCGTGTGCTCTCGACGATTCCCGCCCAGAAGGTTCAGTCCACGTGGCACGATCAGGGCCATCTCCTATTCTTGGATCACGTGCATCATTAACCTCCTCGAATCAGCAGTCCTGTTAGAACAGATTAACTATCAGTGCAAGTTAATTTATCTGACAGTAAAGAATATGAGAAGGTATATACATCGAGTCACTTTGATGAATGAGATGAGCTTGTACAGACTTGAAGCATCAATTGAAGTGTGCACATATGAGCAAGTGTATACAGCGAGAATGAATGTACAGACATTACATTCACGAGTGTACATACTTTAACTGCATGAGATGCAGGCAACCAGTGTGTAGACTTGAAGTGTATGCAATGCTGACACAAGAGTGTATAGACTTGAATGCTCAAAGGATTGTACAGACTTCTGAAGGAGATGCACAAAACGCTAAGAGACGCTGTATAGACTTGACAATGCATGGACTAGCACATAGATGCAGCAAGACTCTGTGAGCGCCAAGCCGGTGTACAGACTTTGTGAGCGCCAAATCAATGTACAGACTTGCGAGCGCCAGGACCATGTACAAACTTAGTGCAAGCGGGATGTGCAGACTTGCTATGAAGCAACTAGAATGTACAGACTTTGAAATCAAGGAATGCACAACGATGTATAGACTTTGAAACACGATGCAATGTGTAGACTTTGATTAACGAATGAATAGACTTGATAAAGCTTCAAAGCACAAGACACTTGGCCAATGTACAGACTTGGAAAGCTTGAAGGCCAATGTATAGACTTGGAAAGCTTGAAGCAATGTGCAGACTTGAAACAAGTGAACACGGCGATGTGTAGACTTGGTGTGTGCTGTGAGTAATGTATAGACTTGGTGTCTGAACGTAGGTAAAGATAAGCAATGTATAGACTTGAACCCGTGCATGCTAGAAGTAATGTATGGACTTGCTGAGTGCAGGCCAGACAATGTATGGACTTGCAGTGCGTGCAGGACATGCAGTGTATAGACTTGGAAAGCTTGCAGGGCATGCAGGGCAATGGCTGTACAGACTTGTGCAGCTAGCCGTTGTATTGACTTGGCGTTATGAGGCATGCAGGTTGTATAGACTTGCTGGTGTGAACGATGTATAGACTTCAAATTAAAGGAGGCACGATGTACAGACTTAATGAATGTGCAGACTTGTCAGCGAGATGCACAATGTATAGACTTGCAAGACAATGCATGAGACGGTCGGATGTACAGACTTGGGCTGTATAGACTTGCAGTGTGCAATGCATGCGATGTATAGACTTTGCCTTAGAGACGAATGTATAGACTTTAATGAATGCATTCTAGGCAGACCCTGTACAGACTTGAGAGGCGATGTATTTTAGCCAAACCCTGTACAGACTTGAGAGACGTTGCATGCACGATGTATAGACTTGTTAATGCACTGATGCATGTTGTACAGACTTAACATGAGACGCTGCATTCTAGTCAAAAGGCTGTTCGGACTTTACTTCGTGATGCAGCGTTGTACAGACTTTGCATATGTGAGACACTGGCTGTATACACTTAGAGTGAAACATGCAATGTATGGACTTTGAAGACTTGCTAGCATGCGAATGCAATGTATGGACTTAGTGTAATGCAAAGGCTATATAGACTTAGCGTGCTTCAATGCAACTATGTGCAGACCTGGCGATGTATAGACTTGCAGTGTACAGACTCTCGCTGAACAATGTGACGATGTACAGACTTGCTCTTGCGAAGGCTGTATAGACATTGAATGAAGCAGTGTATAGACTTGATAAATGACAGAATGCAATGCTGTATGAACTGAATTGATATTTGCCCAAAGTAGAACAATCAATCAGATGTGTTCATGATATGCTATCATCAAAATCATAGAGTTGAAAAAATTGTCACAGAAGATCAGATAACTCATAGTGTTTGCTATCATCAAAATCACAGGGGCACAACACCCTAGGCCAGTGCCGACTGTACATCATCATTGTGGACTAGTGGACCACTGTAACTATTTACGATTCTTATATATATCCACAACCGTGCTCTGATACCAGCTGTAACGACCCGAGATCCGAACACCGGGAAGGCCCGATAACCCGAATCTCGAACCGCCACCCATGAGCCCGAAGACTCGGAAGGGTTGAAAGGATGGTGTGGAGATACACAAGAAACTAAAATAATTGCAGAGCTACGCAGATTAAATGAATTAAGCAGGAAGCAATTAATAACATTAATTAAACTACATGGTCCACAGAATTACAGTAGTCTAAAAAGACAGTAGTCCACAACTAGTACATTCCAAAGAAAAGTACAACTACACGGGGCATACCCCAGAACTGGCAACAGGCAACTAACCCTAGGCACCTGAACCACGTGGAGCCTCTAAAGCGCTCCCTTGAAGCCTCGTCTCACCTGAAACACGGTGAAAACACGTAGAGAATGAGCCTCAAAACACAAGGCTCAGTAGGGATCATCTGGTCCCCACCTCACAAATCGAGAAACTGCCTGAAAAGTAACTACAAGCTACTACGACGGCTAGTACCGAACACACGGCATGAAAATCGAGACAACTCGTCAAAAGCCAAAGAAAACCCAAGAGTCACTACCAGACAAAGATAGGAGTACCAACCCACTAGAAGCAAAGCCGGATGCGTCCACTGACGACTTAAACCGCGCCTCGGGTGTCTCCCTCCGGCCCAGCGGGAACTGAGACACCGTACAAGTAACCACAGAACAAGTGACTAGCTGGGGTCGCGCTCGTCAGCATGGGTCCAACCACCCCCAACCACGTGTGCACACATAGACCATACGTCCTAGGTCTGGCCCTCTGACTGGTTTTCCCCTCAGCCGGACTCTGGCGTCAAACGTGGGGCCTGACGGAAACCAGTCTAAAAATCGTGTCTCAGGGTAGCCTCGCCACCACTCCCTGGTGGGACCACTCACGTGTCGAAAGGCTACGACTAGTGGAGGGTCGCTGAAAGAGTAGACTCTCTAGTTAACAGAAAATAACGTCTAAACCGGACAAAGTACAAGGGCCGCTCCTCATACTGACACCGACTCATGGTGACACAAGCCGAGAACACCAACTCTCGGGATCCCACGGCACCCTCACGTGTGGCCCCCACATGATGCCCAGTATCAGTCAGACCACGGGTCATCATGCGGATCGAGATCCACTAACTCGGGACTCGAATCGACAAAGCATAATTTCGGTATAACAGAACACGGGCGGCGGTCCATCCTGGAGGCTGCCACGTGCGAAAAACTCTCGAATCTGCAAGAGGCCTTAACGCGCTATAGGCCAGGAGCGCATTCATGAACGCGCTCACCTTGCCTAGTGCGATCAAGCAAGAATGCGCTCGGGATCCATAGCGCGTTAATCATTAACACGCTATGGAAACCTAGCGCGATAGACCATGGACGCGCTGGGGTGACCTAGCGCGTTCACACAGTCGCACCTGGTCGGGCAGGCGTGTTCTCTACCGACAGGCCGACCTACCACTATTCATCTTCCTCGATGAACGCGGTGACATTGGGTAGCGCGATCTCAAGATCACGCCCCTGGACAGTAGTGTGACAACGGGCAGAGCCCAGTTCGCGGAATACACACGGGAAATCCAAAAACCACGCCTATTCACCACCTGGTGAAGGGAAAACAAAAGGGAAATCACTCCCTTATCTCCCAGCATGCTAGAAACCCCAAAAATCAAGGTAGAAACACAATAAATCGGTGAAATCCGGCTCACCCCTCAAACATGGAGTTTCCCCATCCCGGCATGAAAACACGCCCCTCTCGGCTTTCCATGGCCTAGAAATCACGGGGAACACAAGGGGAGAAGTAGGGAACCGTCACCCTACCTCAAAGAAGCCCAAAAATGCCTAGATCACCGTCGGTCCACCAAAAACCACTCGTTCTTCCTCGAGCTCCCACGAGCCACGCACGCCACCGTGATCACCTCGTCGCCGCCGTCGTCGCCACGCCGTTGCCCACCACCGTCTGTAGTCGGAGGGGCAAGCCGCGTTGTCGCCGGAAGAGGAGAGAGAAGGAGAGGGGGCACCGGTTCTCCAACGGGAAGAATGGAAGAGGAAGAAGAAAGATAAAGGAGAAAAAGAAAAAGAAAAGGATCGGGGATTTATAGAAAATCCAGATTTTCCAAAAAATATGGAAAAATAGAAAAATTTACCACCGTAATCGTTGGAACACGCCGATCGCCGTGGTGCCATCCCTGAGTAGGTGAATGACTCAGTTTACCAGCTATGGGGTTCCATAGGTCATGTTAGGGAAAAACACGGGAAACCGCGGAACACGTTCCGGGACCTCCGAAACTGATCCGAAACGCATGGATCCGAACCCGAAAAATGTCCGAAAAATAATTCTGGGAAAAATGGGAAAAAAATTCTCTGAGAAAATAGATTCGGGACCCGAAAAGATCAATCTGAAAGGTCCGGGATATTACACGGAGTGTCTGGGCTTTTTCAGCAGGGCAGACCAGTTCGGGGTCCGTATTGAAGCGCTGGGTCCCGCTTCTTGGGACTTGCATGGCCACCACCGGGTTGAGACCTAGGGGACCATGGGGTTGGTGTTGGAGCCGTTAGGGCTGCAGTATGCTGGCGAATGCTATGATGACCACAACCTTCTAGACGGGATTCTTCGACAGATGGTCATGAGTTGGTACGACCGTTGGGCGGTGATCCCTTCGCACAGGTACCATCAAGCGGTGACTGAGTGGCTGATGGGGATTGTGCAGCATTACAGCGTGCTTCTGGACAGGGCCAGGATCATATATGTAGTGACCGTGGCGCTTTACGGGTACCCCTGCTACACGGGGTTGATACAGGCACTGGTGGAGCGCTTCAACTATCAGTGGAACACCGTGGCGACAGTTGAGGGAGAGACTTCACTAGACTTGTGGTCTTTCTTTTGGATTTCTGGTTTGCCGATCAGCGGTGAAGGGTACGAGGAGGTGGTGCTGGATGACCTCCACCGCAGCCACACTGACAGAGATGGGCGATATCAGGTTCCTCACAGCTATCGGTACCTGCTGAAGACCTGGAGAGACCTAGCTTTGGCCGGGAGAGAGAGAGCTGCGTAGACTCCCAGGGTGCCGCTGAAGGTGTGGGTCCATCACTTCTATAACGGGTCCTTCTTCTTTTACACAAAGTTTGTGAGAGACCAGACTCCTTGGGAGGAGTATACGATGGTGGAGTTACAGTTTAGGACCTACTCTAGAGATATATAGGCACCGCGAGAGGGTTCGAACCCCAATGGGTTGCCAGACGAGACGTGACGCACTTGGTGGCCTATCTGGCTTACTGGCTGGCGACGTTTGTAGTCCCGAACGGAGAGGACAATCTTCTGAGGGTCGAGCTGTTGTGGCTCGCGTGCTTATTGGAAGAGGGGCAGAGGCTAGTGTTGGGTCCTGCGACGTTGGCCAACATTTATCAGGGGCTGGGAGTATTGTCGGCACATCCTATGCCGCGTGAGCGGACTCTGCTTCTGCTGACCCACTACCTCAGCGTTTGGGCTGGTTTGCTATTTCCAGGGTTGGTGATGCAGGCGGCAGTGGCAAACCCAATGCCCCCTTTGTTATTTAGCTTCACTGGCCAGTCAGACAGAGACGCCGTTGCATAGCTGGAGGGGGCCAGGACGGCCCTGTCTTACTTGCCCGACAGAGGTGAGGACGGGCTCCCTTTTAATAGTGCTTTGAGAGATTCTCGTCTGATTCTGGTGCCTTCGAGTGGCGGGGTAGCCTGCGCCCTTCCGTACCAGTGAGAGCTGGATGTCGCGTTGTATATAGAGTGGGTTCTCAGCACCTGGCTGGCAGTGCTGGCACTGCACCGGTCTGCTACGAGCTTTCTGGAGCCCTACTACCCTCACCGGTTCGCCCGGAACTTCGGGTATGACCAGGGAATATCTCCAAACCAGGAGTTTCCTTTGGTGAGCCGATTGTATAAGGGTCGGGATAGCCACCTGTTAGTAGCTGCTTGGTGGGATTTCTATTGCTGCGGGGAGCCGGAGCGGTTACCGACGCCGGGGTCAGGCCGCCGTGGAAGATTCGACGTCCACTACGCTAGGTGGTGGTTTTAGCACAGCCGCCTGTATCGCCAAAAGGCTTTGGCGATCCGGAAGGCTGAGGAGGGCCGGTTTCTGCGGGAGGATCATCCTCCTGTCTCGCTGGATGGCGAGTACCTGACGACTCGTTTCTCCCGGGTCCATCGGGAGGTGGAGCGGCTTACACAGTAGTGGCCCCGAGGCGGCCGAGCTTCTTTGTCAGCGGGCCGAGGTCATAGTGGGGCCCTCAGGCCCCTGAGGCCGGTGCAGGCGTGTAGCACCCCAGATAAAATTATAGGAAATAAAATATCCTAAATAAATTAAACATAATAAACTTTCTAAGTAAATAGGATAAGGGCCCAACTTCAATAAAATTTATTAATCCTCCTAAAAATGAAGCCCAATACTTATATATGAGTTGAGAATTTTGAAGCCCAACCGCTATATATATATATATATATATATATATATATATATATATGGGCCTTAAAGAAACAAAAGCCCATGCCCCTTCGTATGACTAAAAGAGTGTAGGATATATATGTTGACGTGTTTTTCTTCTACTCTTTTTTACTCTTTACTTTACCCAGCTTAAAAGAATGTCTTCCATTCCCCTTTCTACTAAATCGATATGAGAAAATATAAATGTACAGTAGAAGGAGAACAGAAGGGTGTAAATAAGTGTGATCGCCACCAAGGTGCCAAATGTGATAAACACGTCGTACCTTGGAAAGGGGGGTACTCGCCTTTTGTTTGCAGCGCTGCAGTGATGTGCGGCTCAGTAGGAGCCGCCTATAGTGAAGAACGGTCTCACAATAGATCATCTAAGAGCGCTGCAGAGGATGCGCGATGAAGCACTCCTGATGGATGAACGGTTCCACGAAGACCGCAGGAAGAAGACGAACGGTCCGAAATCCACCGCACCTCCTCTTGAACAGTACGGAAGAAGCCGTACAAGACCACCACGCCAGAAGTTGCAAGAGTCCAACCTCCACCCTCTCCGGCCGGCCAGAAAGGATGGGCCTCGCGTTAGTGAGTTGCTGACCTACGAAACAGAGTGTAAAACACAAAGAAAAACCTAATATCAGAACTATAGGGTGTAGTAAATGCTAACATGAAAGGAAATAAACGTAACTAAATGAAGTGGGGGATACCTGGGGAGTTTTAAACCCCTGGGGGCGTCAAAAACGTGGGAGGGTGTGTGAATGATAGTGCAAGTGAAGAAAACGTGGAGAATGATGCATGCAACCAAAAGGGAATGACAGACTATCAAATATAAAAAGACTCAAAATGAAAGTTACTCCCTAGACCGGAGGCCTGTATGGACGTAGAAGGCCGCCCTCCCTGGTCGTAGGTCACTCAAGGATTCGGCAGGGCTTCGTCATGACCTGAAATCTTCCCCCTTTTCAAAGGTTGCCTCTAGGGTCTATTTATAGAGCCTCGGAAGCCGGCCCCGAAATTAGGGTTTTTAGGCATTTTCAGGTCGAGATAATCAAAGGAAAGATGAAGATAATCGAATTATCTCTCATCCAGAAGAAACGGCACTCGAAATGGCTCAATATCCGCGGAGAAAATGACGGGAGAAGTTTGGGATAAAACCACGGATAGAGAGTGAATATCTGTTAATCTTTCAGGAATCGAGAGGATGAACGGTCTTACGATAGACCACGCAACCGGATGAGCGGCCATGTCCTAGGCTGTTCAACCCTGTCGGTGAAAATTTAAATAAATATAAAATATTATCCAACTATCCATCGAACTGACCGAAATCTTCGCCGTTGGACTCTCATAGATGAACGGCCAATAGTAGACCTTTCATCTACAAGAGCGGCCAAGAGTCAACCGCTCATGCCTGTCGGTGATAAATCAAAAATAGATTAGATAATTAGATAATTATCTGAACACCAGTGACGTTAGGACTCTGGAGAGATAGACGGCTTAGTATGTACTGCACAATGGTCTTATGCGGCTACGTATAGGCCGTATATATGCTTGTCGATGATAATTTAGAAAATCAACTAAGTGTCCCATAAATATATGAACGGCCCTGTATCAACCGCACATATGGTTGAACGGCTGGAGGTTGGCCACACATGTACATGGACGCTTGAAATTCATAGAAAAGCTCGATTAATCAAAACCAAAGCCCATTAAGCCCTGAATCAACTCGGACCTAGCCAGGGAGGGAGGTCACCCATAAAATAAGCCCAAAATGTGCCAGAAAACATTCCAGCGAGTGATAGACAACTTGAGGCATCAATAAATGGGAGTAAAAGAAATGACTCAACTTATCGGTAAAAAACGGGTGTCAACAGATGCCCCTCCTTAACGTCCTCTTTGCAGGGGAGCGAGCGGAGGTGAAGCGAAAGTGACATGGAACATGGAGATGAAGCGAAAATGAAGCGGAGTGGACTGAAAAGCGTGCGTTAAGGTAAAACGACACCCATTTTTACCAACAAGCGACAGGAATTTTCCTAAAAACTCTGAACCAAACGCAAGGAATGATTAAACCAAAAGCGACACCAGTCTGGAGGAACTAAACTAAACGACATGAAACAAATCGATAAGACCAACCTCATGGGGGACACAATCCCGCGGTCCAATGAGAAGGCCAAAAGCAGGCAATAAAAGTAAAGGAAACAGGCTAAAGTTCCAGACGGGGACCTCTTAATCAACCAAACCAAGCGAACTGACCAAAGAGAACCTTCCAACTCAGAGTGGAATTAGTTCCTCTTACCCAAACACTGAATGCACATCTAATCATGACTGGTGGGACATTTTATAGGCAAACCATGGGTCATGAAAGCTCAAAAGATGCGTTTGATGCATGCTGGGCTAAAATAAATAAAATCGTTAAAACAAATGCGAAGAAAGATTAAAATATAAAATACTCGAGAATAATATTGCTAAGCTGGGAGAATTCGAGTCAAGACACTATCCGCAACCACAACGTGCAGGATGGAACCATCCTCCCCAGGACATCCCAACCTAACGGCCTATCCGAAGATTAAACACGTGAACCTGGATCATCATCATTTTTGTTAAATGGGAACATCAGATCCTGGAACACGTAGATAACCAACTGGTTATTGAGATAATATAGCATAGTACCATATAGTAATGCAATAAGGGATGTAGGGATAGAAAGCCATACCTGACTTACCTGTGCAGGTGAAACGGCATACTTTCTGGATTTTCATTTTCAGATTTTTATGGATTTTTATGAATAAGATAAATGAACAAGCATAACAAAGATAACAGAATGATTAACTGAACGACAAACAATACGACATAACTTGACGATCAAACGAAGGCAAACAAGCACATATGCAAGGGCATGAACCAACAACATGCATGTATGAACACGGTGTGACAAGACAACAATGTGATGGGATAACACATGGTCGGGACAAGAACATGACGGATGATCACGTGGTTGGGACAAGAATATGACGGATGATCACGTGATTGGGACAACACAGGAAACGTAGAGGGATGAATATCATCATATGCAAGACAACTAACAACATGTGGTGAGGAACAAAACAACAAGTGTGGGACGATACGGTGGGACATAGACACGAGACAAGGACACGGCGGGACAAAAGACATGAACAAATACGCCCTTCAATCGAAACCCAAGATCAGAATGAAGCAGAACCGCCAGGTTCATAATCGTGAGGTAAAACCCTCTCATAAAGATATGATCATTGCAAACAAAAGCTGAGAATGATATGAGCTTCAGAACATATCGAGAGATAAGATTGAAGAAGAGAACAGATCAGAAGATGTGAACAAGAGGCAAATAAAACACAATACGGAGCAAGGAAAGCTTAAGTACCTGCAACCTCTACACTTAGCAAACAGATTACGTATCTGTTCTCAAAATAAAATAGATAGAAAGAAACAAAAGATAAATATATTTTTTTTGTTGATTTTGTAATTTTCTTGATTTTTTTGGATTTTTTTTGAAAATATTTGATTTTTTTGTTTTTGTGACTTTGAAGTATTTGAAATTTTTGAAAATTTGACAATATTTGATTTTTTTGGATTTTTGAAACTGTCTCATTTTTTTTTGGATTTTCGACAATAGCAATCCGCAGCACCTAAAGACGGGCTCAAACTACTGGCCAGGGATCGCCGTCCCTCCCCTCTCATTAAAGACTTCCCTTGAGTAGGGCGTGCATGTGAGGGTGGCTTATCACAACCAACCGCTTTTAGAGAACGGTGCCCCTACTAAGGCCATACCCGGGATACAACCCAGCATAAGAGGGAGAAGCAGAAGAAAAATTGGAGACAAGCTTCGTGCAGGATGGGAGATATCAAGGCTCGAATTTCTCCCAGGGCACTACCCCTCAGAGAGTAGGTCTGTTGCGCCGGAGCTTTGAGTCTTCAACCATAATTTTGCATAGCCCTTATCGGCCAGATATTGAAATAACGCTCACTTTTGATTTTAATATACGCATGATGCTACACTACCCTTCACCGTTTTACGCGAACCTCAACTCTTGTTAGGAGAAGCAGGCCCGGTTACTAGGATCAGGGGTATTTTTCATGGTGTTTTTCACTCATTTCTTTTTTTCCTTTTCCTTTCTTTCAAGACTGCCCCTATTTGAAATCTCTCTCGTATCAGGGAATGCTTAGGCTGATCATCTCATCCATCAATCTCTTGCCCCTGCACTTGGCCGAGTAGAGAAAAGAAAAGGCCTTTGTGCATACCCATGGTATGGCCAAAGCAGCAACGATGTTGCACTAGATAGATCGGCTATGGCTCACCGTGTAGTGTGTGGAAACCCATACTCAAAAGGTCACCCTCCGCAATTAGAGAAAGGAACTAGACTCCCAGCACGGAGCCATCACCAGCCTAAGGATGCTGCAGGAGCTAACTTATTTTATTTGACACAAAGTTAAAACCGAATTTAAACAAAAGCTCCTAAAGTCACTCAATCATGTTTAGGAATCATCCTTATAAGCATGTGAAAGAACAAATAGAAGTATTAGCAATGACAACATATTTCTAGCACAAAGTAACGATACCTTACATATTCACGGCGTGGGAACCGTCATCCTGAAGCGAATATGATCAACGAGCTTTTGATCAGCACGAGCTTTATATTCCTTACTTGCCAGGATAAAAGGGTGAAAAAGGATAGCAATGTGTAGATATTCCTTGACATGGAGGAGCGGCAGACATCACACTGGATGAAGAAGAAATAAAAGGAAGAGAGACGAGGGCTAGAACTCCCTCGTTAAGGCACAGAGGCCCTGATAATAAGGAACCAAATACAGAATGAACAGAGATTAACTGAGATCAAGGTGGACTAAAGTCTCGAAAACAGCAAGAAAAAGGGTAAGAACCCTGAAAGGGTGATGAGGAAAGAACAGAAAGAAGACGAAAAGATTGCTGCGAGGGTAAGGGAGAAAGAGAAAGATCATCCGACGTGGTCGGAGGAAAGGAATAGCGATCACCCACCAGAGGCGGGGAAGAAAATGTATGAACACCCGACAAGGTCGGGGAAAAGAAATGGAAACCACCCGACAAAGTCGGGGAAGGATCAGAAAAACCATCCGACAAGGTTAGGGAACGAGCACAAGGAATCCCCAACAGGGTCGGGGGAAAGAGATGAGAAGTGAAATCCGGACATATCCGGGGAGGAAAGCTAGAAGATGCCCCTAGATTAGGGGAAGAGGAAGACATAGGCCGAGGCCTAGAATGGTGAGGATAGGAGAAGATGGAAGAAATATGGCCAGGTGGTGGAAGGTACACCACCTAAGGATAAGAACCGAGCAGAAGAAAAGATGAATGGACGGAAGAAGGAGAGGAGGAAGTGGACCCCCAAGTGCGCAACTGACGGCCCTTGAACTTATGTCGTCGCCTCTTCTTAGCAGTAATCTTCTTGAAACAACTCCGCCCGACGCGGACTCGGGCCTTCGGGCTTCTTAATCTGTAATACTTTCTCAAATAACGGGCCCACCTGGCAGACGGCCTAGCCCGGTCATGAACATCTAGCTTCATCGGGACGGTTGCCCCTAGCTGTGTGGTGCTAACCATAGAAGGACATTCCAGAACAGTCAACTCCTTGTGATGAACATTAGGAAGCAATGGAGTTTTGTCGTTTGGCACTAGAACATGGAGCTTTGGCATCTTCACTCGATAGCTGGGCATGAAGCATAACTCCCTTGCTAGAAGTGCAGGACGGAACTAAGGGAGGGCGATGTGCGGCGTTGACGTTGCCGCCTTACCAATAGGCCGAGGGAGATTGCATAGGATGTGTAGAATGTCCTTGAAAAATGTAGAAGATACAGCCAATTGCCCCTTGAATGCTGAATTGATTAAACTTTTTGCGGCCGTGTGGGTTAGCACCATCCGGGTGAAAAACTCTTCTGGGCCAGTGAACTGAATAGCAATTAAGCGAGAGGTGATAACAACATCAACAGTGAATTCTCCGGCGAGCAAAGAGACTGCCACCGGCCTCGCTTTAGAAGGAACTAGCACCAATGCTAGAGAATTATTCTTAGCAACTGTCTTCATAGCAAGTGCGGGCTCATTGTCCCTAGAATAGCTAGGGACCAGGGCTCGGACCGGCATGCGGCAAATGAAATCTTGAAGCTTGTAATGCACAGTCAAAACTTGATTCGGCCTTTTATCTCCCTGGGGACTAGACCCGAGGGGCACCCCAGGTAGTGTGCACCTGCTCCGCGAAGTGGGAAGTGGTAGAGGAAGGTTAGAAGGAGGAGGTTTGAAGGGTGCGGGTGGCGATGGTGCAAGTGATGGGGGAATAATGATGATGATGGGCATGGGTGGAGGTAAAGGCAAAAGTAGAGGTGTGGGTTTAGGCTCGGCCTGCTCGGGCTCAAGGGATGATGGCGAAAGAAGTGGCATCGGTAGTGGGGATGGATGTGAAGGTGATGGAACATGGATTATTACAAGAGGAAGTGATGAAGACGGTAGTGATGACGGCAATGGGGATAATGGAGAAGCTGATGATGGAGATGTGGCCAATGGAGGCGGCGAAGATGGGGGTGGAGAAGGTGGTGGCAAAGGGGGTGATGTGGTTGATGGAGATGGTGAAGGAAAAGAGGAAGGAGGTGAAGGTAGGGGTGGGGAAGAAGGAGGAGAGGAAGGTAGTGGCGTAGTGGGGAAAGTGGCAGGTGGTGGTGCTCTTCGGCATATCTTTATGACATGTCGAGAGGTGTTGGGGACATGTGTGGTGGTGGAAATGGAGGGTGAAAGAGAAATCGCCCGAGCGGAGGCTGGGGTAGGTAAAGGCGGTGGAGGAGATGGGATGAGGGAGGAAGAAGTGAGCAACGGAGCAGATATCTTATCAACTAAAGAAACACCAGGGTGCCCCTGGTCTTGAAGTGGAGACGGTTACCTAGGTGGCACGGCTTGTTGCTGCTGCTGAGATCCAAAATAACTTGATATATGACAGCCCAATCAATCATCTTCTTATCTTCCAAACTGTAAACAAGTTCCTAGAAGTCGGGGCAGTCCTCAATCAAATGCCCCTGTTGACGATGGAATTCACAGAAATGGAGCAAATTCCCGACCGCGGGTCGGCAAGGCATAACCGGAGGGAGTTGCAACACATGGGTGGCCATCAAAGCCCTGAAAACATTTGTAAGAGATTCCAGCAACGAAGAGTGAGATGCCCGCTTCGGGCAAGGTGGATGCCGAGGGGTATGAAAAGGTAATGGAGATGGTAACGGGGGTTGCGTAGATAAAGGGGATTGCGTAGATGAAGGTAGAGGGCTAGTAAGTGAATGAGATGGAGGCGTGGAGGGAGTGAGGATATAATGGACGGTGTCCACCCGCTCTGGGTGTAGTATTTCTTTGACCAGGGTTAAAGGTTCATGCGGGTGTGATGGAGTGGAAGGCCGACTCGTGGAGGGATATGTAGTGGAGGGACATGTGGAGGCATATGTGGAGGTATGTGGGTAAGCGGGAGGCCAACTCGTGGAGGGATTTGTAGTGGAGGGCTGACTCGCGGTGGAGGGCGGAGGGAAAGTGTATGTAGAAGGCGAAGGTGGAGAAGACTCATGGTCAAAGGAAACTAAGAGTTGTTGGCTAATGAAGCGGGCTCGACTGTAAAGTTGTTGCCAGGATGTAATATCATTCAGGGCTAAGATGCACCTAAGCTCGGGCGTTGCATTAGAAATAACCATCTTGATCTGCTCGCCCTCCAGAATATGTCCCGGGACTTGCGTGGCCAGGCGACGCCAGCGGTCGGCAAACGTGGAGAATTCCTCACCGGGCTTCATCTTCTCTTGGGCCAGATCAACCATAGAATATATGGGCCCAACCTGGTCCTGGTACTGCTGAATAAATCTTGCTTGGATGGCCTGAAAATTCATCATCTGCTCTTGCGACAATGTGAAGAACCAATCCTTGGCCGAGCCCTCTAAAGATAGGCCAAACAAATAGGCCATCAAGCGTTGATCATGCTGGAACTGGGCCGACTCATATAGGAAATCCTTCAAATGGACGTAGGGTTCACCAATTCCACCATAGCGACGATAAGCCGGTATCTGTGAATGTGGCGGAAGCTGGAGACCATGGAATGCAAATGGGATATCCCAAGAAGTTTGGGGATTGATTCGGCGTTGCAATTCATCAAGCTGGCGTTGGGCTTGAGCTAACATCTCCTCGGTAGGAAGAGTCCGAGAAGGATATGGGCCAGCCTGAGCAAGAGATGATGAATTTAAACCAGGATAATGATGACGGGCCGGATAAGGGGATTCGGCCTGAGAAGAAGGAAAGCCCGTTCCAAGAATGGAGGAATGCATGGGCATGGAAGAATCGTGTATGTGGGGATGAGAATTGATTGGGCTAGCAGCAGCGTGGGCGGGATAAGAAGGCCCGTTAAAAGAATAGGGTCTAATGGAGGAATAAGGAGATGGGCCCGCATGGGAAGAGGAATCCACACGGGGGTAAGAAGATGGAGAAGCATAGGAATAAGGTACAGGGGAGAAGTGCTCCATGGGGAGAATCGAGACTTTATACAGTGAATTTCAATTGAATACAAGGAGGGAAAATGAACCTAGACGAATGCAACTAAATGGAGACACACAAAGATGAACTAGACCAAATAAGCCTAATATGACAAAAAGATGCAAATGATGACACTACAACATGCAATGGAAGGAAGAGATGAGAAAAGAGTCAACCAATTACCCAATCAAATTCCAAATGATGCGCGAAAATATTTATAAGTTCCCTTTTAGGACCTTAGTGGATTAATTAAGATATGAGTTCACTCAACCACAAGGTACCTAACCAGGGTGGGGGACGGGAAACTGGCAGACTCTAGGGGACTCTCTCTCTCATGAATGCAGACCCTAGACTGGGGGATGATGTGGTACAACCTGTCCGGCGTCCGTGTGGGAATCCACGGCTGACGGGGGCTTACGGAGGTCCTCAACAAGGTCCCCTAGTCAGCTCCAAGGAGTATGGAGACGAGAGGAAACTCTACCTCGGTAGGAACGTGACTAAATATGAATGAAATTCATGAATCGTATGCACACCGGAGTGCATGCAAAGTCTAGCCTAGCAACTAGCAATCAATGATAAATCAAATATGTGAGAAATGAAAACAAGTATGCAACAATGATATGAGAGCGGGGGGAGATCAATAATCAGCACCAAATATCATGACAATCATATAACATGACAATCAAAGTGAACAATGGGTGCACTGCATCATGACAAGGACGGCCTCTGGGAGACCGCTTAGGGAGATATACGGTCCGGGCTGAACCATTCACATCAAGGAGTAACCGCAAAGTAACAGAAAAATGGGAAACGCTGGAATGAAAGGTGACAGAAAGCGGATGAACGGTCTATCGGCAACCGCATAATAACTGGAACGGACCTGCATCAACCGTGCAACAGCAACCAAACCAACAGTATAAAATAGAGGCGTACCTGTACAAGCACGGTGGACGGCCAAACGCAGGCTGTAGAACTGGTGAACGGGCGATAAGAGACCGCTCAAGACAGCAAGCTTGGAGAAGAAGTCGCAGTGTTCGTGGAGAAAGACGGTGAACCTTCAACCGCACAAACGTTGGATGGCCCTGGGAGAGCCGTTTGTGTCTCAGAGGACAGAGAACGCGACCCAACCTGCAACCACTTTGAGAAAAGGACTAACACAACAAAAGAAGGGGTCAGCAAATCACTAACACGATGGGCACTAGGTGTCCCACCGTGATCGCCAAAAAATGGGCTGTTGACGTGTTTTTCTTCTACTCTTTTTTACTCTTTACTTTACCCGGCTTAAAAGAACGTCTTCCATTCCCCTTTCTACTAAATCGATATGAGAAAATATAAATGTACAGTAGAAGGAGAACAGAAGGGTGTAAATAAGTGTGATCGCCACCAAGGTGCCAAACATGATAAACACGTCGTACCTTGGAAAGGGGGGTACTCGCCTTTTGTTTGTAGCGCTGCAGTGATGTGCGGCTCAGTAGGAGCCACCTATAGTGAAGAACGGTCTCACGACAGACCATCTAAGAGCGCTGCAGAGGATGCGGGATGAAGCACTCCTGATGGATGAATGGTTCCACGAAGACCGCAGGAAGAAGATGAATGGTCCGAAATCCACCGCACCTCCTCTTGAACGGTCCGGAAGAAGCCGCACAAGACCACCACGCCAGAAGTTGCAAGAGTCCAACCTCCACCCTCTCCGGCCGGCCAGAAAGGATGGACCTCGCATTAGTGAGTTGCTGACCTGCAAAACAGAGTGTAAAACACAAAGAAAAACCCAATATCAGAACTATAGGGTGTAGTAAATGCTAACATGAAAGGAAATAAACGTAACTAAATGAAGTGGGGGATACCTGGGGAGTTTTAAACCCCTAGGGGCGTCAAAAACGTGGGAGGGTGTGTGAATGATAGTGCAAGTGAAGAAAACGTGGAGAATGATGCATGCAACCAAAAGGGAATGACGGACTATCAAATATAAAAAGACTCAAAATGAAAGTTACTCCCTAGATCGGAGGCCTGTATGGACGTAGAAGGCCTCCCTCCCTGGTCGTAGGTCACTCAAGGATTCGGCAGGGCTTCGTCATGACCTGAAATCTTCCCCGTTTTCAAAGGTAGCCTCTAGGGTCTATTTATAGAGCCTCGGAAGCCAGCCCCGAAATTAGGGTTTTTAGGCATTTTCAGGTCGAGATAATCAAAGGAAAGATGAAGATAATCGAATTATCTCTCATCCAGAAGAAATTGCACTCGAAATGGCTCAATATCCGCGGAGAAAATGACGGGAGAAGTTTGGGATAAAACCACGGATAGAGAGAGAATACCTGTTAATCTTTCAGGAATCGAGAGGATGAACGGTCTTACGATAGACCACGCAACCGGATGAGCGGCCATGTCCTAGGCCATTCAACCCTGTCGGTGAAAATTCAAATAAATATAAAATATTATCCAACTATCCATCGAACTGACCGGAATCTTCGCCGTTGGACTCTCATAGATGAACGGCCAATAGTAGACCTTTCATCTACAAGAGCGGCCAAGAGTCAACCGCTCATGCCTGTCGGTGATAAATCAAAAATAGATTAGATAATTATCTGAACACCAGTGACGTTAGGACTCTTGAGAGATATACGGCTTAGTATGTACCGCACAATGGTCTTATGCGGCTACGTATAGGCCGTATATATGCTTGTCGGTGATAATTCAAAAAATCAACTAAGTGTCCCATAAATATATGAACGGCCCTGTATCAACCGCACATATGGTTGAACGGCTGGAGGTTGACCGCACATGTACAAGGATGCTTGAAATTCATAGAAAAGCTCGATTAATCAAAACCAAAGCCCATTAAGCCCTGAATCAACTCGGACCTAGCTAGGGAGGGATACCACCCATAAAATAAGCCCAAAACGTGCCAAAAAACATTCCAACGAGTGATGGACAACTCGAGGCATCAATAAATGGGAGTAAAAGAAATGACTCAACTTATCGACAAAAAACGGGTGTCAACAATATATATCTAAGAGGAGTTGGTTTCCAAAGGACCCTAACCCACATTCTATGGCCAACCCATAACCGCTCGAACGTTGCATGGGGTAATAGCTTTAGGGTTTTAAAACTAAAACATGGCAAGCGGTTGGCATTTTGGAAGGGTTGCAGTAACGTATGGCATGGTTTAAAACCTTGCTCTTGATGGCACTCGACCACCCATTAGGTTTTCTCCTCTATGAAGACCTTGCCCCATCGAATGTAAAGAGGCTACTACTGCCGCTGCGAAGGGAGCCTCTGCCGTGTCATCATCAACCCCTACACCCTCCTGCTGTTCTTAGCGTGGAGAAGCCCTACCGTGTCCTTGTCTTCCTCCTACTTCCGTGAACGAGAAGTGGATCTTCCTGCATCTTCTTCCTATTACTGCTGCTTCCTTCTTCCTCTACTTCCTTGTCTCATGTTAGTTGTTCTTCACCAAACAAAGGTAGGTTTTCTCAAGATTTAAGCCTAACACGTAGTAAAAAGGTTGATTGCATGCATGAGTTGATATTTAAGCTAATTCCTCTAGAGATCATGAACCCTGCTAGTTTTATTTTTTGAAGTTTCGTTGCATAGATAAATGTGACCAGGTACTGGGCGCCCATTCTTTGAATGGACGACCATGACCCAGTCATCTATTAATTGGCGACCATGCGCATGGCTACCATTTTTCCATCAATCAGGCATTTAACTTTTTCGTTCTGCTACATGGAAATTAGCTTAGGAGCGTGGACCTTAATTATAGGGCGACCAGGAGGCAGGCGCCCATTCTGGTCACCCACTGAGTCACCCATTAATGGGAGACTGCTCACACATGCGCCATTTCTTTTCCATCATGTTTAATATTAACCCATGATTAAAAGCCTGTAACTTGACTCTGACATTAATCTATAAGTATGTTCATGGACAATATGTAATCCTCTCCACATGATGCAATCTTTCGTATATATACCATACCAGAAATCTTTACTGTGTGACTCATTCCGGATTTATGGAACTCCTCAAATCTCGTGAATCTACCTTATCATCCTACATTAGCTTATTCCTTGGAATTCTATTGGCTATAACTATAGTAGAAGTCTGAGATACTTTACATGATTCAATGCCTGGCGTTAATGGGGCCCGGTTTGGTCCTGGGAGGAGCACCCGAAAGTACTTGTGCCCATGGGAGTTGATTGACCACGGTGTGACATTGCACCAAAGTGCATGACTAGCTTGATTGATCGATGACATTCCACTTATCTTACTAGCGCTTGACTTGACATTACATGACTTGCGTGGCCCAGAATGAGTGTGTACTTGCTTGAATGGAACATAGCCAACACTCGTGACATGACTTGATATTACATGCTCAGAATACTTGATAGTATCTCTCCTTGATATAATTACAAATCTCTTGATAGCTTCTCTTATTAAATTCTTGAATCGTGATAGTGCATCTTTAATGTTCTTGATATTCCTGTCATCTTTCCTGCATAGCCGTACTTGCATCGCACGTAACACGTAAACTACTTAAAGCTAGCTTGTTCTTGAGATATAACTCCTACTGAGCATTCGCTCATCGAGTGTTTTCCCCTATTTTTCAGGTAACTCTGATAGCGAGGACCTTCCAGATGGGACTGAGACCGAGTGAAGAGAGTAGAGCCACCCGATCGACGAGCTGTCACTTAGTCGCATCTTTTTTCCACTTTATTGAGTCCTAGTCATTGTAATTTCCCTTATGTTGGTCAAATGTTTGGAACGTTGTTGGAAGAGTTATGTGGTTAAATATTTGGAATATTGCCATTAAGAAATTGTTGGTATTGTTATGGAAATTAAATTCTGGTTATTATCTCTATCTTGCTATTTTGCGCGCTCTGTCTTTATGTCGAAATTCTTATGCTTTGATTGACATGATCGTTATAAACTCATCACGCATATCGGGTTCCTTCCGCGCTCGGGGCATGACAAGGCGGCTCCTGCGGGTGCTGCTGTTAGGGCGTCACGGTCGAGGGCGACGAGGACTTGGTGGACCCAATTCCAGGTTGAATGCGGCTTTGGGAAGAAGGGTTCCTTGGACAGAGTGCTCCCCGGGGGGAGCTTTGTTGGCACTGCGGTTGATGACTGGAGACGCCACATCACTCACGCAATCGGGTCAGCTGGACCGGTAGAGTTCGTCTCTCACGTCGAATGTGCCTACACGCTGAGGGACGTCAAGGAGGCAGTTGCAAAGGCTGCCCGAGTGCTGGGATTGAAGCAGGAGCAATTGGTTCCTATGCTGTTGACTCCGTTCGTGGCCTCAAGTGAGACCCTTCTTGAGCATATTGTCTCAGCCTTATATTTTTTATGCGTATGACTGAGGTGTTGTGTGCCGCTGTATTTCTTTGGCAAGTTCCCCGGCAGGGGAGGATCATCTCTCCACAGAGGTGTCCTCTGGGAGTGGGGATGGGGGTCTTCAGCCCAGGCGAAAGCAACCCCGGGTGGACACCGGAGTGTTGGAGGCTGGTGGGTCATCTCAGGGACTCAGGGCAGAGGATCATATAGAGGCAGGATCAGCTTTGAGTAATCACCATGTTCGCCTTTTGGCTCTCGCCAGCTTAGCCATTCTGATTGACTAACCTTGCACTGGTTGACTGGTTTTGTTGCATCTCCGCTAGAGACTGGGGCGAAGGTGGCTTTTTTACCACCCTCGAAGGCCGATCCTTTGCCAGAGGACGAGGCCGAGTGTGACTTCGACATCGAGGAGGATCTCTGCACGATGGACAAAACCAGACCTAATGCTGAGACGTTCCCTGACTTTGAGTCATGGAAGGCTTCCGAGGACGTTCGGCCAGGTGAGGTCCTGGGACTGGAAATGTTCTGTTTATGTCCGTGCTTGCTTGTGGAAACTGACATAGCCATGTACTTTATGCAGAGACGGCAGTGATGCTGGGGGCCATGGCCCCTACCGAGGCAAGAGATGAGGTGTCCACCCCTGTCGAGGAGTAGGAACCTATGGCCACCCGGGACGGCCCCAGTAAGTGCCGAGCCGTTCTGAGGAGAGTTGTCCCCCCATTTGTCTGGTGCTTTGTGGACTAAGGTTGCTGACTGGTTTGTGATTTCGTTTGCCAGGTGAGCACCCGGCTGCTACCCTGGAGATGGTCCAGGAGCTAGTGAGCACTGGACCATCAGTAGAGCTCCCCTCTGTAGACATGCTAAAATTGACACTAAGATGAGTAAATCTCATGTCACAATACAATGTCCCAAAGTGGATTTCATTTTGAGCTTGAATAAGAAGATTTTTCTTATTTTTGGAATTTTTCTTGAATTGGCGTCATGTTTAGTAGACACTAATTTTTATAGGCGACTGTTCTATCGGACGCTAATTCTTGAGCTATTTTTTGACTTTTAATGATTTTCAAAAAATGGCGACATCCATAACAGACGCTAATTCCTTTTTGTCAAGATATTTATTAAATCTTTATCAAGAATGTGCGCCTGCAATAGAGGACGCCAATTAATTAACGGCTGTTATAGGAGATGCCAATTCTTATGGAAAGTCTGGAATTACTAAAGTTAAGTTCAAGAATGAACATCCGTCATGGTGGACACACATTTAATTAGCGACGTTAAGTTTCAACGCCAATTCTTGTTGCACTTCTAATTTTATCAGGGCTCCTTTCCCTAGTTAATCGTTGCTCGCTTTGGTTGATCGTTGCCCGCTTTGATCTTTCCATTTCTTGGGGAAATCTGTTCCCTTCCTAGCTCGGGATCCTTCCTTAGTTAGGTTTCTTTTCCTATAAATTTGCCATCTTTTGTGCCCACACGAGGGATGGAAGGATCATCGCATGAGCATCAGGGGAGCACTGAGGCACATATTGAGGGAGGATAAGAAAAATAGTGAGCACATAAAAGAGGAAGCAACGAACACAGAAGCATAAAAAGCACATAGGCTCTCTCTGTGATCGTTCTTGCAAGGACTTCTTCTCCTGCTGCAGTGTCTCCGAGTGGCGGACATCCCTCCATTTTCTTCCCCTATCTTCTCTTTCTCTCATTTATTCCATCTGCATGCGCATCATTTCATTCATAAATCACACATCTGTATCTAGCAATCGCTAGATCTTCTGCACTTCACTACATCACATCCATCTTCCTATCCTTATGTTAAGGGGTTTGAAAACACACAAGGTGTGTTAGTTTCCCACTTGCATGCATTTGTTTACGTTGAGGATTGATACTGCACAAACCTGTTTCTTATCTAGTGCTACCTCTCTCTTATTTGTGTTTGTTTCAGGGTATAATCAAATCAAGAGACCCCCTTAACCGGCCGGCCAGTTGAAGGAGGAAGTATAGAGCTCACATATACTCGCTGCATCAGGTATTTGCACGTGATCATTCCTTTATTACTGTTGAGGATATTCCTTTAGCAATCACATCCATTTGAGCATCATGTGCTCCCTTCTTTTCATTTCCCTGTCACACTTATTACCGTTGTTTCTACTATTCTTCTTTCACATTTTGCCCACTAACTGACGCATTCACAGATTGGCGATCACGGTGGGACACTATTGTCTTCTTGTTTGATTACCCTTCCTATTGGCACCCACGTGTGCCCCTCCTTGGTGCTCCACATAGCATGATATTTCTTTTCTTATCTCCTTTGTGCACCACGTGCACGTCCCTACCTGGTGGTCCAATCAGTGAATCGATGCTTATATGTTTGTGTTGAAGGTGGTAAACGATCGTGTGGTTTCTAGGTTTTTTGGAATTGGAGTCCACCCTAGTGGTCGTAAATACCGGATCATCGTCTCCCCTGAGAGTCGCCCATTTTATTTATCTATTTTTTTGGGAATTTTTTGTTATATGCGTCTTCCTTCAGAGACGTCATTTGTTAATTATTCTAAATTCTGTGGAATCTACGCCTTCCCATCTGGATGTCATTTCTTTTATTTCTTTTATTATTATTATTATTCTGTGGAATCAACGTCTCTCCGAAGAGATGCCATTTTTTGATTAACTCGAGATTCAGCGGGCGCTTATTTCTGATTGTGCGTCCCACCCTGTGCACGCTATTTCTTTGTGCGTCCGTCCTGTTGGACGCTATTTCTTGCTTACTGTTTTCTTACCTGCTGCTACATCACATGTGCATTCTGGCTAAGGGACCTCCTCCCTCTACACTTCTAGGATCCACCACCCCTTCTTGGACTTAGAAAGACCCTCCAATTGAGCATTCCGTCTCATTGGATTGGAGTTTCTTTGTCTAAGACCTCCATAAGCCCTCGCACCCATGGACTCCCTCACGGAAGCTAGGCAGGTTGTACCTTGAAGTACCCAGGAGTTTAGTTGGCCTAATCACGGTTGAGAGAGTGTAAATTTAGGCTACCTGGCGCCTTATTCAAACTGAAACATAGGTTTCTATCACTGCTACTAAGAGATAAATTCATTGATATGTTAATAAATCATCTTAACTTCAACACAGAACCCATGAAGAATTGAGCGTAAGGCTTTTCAACTTGTGTGCTCAGTGGTGTTTGTTTCTTTTTGCACTTGTTGGATATTGTGATTGCTTCAGTCAGTCATTAGAAAACATGATGCTCAGGTCAGGTAGAGTTATTAAGATGGCTAATATGGAGGATGTACAAGAGGTGGGAGAGGCCAATCTGTTTGATCAGGTCGGAGAGTTTTCCCAGCATCAATTCCAACTTGAAGGGGGTTATGCCTCCACTCAGCATCATCCTTCTCAATATCAAGCTTGTCAACAAGAGGGAGACCATTCTCCTGCCTGCTATTTCAACCCCCAACATCAATCCCCCCAAGTCTACATGGTTGACACTACTCAAGGAGGGGATCCTTCAACTCAAGTTCAACCTGTAACTCAGTCCACACCCGGGGAAGCTTCCCTTTCACTAGGTGTTGACGATCTCATTAATATTCTCTCCCAATTGGATGAGGCCAACGCCAAAAGATCTAGGTTGCCCTCAAGGGAGAATCTATCCCTTCATCCTCTTCAAATCCTCCTCAGGCTGCGGGCGACCTTCAAGTCAATTCTCCTAATGACCAGGCGGTCCACCAAGGGAATCCATCCAGCTTTCCTTCCCGTCCAGTAACCCCTGTCCCCGCCACGGTAGGCTATTCTTTTGCTAAGCCCCAAAATCCGTCTCCTCCCCCGCTCTTGAGGAGGCCCATGCCTAATCAGTTTCTTTCTAATCCGGCCCAACTGAGTCTGCTATGAATACTCTCCTTCAAAAGATCGCTAGTATGGAGGAGCAGCTCAGGAAAATGTCCATTCCCAAAGATGCTCTGGAAGTCACTGTACCTACTCTGCCAGTTTTTCACCTGCTACCATCAGAAATGCCAAACTTTCGGCGCTATAATGGAATGGGCAATCCGTTCATTCATTTGAAAGACTTTATGTATGAAACATCCTTTTGGCAGAACAACAAAACATCTCTGGCCTATCTCTTCAGAAGGTCCCTTGATGGACCGGCCCTTGAATGGTTCTACTCCTTGGAGCCGGCTGAAGCCGGTGATTTTGATGTTGTCCAAAGAAAGTTTTTGCAGAAATACAAGGACCGTGTAGGTCCATCTTTGTCTATTACTGACCTAGTTGCTGAAAAGATGAAGTCCGAGGAAGACTTCATTCAATTTGCTGACTGTTGGAGGTCCATGGCTGAAAAGTTAAAAGACACATTGTCGGAAGCTGAGCAAGTCAAGATGATAGTTTCCAATGCTACTCCTCAGTTTCGTCACATCCTAGCCATGAACAAGCTAAGTACTATGGAGGAGCTCTATGATAGGGCGAGATACATTTAGACTCAGATGAAGGACTCGCCCATTCTATCCATGTTCGAGCAGAAGCCAAGAGTGCCGAGGAAAACCAATGTCATGAATAACAAGGTGCTACTACCGAGGGCGTGGTTGTAAATGAGCAGGTGGGCGCGGTTGGCAATCCTACACAAACACGCAATCCCCTTAATCAGAGGCCACCACAATAATTTCAACAACCTTCCTTCTTCAACCAAGCTACACCACAAAGTCCTCAGCCTTTTCGGACTTCCCCTCCATTGAATCAAGCTACACCACAAAATCCTCCAGCTCACCAACAATACCACCAAGTGCCTTCACCAGCAAATTATGACCCCCAGCATCCGAGAAGACCCGCAGGTCCCAAGAGAGCCCAATATCCTCCATTACTCAAGAGTCTTCCCAATATTTTTAATGCCCTTATGGCCGCCAACATGCTCACCTTTCCAAAAGAAAGGTCAGCTTGGCCCCAAAATGTGGATACTTCTCGGTATTGTGTTTATCACTGTCAGCCCGGGCATAATGTTGATCATTATTTTCATTTTAAGGATTATATATATGATCTGAATGATCAGGGCGTTATTGATTGGGACGAGATGAGACGATTCATCCCTACATTGAAGGCAAGAAGGCCTCCTTGGCAGCAGGCACCGCAGCAGGCTCAGCAGTCAGTTCAGCAAGTCCAACAACAGCAAGTTCAAGTACCGCAGTCGGACATGGGGATTGTCCAGAATTTGCTACCGGTGCACCCCGTCCAGAATCAACAAGTAAACCCTATCATTACCTTCCACGAGGTGGAGAGAGGACATGGATGGCATGTAGAAAGTGCCTCCGTTGCCTCCTTAAATCAAAATCCTAATCAGTTTCCCCATTTACTAAGAACACCTCAGCCTTCTCCATTTCCAAAACCTTCCCGACCCCTTATACACCCCATTAATCAAACCCCTTCCACCACCAACCTTATGCCGCAAAGGCCTCTTATCATCCGCCCTTCCCCCTTATCTACACCACAAACCTCTCCTACCTCCACGAACCTCTTGCCATCTAGGCCACTCCTTATCTGCCTTTCACCGGCATCCTCATCTACCCCCGTTAACACTACGCTTCCTAGGCCTTTGTGGCTTCGTCCTTCCCCAAACCCCCACATGCCTACCATCACCAACCCTTCACCTCCAGGGCCCGTTTCTGTCCACCACTCACCTACCCCTTTAACCACAATTCTTTCCAAACCTCTTGCCACTACACCTTCAGTGCCAACCATGCCAGTTTCCACCAACCCTCAGTCGACAAGGCCCCTTATCAGGGTTCCCCAACCAGTTTCCCTTGTTCAACCTATTAATCCTGATATTCCTTCTTCTTCCACCAACCCTCCATCCACCAACAACCCGATGGAGGCACTGAGTTCTCAGACCATGGTGCTCTGCAGTGGATGGATTTTTCACCATGTGTTTCCGCAGCGACAAGAGCAGGAGCCCATGCAGGGGCAATAAGAGCCATCACAAGAGCCGGAGTCCATACCGGGGACTCAATATAATTTGCTGAAGCATTTAGATAGAACCTCGACAAGAATTTTCATTTTGGAACTCATAAGAAGATCACCGACCCATCAAGAAGCTCTTAAACAATATCTATAGAAAGTGATGGTCAATGAAGACATCTCAACTGAGCATATTACGTCAATCCTGACACCGGCAGGGGATCAGCCCGCAATCGTTTTCCATGAACATGAGTTAGCTCTGAAGCAAGCAAGAAAATTTGCTTTATGCATCACTATTGACATCAACAAGGTAGCTGTCAGCCAGTGTTTGGTGGACACTGGTGCATCTATTAATGTTCTGCCGCCTAGCATCTTGAAGAAGTGCGGCATTCTGGAGAGTGAGATTCGGCCCTCACCTATCACGGTGACAGCTTATGATAACACAAAGAAGCCGCCTATGGGGGTTGTAACCTTGAAAGTGGGACTAGGTCCTTCATCTGTAACAATTAATTTTTATGTTTTGGATATGGACCCCACATTTAATGCCATCTTAGGGCGTCCATACATTCAAGCACTCGACACTGTCCCTTCCACCAACCATCAATGCATAAAATTTCCACATAAGGGATGCGTTATCAAAGTGACTAGTGTGCCCATTTTGCCGACCGTTGATATCCATTCAGCAACATCAATGCCCTCCATCTGGCCATCTAATATGCCTCTGTTATCTGTGCTAGATCTCGCCGATCCGCGGCATGATATATTGAGACCACAAGCTGTAGTTTCCACCCTAGCATTGACCCCATCCCCACCTCAAAAGGGGAGGAAAAAGAAAAATATGATGAGTACCCCAGGCTGGAACATCATGATGAAAATGGGGTATACGTCTGGCAAAGGCCTCGAGGCGAACCGTCAAGGCAAGGTGAAGCCTGTCAAGACTCATAAGCTCAGTCCCCAAGGTGGCCTGGGGTACAAAGGGCCAAGTGAAACAAAATTTGTTGAAGATGAAGAAAAGTTGTGGTCCACCATGACCTCCACTCTCAAGACAGATAGATGGCCACTCACCTGGTCTCTTTACACACATTTTGTCAAAGGGCCCACTGAACAAATTGGGGAGTAGACCACTATAGTTACTTCAGTTCTGGACAATCAAGATGTGCATGCACGCCAGTTTGCTTGTCACATAGCTCCGCTGGTCACTTATAAAGCTTTGGAGTCTTTGAGGCCGAGTAAGAGAAGGAAGATGGACGACCCTGAATGTGATTGGTACAGATGGTTTAATATGAATGACATCACTATTTCTCTGAGTTGACTCTTCATGCCAACTGATCCAGAATGGCCCTCACTTGTTCATGATATGATAGAGAAGCCGGCAATTATCAATGATAAGAGGCAGATGCTGAGTAACTACACTGACACCAGAGATCCAGATGTGCCGTTTGAAGAAGGCTTCACCATAGATAGGCTGTGGGCCGGCCTCTTTTTCCTCAATTCTATCCATCCATCACTGATTGCTTTCGTGTGTTCCAGATTATCTCCCGTCAGCATTCCTAGACCGCCCGCGGTCGTGATTTCATTATCTCCAGATCTTCTACAAACTCCATCAATTCCTTCTTTGCTCCTTGAGTAGTTTTCTCAACTTTCCATCATGCCCCCGTGTGGGCAATCACTCAACCACTCTCTTGTTCAGGAATTCTCGAATCTTTCCATCTCCACCCCGCGTGGGCAATCATTCAACCACTCTCCTGTTCAGGAATTCTCGGATCTTTCCATCTCCACCTCAACATTAATAGATGAATACCCTAGGCTGGAACATCATAATGAAAATGGGGTATACGTCTGGCAAAGGCCTCGGGGTGAACCATCAAGGCAAGGTGAAGCCTGTCAAGACTCATAAGCTCAGTCCCCAAGGTGGCCTGGGGTATAAAGCACCAAGTGAAACAAAATTTGTTGAAGATGAAGAAAAGTTGTGGACCACCATGACCTCTACTCTCAAGACAAATAGACGTCCACTGTGAGACCCGTCCTTTAACGGATCTTTACCGATAATGGAATATGATTAATTCCATGAATTTTGGCTATTTGTAGGGTTTTATTGGGCCTAGTTTAATGGACTTTGTGTATATACATAAGCCTTTATGTAAAATAAATGGGGCATATACACAATTTCACTTCTTTGAGGGTTTAGAATGCAAATAGGAGTTAAAAACAAAAAAAATAATAACTTAACCCTTTTTTTTAACCCACGGTCGATCCCCCCTCACTCTCCCACTTTCCCAATTCTCTTCTCCCCCCCTTTTTTCTTTTCACCCGAACGCAGGCACCCGCGGGCGGTGAAACCTGCAAGCGTCCCACGGAGGTCGACGGACGCCCCTCTCCCCGTCCTCCACTTCGGCGTGTGGCGACCCTGGCCACGGCAGCGACCTCCGACGGCCTCGCCGAAGACTTGGCCAAGGAGGAGGACGCGACCGCCCCCCCCTCTCTCGCCCCTTTTCCCCCTTCACAACGTGCTGAGGTGGGACGGGACCGACGACCCCCTCTCGCCGTCCCTCTTCTCGGCGGTGCGGTGGCCCGACGGCCTTGGCGGAGGAGCCGACGACCACACCGGTGAGCCTGCGGAGGTGGAGACCGTGGCAGTACCCTCGACAGAGCCAAACCCCGGTGCGGAGACGCGGTTCCACGGTGACATCGACGGCCTTCTAGCCTCGTCTGAAGCGTCGGGAACTTCCCCACGACACGAGGAACGCCGTAGCATCAACCTGGGACCAACCACGGAGTGGAGAGACGGCCGGGAACGAGCAAACCGTGGCGACCCTCGGCTTGCTCGCGGTCGGAATAGGAGGTTTCGGCACGATTAAGGTAGGGAGATCAATGCCCTAGCCCGTTAAATTGTTCCAAAAGCATGCCCAATGTCGCTGAGTTCATAGATTAATAAAAGCATGCCCATCATCGCTGAGTTCATAGATTAATAAAAGCATGCCCATCGTCGCTGAGTTCATAGATTAATAAAAGCATGTCCATCATCGCTGAGTTCATAGATTAATAAAAGCATGCCCATCGTCGCTGAGTTCATAGATTAACAAAAGCATGCCCATCGTCACTGAGTTCATAGATGATAAATTGTTATATTGAGATGATGGATTGGCAGGGAACATGTTAAAAATAATAATTCCCGTCGATTTGAGTCGACCAGGAAGGGATCCGATTGTGATTCCGGTGGATCCGGTTCTCCGGTAAGGACCATGTTTAATTTATTTTAGATTTTATAACGGCCCGCCATAAACCTTTTATTGAACCGAGCTGCTGACGATTAAACCGCGTAAATAAATTAAATTTAAATGGAGGAAGAAATTTTACGGTTAGTCCGTTGAGTAGCACGCGGCGGTTTGTCGTTCGACTGCCTAAAACCATAGTGGCCCTAGTTCGACTGCTTGTTCTATAATGATGCGTGTTCATTTAAATTATGCATTTAATTATGGAATGATTGCCATTTTAGCATATTCAATTATTTATGCATGGAATTATTGGATAATGGCCGTCTTAGCATATTCAGTTAGTTATGCCTTGAATCTTGCATATTTACCATGTTTAATTATTATCATAAATTATGGCATGTTTTTAGATCCCAATAGAGCTTAAATTATATAGCATATTCATAGTGGCCGTAGTTCGACCGCTTGTTCTATAATGATGCGTGTTCATTTAAATTATGCATTTAATTATGGAATGATTGCCATTTTAGCATATTCAATTATTTATGCATTGAATTATTGGATAATGGCCGTCTTAGCATATTCAGTTAGTTATGCCTTGAATCTTGCATATTTGCCATGTTTAATTGTTATCATAAATTATGACATGTTTTTAGATCCCAATAAAGCTTTATTCTCTCTCCTAGTGATGGAACCACCAGTCGTAGCCCGACAACTTTCAGTGTTGATCCCACCCGGGAGTGGTGGCGGGGTATCCCAGTTTCACGGTGTTTAAGCTAGTTCCATGGGCCCCAGTCCAGCCGTAGCGTCCTACGGATGGGAATACTAGCTAGAGGCCTAGCTCTAGGCATGAGCTAGTGTGTGCATACGTGGTCAGAGACTTGGACTGACACTGACGAGTGTTGCTCTGACTAGTTACTTGTTCTGGTACTGTTACATGTCTCGCTTGCTATGATCAGGCTTGCGTAGATGCTTGAGACGCAGTATAAGTCGTCTGTGGACGCATCTGGTTTCTTCTTCTGGTGGATCTCCTCTCCTTCTCACTCTTGTCACTTGGAAATGATTGAGTTATTGTCTATTGGTAGATTTTGAGTACTTGCGTTTAAATTCAATTTGGCATGCTAGTTAGCTGTTCATAAACTGTTTAGTTAGTTTTACAGCTTTATTAAATTGTCATTTATTTATGCCAATGCATGCTTTACTACTTTCCTTTAGTTAGTTGCGAGTTAGGGATTTCTGTGAACCCTACTGAGTCTCTACTATGAGACTCACCCCTTCCTTTTACTGGTGAGGCGGAACATCAGGCTGCAGGATTCTCTCGTGCTTTTGGCGAAAAACCTTAGAGCCAGCAGTGGTCTGTCAGTGGTCGATTAGTGGTCAGTCTGTTCTTTTTTTCCTTTTGGCTGGGGTATGTCCCGTGTAGTTATTTATTTTGAGCATTGTACAGTATGGGGCTTGTGATATATGGATATGGACTACTTGTATAAATTTAGCACTCTGATATATGTAATTACTTCCGTTTAAAGTTCAAATGAATGCTTTAATTAATATTGCATGTGTAATTTCTATTTATTATGCAGCCCCTCGACAAACACTCACTAACCCTTACGGTGCCTCATCAGCCTCGGGTGGCCTCCCCGAGCTCTTGGTATCGGTAAATTGATGATATCGGTTTATCGGTATCCGGATCTCCTGGGTCGTCACAGTTGGTATCAGAGCGGTGTTGAGGATTTGTATAAGGAATTGAAATTACATTAGTTCATAACAAGTCCATGTGAGTCTGCTACTGCTGGTTTAGGATGTTTTCCATGATTACTGATGCATTTTCTATTTTTGCATGTCTTCTTCTAGATTAAAATGCCGCCTCGTAGAAGGGCAGGCGTCCTGAGGGAAGGTAGTGGCACTTCTCCTCCGGCTCCGGCTCCGGCTAATGTGCCAGCTCCAATTCAAGCTGCCCCTGCTCCTCAAGCTGAATTGCCTCCTAGTGGCCATGGCAGAGCTTTGAAAGAATTTTTGCTGTTCCACCCACCGACTTATGAAGGACTGGCAGATCCAGATGCAGCCAGAGTGTGGATAGATGCAACTGAACGTGTATTCCGTTCCATGGAGTGCACAGAGGATGAAAAAGTCATGCTGGCTACTTTTCAACTCCAAGGAGCAGCACTCACGTGGTGGACCACGGAGTGGGAGGTTGCTTTTAGATCTCGTCCTCTTTGTTAGATCACGTGGATGGAGTTTGTCACAGCCTTTGAGCGCACTTTCAGCCCAGCTTATCTCAGGATGGATAAAATGCACCAATTTATGGAACTAGCTCAAGGTGATCTGATTGTGCTGGAATATCAGAGCAAGTTCATGGAATTGGGTTGGTATGCGCCCCACATTCTTGCTGATGAAAGCTTAAAGACTGAGCAATTTTTGCATGGATTAAAACCAGAGTTGAGACAGCCTTTGATTGTGACCAGGGTGGCAGAAATGGACGCAGCGTATCAGGAAGCTGCGGCTTTAGAGCTTGACTTGGCAAGATCCTGAGGGCATACTCAAACGACGTCAATCCAGCCGGGTGTGCCGCGTCAACAGTTCAGTCAGCCATCTGCAACATGAGTCCCATCTTCTGTTCCTGCTGTCAGTGGCATTCCTGTTTCTAAGCCTAAGTTCAAAAAATTCAAGAAGTTTAAGAAGCTCTATGGTAGTCAAGCATCTTCGGGTACCGAGCAGCAGCAATCGGCACCTTCTTTCCAGCAACGACAAGGCTCAGTAGTTAGTCAGCCGAGAGTATGTGCAAGATGTGGAGGGAGCCACCCAGGCAAGCCGTGTTCGCTGCCGGTGGTTTGTTTCCGATGCGATCAACTGGGACATGTGGTTCGAGACTGTCTGCAGAGGCCGAAACCAGTGCAGTTTTCTCAACCGCAACCACCTCAGTTCAGACCTCCTCCACCACCTCAGGCACAACAGTATTATCCTCAAGCTTCAGTGTCGTCTTCCCAGTAGTCTACTACAGCGGGCAAGAAGCAGAATGGAAAGGTCTCTCATATTACCCGGGCTGAAGCTATGGCGTCTCATCTTGTTGAAGGTACGATTATGATTTATGGAAATGTAGCTCGAGTCTTATTTGATTCAGGCGCTTCTCATTCATTTATTTCTGAAAACTTTATTGCCTATATTGAGGAGCCGACTTCTAAAATTACTTGTGAGTTGCTTGTGGAACTACCTTATGGGGATTTCACGTTCACTCCTCTTTGTCTGGAAGAGTCACCTATTATGATTGGTAATCATCAGTTGCCAGCTAGATTGTATGCACTGCAGCTGGTTGATTATGATATTATTTTGGGCATGGATTGGTTAGAAAAATATGGAGCCGTGGTTGATTGCAGATCAAAGAAAGTCTATTTTCAGCCACATGGGAAACCCGCATTTTATTTCCAAGGTATTCGATCTCGTTCTTCTCGCTTGCTTATTTCTGCTATTCCAGCCTGTAGATTGCTTAATGCAGGTTGTCAAGGATTCTTAGCTTCCGTGGTTGCTGTTGAGGCACCACAGCAAGATATCAATGCTATTCCTGTGATCTGTGAATTTCTTGATGTATTTCCTGATGAGTTACCAGGCTTACCTCCTCAGCGAGAAATAGAAATGGTGATTGAATTGATTCCAAGTATGGCACCTTTGGCAAAGGCACCATACCGCATGTCTACAGCTGAATTGAAGGAACTGAGGGCACAATTGTTAAAATTATTGGAAAAAGGCTATATTCGTCCCAGCTTTTCTCCATGGAGTGCTCCACTCTGGTTTGTGAAGAAGAAAGATGGGAGCCTGAGGCTGTGTATTGATTACAGGCAATTGAATCAGGTGACTGTCAAGAATAAGTATCCTCTGCCCAGGATCGATGATTTGTTTGATCAATTACAGTCTGCTATTGTCTTTTCACGGGTTGATCTTCGATCTGGCTATTTTCAATTGCGGATTCGAGAATCCGATGTGGAAAAGACTGCTTTTAGCACGCGTTATGGTCACTATGAATTTTTGGTTATGCCGTTTGGGCTAACCAATGCTCCAGCAGCATTTATGGACCTGCTGCAGCGTGTGCTCCGTCCATATCTGGACCAGTTTGTTGTGATCTTTGTCGATAATATTCTTGTTTATTTAGCTTCTGTAGAGGAACATGTTCAGCATCTCAGGATTGTATTGCAGACCCTGCGAGATCACGAACTCTATGTAAAATTAAATAAATGTGAGTTTTGGCTTCGGGAAGTTCATTTTCTCGGCCATGTGATTTCTGGTGACGGAGTCGTAGTTGATCCAGCTAAAATCGAAGCTGTTCTTCAATGGCAGAGACCGAGGACTATGACAGAGATCAGAAGTTTTCTGGGTCTTGCTGGTTATTATCGAAGACTCATTCAAGACTTTGTACGGATTACCGTGCCGATGACTAGACTGACACGGAAAGATGTACCTTTTGTCTGGTCAGATCAATGTGAGCAGAGCTTTAATAAATTAAAAAGGCTTCTCACTTCTTCTCCAGTGCTGGTATTACCTTCTGGCTCGGGTGGATTCGTGGTTTGCACGGATGCTTCTCGAGTAGGTTTGGGTGCAGTGCTTATGCAACATGGTAAAATCATAGCTTATGCATCCCGACAATTAAAACATCATGAAGAGAATTATCTGGCTCATGATCTAGAGCTTGCAGCGGTGATCTTTGCACTAAAAATCTGGAGACACTTCTTGTATGGCGAGAAATTTGAGATCTTTACCGATCATCAAAGCTTGCAGTATGTGTTTTCTCAAAAAGACTTGAATCTCTGGTAGCACAGATGGATGGAATATAGGAAAGACTATGATTTCACTCTCTCCAATCAGCCAGAAAAAATAAAGGTTGTGGCTGATGCTCTGAGCAGGAAAGTGCAAATTAGTCATCTGCTTGTTCATGAATGGAAGTTGTGGGAACAGTTTCTTAGCGACACATTTAGCATGGACATTCCTTCTGATCCGATGGTAGCTGTGTGTGCTAGCCTTTTAATGACTCCAACTATTTATCAACAGATCAAGGAAGCTCAGCAGGCAGATTCTGATTTGTCCCGCGTTATAATGATGCATGATGTTGAGTTTGATGATGATTTAGTTGTCAGCCTCCGTGGTAGGCTGTATGTTCCAGCTGTTGATGAGTTAAGAAATATCATCTTGCATGAAGCCTATGGATCCCGTTATGCTATTCACCCCGGCACTACTAAGATGTATCAAAATCTAAAAAGGTAATTCTGGTGGCCAGGAATGAAAAAGGATGTAGCTACGTTTGTGTCTAAGTGTTTGACATGCCAACAGGTTAAAGCTAAGCATCAACAACCTGGAGGAATGCTTCACCCTTTGGAAATTCTGATGTGGAAATGGGATCATGTCACGACAGATTTTGTTGTGGGTTTACCTCGGACTTCACAAGGCTTCGATGGAATCTGGATGTTAGTTGATCGGTTAACGAAAATAGCAAGATTATTGCCAATTAAGGTTACCTGAAGTGTTTAGAAATTGGCCGAGCTTTATGTTTAAAAGATTATGCCATTGCATGGAATTCCAATATCAATTGTGTCAGATCGTGACCCACGGTTTACTTCTGGATTCTGGCATAGTTTTCAAAAGGCGTTGGGCACGGAGTTAGCTTTTAGTTCAGCGTATCATCTGCAGTCAGATGGTCAGTCAGAAAGGACTATTCAGACTTTAGAAGATATGCTGAGATTGTGTTGCCTAGATTGGCAGGGTTCGTGGAGTCAGCATTTGCCACTTGTGGAATTTGCTTACAATAACTGTTATCAGTCCAGCATTGGCATGGCACCGTATGAAGCTTTGCATGGGCATCCTTGTCGTACACCTCTAAATTGGTTTGAGGTCGGTGATAGATTATTGACAGGACCTGATATGGTTCAACAATGTGCTGATGTGGTTCGCTTGATCAGGCAGAAAATGTTGACAGCTCAGAGTCGACAGAAAACCTATGCAGATCAGCGCAGGCGACCATTGCAGTTTGAGCTTGGAGATATGGTGTTTGTAAAAATATCTCCTATGAAAGGCGTTATGAGGTTTGGGAAGCGTGGAAAGCTCAGTCCCCGTTATATTGGTCCGTTTCCTATTTTGGAACGTGTAGGCCAAGTGGCTTATTGTCTTCAATTGCCAGCGGCGATGCAAGCAATCCATGATGTATTTCATGTGTCCCAACTGAGGAAATTTGTTTCAGATGCATCTCACCTCCTTGATGATTCAGTTTGGCCTGAAGTGACTGCAGATTTATCCACACCATAGTATCTGATCAGAATTGAAGATCACCGTGAGCAACGATTGAGAAATAAAGTAATTCCTCTGGTTAAGGTTGTCTGGCAGCATCACTCTGGCAATGAAGCTACATGGGAACATGAGGATGAAATGCATCAGCAATTTCCATTCTTGTTCGAATAAGGTAATTCTCTCAGTTCTCTCCTTGTTCTTCCTTTTAAATTTCGAGGATGAAATTTTTATTAGGATGGAGGGACTGTGAGACCGGTCCATTAATGGATCTTTACCGGTAATGGAATAAGATTAATTCCATTAATTTTGGCTATTTGTAGGGTTTTATTGGGCATAGTTTAATAGGCTTTGTGTATATACATAAGCCTTTATGTAAAATAAATGGGGCATATACACAATTTCGCTTCTTTGAGGGTTTAGAATGCAAATAGGAGTTAAAAATAAAAAAAAATAACTTAACCCTTTTTTTTAACCCACGGTCAATCCCCCCTCTCTCTCCCACTTTCCCAATTATCTGCTCCCCCCTTTTTTCTTTTCACCCGAACGCAGGCACCCGCGGGCGGCGAAACCCGCAGGCGTCCCATGGCGGTCGACGGGCGCCCCTCTCCCCGTCCTCCACTTCGGCGTGTCGCGACCTTGGCCACAGCGGTGACCTCCGGCGGCGTCGCCGGCGACTTGGCCAAGGTGGAGGATGCGACCGCCCCCCCCTCTCTCGCCCCTTTCCCCCTTCACGGCGCGTGGAGGTGGGACGGGACCGGCGACCCCCTCTCGCCGTCCCTCTTCTCGGCGGTGCGCTGGCCCGGCGGCCTTGGCAGAGGAGCCGATGACCTCATCGACGTGCCTGCGGAGGTGGAGACCGTGGCGGTACCCTCGATGGAGCCAAACCCCGGCGCGGAGATGCGGTTCCACAGTGACATCGATGGCCTTCTAGCCTCATCTGAAGCGTCGGGAACTTCCCCATGACACGAGGAACGCCGTAGCATCAACCCGGGACCAACCGCGGAGTGGAGAGACGGCCGGGAACTAGCGAACTGCGGCGACCATCGACTTGCTCGCAGTCGGAATAGGAGGTTTCGAAACGATTAAGGTAGGGGAATCAACGCCCTTGCCCATTAAATTGTTCCAAAAGCATGCCCATCGTCGCTGAGTTCATAGATTAATAAAAGCATGCCCATCGTCGCTGAGTTCATATATTAATAAAAGCATGCCCATCGTCACTGAGTTCATAGATTAACAAAAGCGTGCCCATCATCGTTGAGTTCATAGATGATAAATTGTTATATTGAGATGATGGATTGGCAGGGAACAGGTTAAAAATAATAATTACCGTCGATTTGAGTCGACCTGGAAGAAATCCGATTGTGATTCCAGTGGATCCGGTTCTCCGATAAGGACTATGTTTAATTTATTTTAGATTTTATAACGGTCTGCCATAAACCTTTTATTGAACCGAGCGGCTGACGATTAAACCGCGTAAATAAATTAAATTTGAATGGTGGAAGAAATTTCACGGTTAGTCCGTTGAGTAGCACGGTCGGTTCATCGTTCGATCGCCTAAAACCATAGCGGCCCTAGGTCGACCGCTTGTTCTATAATGATGCGTGTTCATTAAAATTATGCATTTAGTTATGGAATGATCGCCATGATCATCTTTGTGCAATTCCTTCAGAATCTGAAATTCAAGATGTTGTTTTCCAAATTGTTGAACCCCCTCCTTGTGGGAATACTAAATGAATTTTGATGATGACCAAACACTATATATTTGTATGAATTGAAATTGAGCTGTTCTAACATGAAAAGCTTTGAAAATGCACATCCTTGATGTAGTCTTGGAGCTTTTGGAGGTACAAGAGTAACTTCATCTGGTAAGGCATTTGAACTTAAATTGCAATGCTAAATATAATTCAGAATGTATGTCTTTACAGGGCAAGGAACGTGCCTAAGTGCTTAAGGAACTCAAGGACGGTTGGTGAGATCAACTTCAACTTATTGGCCCTTGATTGTATGGTTTGAAGTTCTTTATTTTGATCTCAAGGGTTAAATTGGTTTAGGACTTATCTAAGCTTAAATGGTTTGGGTTTCATTCCCTCTCATGTTTTAATAACCATCTTGAAACCTCATGTCTTGTTCTTGGACTTAGTGGGATTTTTAATCTACTTTTTGGTAAGTTCTGGAACAAGGGTTGACCCATTGGGTCGACCCCCAGGTCCCCGAGTGCAAAACAAATGGGCTTTTGAACTCTAGCTGAAAGGGTTGACCCAAAGGGTCGACCCCTGGTAGTTTGTATTAAAAATCGGCGGGTCCTTTTCTCTCAACTGAAAGGGTCGACCCCAAGGGTTGACCCATCCACGCGAGGGTCGACCCCAAGGGTCGACCCCTGGTAGGTTTATTTTTTACCCGCACGGATTAGCCCCAAGGGTCGACCCATTGGCCCAGAACCCTTTAAAACATCACGAGGGTCGACCCCAAGGGTCGACCCTTTCAGATACGGACCTGAGCTGACTTCTTTGACTTACGTGCGTATGCACCAAAAGTCATACCAATCAAACCTAACATCCCTAAAACATTCCAGGAATTGTGGATCTGGTCTCTAGGGTGTCTTTGAACGTTCCAAACTCTTTATATACATCTTATTAGGGTATGAAACCCTAAGGGGAGAGAGGCATCTAAAGTTGTGTTATTTTTCTAACCCTTGTGAGTGCAGATTCGTAGCAGTAGCTCAAGGGCCTTCTTCCACCTTGTTCTAAACCTGAAAGTGAAGGGAAGAAGCTTGAATCAAGCCTCCACATCATCCCCAACCGCAAGCTGCGTGGGATATCAAAGCTGCAACCTTGCTTGTGCGACATAGCTTCATTCTTCCTCAAGGATCGATCTTCCTCCTGCAGAAGCATTCAATTACCTTCAAGGAAGTGAAAGGGGGAGCTTCAACCACGATAAATCATTCTTCACTCCTTACTCTTAGATTTACTTTGTATCTACTTGAGCATTTGATGTAAAACTTGATTCAGATCTTTGTGTGTAGTGTTCGTGTTCGGAAACACGAACGTGTGTGTGTGTGATGTTTGGCAGCCCAGATTGGGTGCCGTGTGTGTGTGTGTGTTTGCTGTTCTACACAGCGTGTGTGTGTGGCTCACTTCATAGTGAAGTCTTGATCCTCACGAGTGAGGGGTGGACGTAGGGGACACGGCAGTGTACCCGAACCACCTAAAAATTCCGTGTGTCACTTGTGGTTTGTTCTTCTGCATCCATAGTCGAGTGGGCTTCACGGTGAGTTGAGCGTACACCAATTCCATTGTCAAACACCTACTATTTTCCACACGCATTAACAAGTGTATCCATGTTCGGGTGAGATCTAGTGCTTACATGCTTAATTAACAAGTTTTCACTTGGAAGTATTTTTTAATTGGCCAATCAATTCACCCCTCCTCTCTTGATTGCCACCTTTCAGGACTCAACAATTGGTATCAGAGCTTTGGTCTCTGTTTCACTCGACCACATGGTCGTAGAACAGATCCCTTTTTATGCCAAACAAGGGGATGATGCCCGAAGGGCATTCGATCCAAAGACCCCCATTCTTTGATGGATCAAACTACCCCTATTGGAAAAACAAAATGTATATTTTTCTACGAGCCCAAGACTATGACGCGTGGCGCGTCATTAGCAAGGGTCCGTATACTTTGTCTCAAAATGAGGATGAGTGGGATGATGAGGATATAAAGAAGTGTTCAACAAACTTTAAAGCCATGAATATAATACAGTGTGCCATTCATCCTAATGAATACTCACGTATTTCCATGTGTTCTTCTGCGTAGGAGATGTGGAACAAGCTGCGGTTGATCTATGAAGGAACATCAGAAGTAAAATAAACCAAGGTGAATCTGTTAGTCCGGGATTATGAGTTATTTATGATGAAACCAGAGGAGTCCATTTCTGATATGTTTGTAAGATTGACGGAAATCACGAATGGATTAAAGGGTCTTGGTAAAGAGTATTCCGACAAGGAACTCGTCATGAGATCCTTGTCATCACAATGGCACACAAAGGCCACTGTAATCGAGGACTCAAAGGATCTCAGCACCTTGAAATTGGACGAGCTAATTGGCTCCTTGATGACTTACGAAATCAACATCAAGAGGAGCGAGGAGGACCACAAAAAGAAGAAGGTAGTCGCACCTTTGGCCCTAAAAGTGAATCCACAAGATTCAGAGGGACGTGACAATGATTCAACCGGTAACACTGAAGATGAAGAGCTGGTTGCCATGATTACAAGAAGGGCAAGAAGGTTCGTCAAAAGGACTAGAAATTTCAGTGGTCAATTCAGAAAGGCACCAAGAAGGCAAGGTCCGAACATAGGAGAAAGTAGCAAGAAAGAAGAAGTGATCTGCTACGAATGTAAGAAACCCGGTCACATGCGGGGTGAGTGCCCCGATCTGATGAAGAAGCTGAAGAAAGGAAAATTCAAGAAGCCCAAGGCCATGGTGGCCACTTGGAGCGATGAAGATGAGGAAGAGTCTGGGAATGAAGATGGACTAGATGAGCTGGTCCAGAACCTATGCTTCATGGCCAATGACGACGATGGAAATGAGGTAGATTCTGAAATTGAAACTCTTACTTGTGAACAATGGCAAATTGCATATGAGTCATTATATGAAAAATGTAAAAAATTCAGATCTGAAAATAGACATTTGAAAAAGAAAATTGAACATCTTGTGCATGCTAAAAACTCATGTGAAAATTACCATGTGTTAAAATCTGAAACTGAGAAATTGATAAATGAGAAAGAAATTCTTGTGTCAAAAAATGAATTGCTTGAAGAAGAGATTTCATGCATGAGAGAGGAGCAATTAACACTAAGTAAAATGCATGATGATTTGAAAAATAATCTGGAACAAGAAAAGCTTGAAAGCATGGCATGCAATCAAGCAAAAGAAAAGGCCGAAAATCAAGTCCATTCTCTAATGCATGAAAACCATGAGTTGAAGGATGCTATTGCTATTTTTGAAAAAGGAAAAAATTTACAATCTGAAACACATTCAACTCATATGCCTCCCAGAAGTTCATTTCCATCCACGTCAAAAACACATGTGCATAATTCATTCTTGAATAAAGGAAGGAGAAGAAACATGGATAGAGCCATTACATGCTTTTATTGTGGAAGGTTAGGCCACGACATGTATGATTGCAGAATTCTGAAATTTGATGATGAAAGCTTTGCTAGAATGAGAAATAGATCATACACATCTCATGTTTCTAACCATTATGGACCCAAGCTTGCTTGGGTACCAAAATCTGCATAAGTACGGTTGTTGTAATTGCAAGTCTGCTTTAGTGCTCAATGGAATAGGTGGTATTTGGATAGTGGATGCTCTCGGCACATGACGGGAAACAAAGAATTGTTTGCGGACCTGCATGAAAAGGATGGTGGAACAGTGGCATTTGGTGGTAAGGACAAAGGCAAAATCATCAGAGAAGGTAAGATAGGTAAGAATCAAAATCATGCCATTGAGAATGTCTTGCTTGTGAAAGGTTTGCATCATAATCTTTTGAGTATAAGTCAACTTTGTGATAAAGGATGCAATGTGACTTTTGATTCTAACCACTGCACCGTTGTGAATAAAAATACTCATGAGATAAAAATCATTGTTTTTAGGTATAACAATGTATATATGATTGATTTGGATGAACCCTCTCATAAAAATATGTGTTTGGTTGCAAGGTATAATGATGATGTTTGACTTTGACATCGCCGGCTTGGGCATGCTAGTTTTAACATTTTGCTAAAATTGTCTCGAAATGATTTGGTAGTTGGATTGCCTAAGCTGAAGGTTACTGATAAAGGAGTCTGTGGGGCGTGCAGCATGGGTAAGCAAACAAGGACATAATTCAAGTGCAAGAATGATGTAACTACATCTAGGCCCCTTGAGTTAATCCACATTGACCTTTTTGGACCAAGCAGAACACATAGCTTGGGTGGTAAATTGTATGGCTTTGTCATTGTGGATGATTATTCAAGATTTTGTTGGGTTTACTTCCTTTCACATAAAAACGATGCCCTGATGGAGTTTGAAGCATTTTGCAGGGTAGTTCAAAATGAAAAGGGGTGTTGCATCAAAGCCGTGCGGAGCAATCACGGTAAGGAATTTGATAACCATGAGTTCAACGGCTTTTACATGGCTCAAGGCTATACGCATGACTTCTCCGCACCAAGAACCCCCGAACTGAATGGTGTTGTTGAAAGGAAGAACATGACACTAATTAAGATGGCAAGAACCATGCTAAACGAGAATAATTTGTCGAGGTACTTTTGGGTAGAAGCAGTGAACACTGCTTGCTACATTATCAATCGTGCCATGGTAAGACCACTATTGAAGAAAACCCCTTATGAGCTGTACCGAGGTAAGAAGCCAAATATTTCCTACTTTAGACCATTCGGCTCAGCTTGTTACATTCACAACAATGGTAAGGTGGATCTGGCTAAATTTGACCCCAAAAGTGACAAAGGTATATTTCTTGGATACTCTCTTAGCTCAAGAGCTTATCGAGTGTATAACTTGAGAACTCTTGTAGTTGAGGAAAGCCCCCATGTCATCATTGATGAATCATCTTCTAAAAGCACTAATGAAAAATCTATTTTGCAGGATGATGAATTGAATGACGGTAATATCGAGATGATGGAAGGAAAAAACTAAAAAATAAGAAGTAAAAGAACCACAAGAAGATGATGAAAATCCGGAAGATCAGTTGGAACATCAGCTTCCAAGGCAATGGACTTTCGAAAAGGACCATCCGCTGGAGAATGTGATCGGCAATGTTGAAGATGGAACAAGAACACGAGCCTCCTTCAGGGAAGTTGAAAATCAGGACTATATTGCCTTAATTTCCCAATTTGAACCTCACTCTATTGAAGAGGCCTTGAAGGATGAGTCTTGGATCATGGCTATGCAAGAAGAACTACACTAGTTCCAAAGGAACAAAGTGTGGTTCCTCGTGCCATGTCCTAGAAACCACTCAGTGATCGGAACAAAGTGGGTTTTTCGAAACAAAACAAACGATCAAGGAGTGATAACTAGGAACAAGGCCAGGCTAGTAGCTAAAGGCTATAGCCAAGAGCTTGGAATTGATTTCAATGAGTCTTTTGCTCTAGTAGCAAGACTCGAGGCAGTGAGAGTTCTATTAGCATTTGCATGCTGTAACAACATTAGATTGTTTCAAATGGATGTTAAAAGTGCATTTTTGAATGGCTACATACAGGGGGACGTGTACGTGGAGCAACCACCGGGGTTTGAGGACACAAAGCATCCAGACCATGTGTACAAGCTAGATAAGGCACTCTACGGTCTGAAACAAGCACCCCGGGCATGGTATGAACGATTAAGTGATTTCCTCATTCAAAATGAATTCAAACGAGGTAATGTTGATCAAACCCTTTTCACGAAGTTGAATGGTAAGGAAATCTTAATTGTTCAAGTTTACGTAGATGATATTATTTTTGGCTCTACCAAAGATGCTCTTAGCAAAGACTTTGCCAAATTGATGCAAAGTGAATTTGAAATGAGTCTTATGGGAGAATTGACATTCTTCTTGGGATTGCAGTTCACACAGACGGCTGGCGGTATGTTCATACATCAGAAGAAGTATGCAATGGAACTGTTAAAAAAAGTTCAATCTGACCTCTACCAAACCACAACCAACTCCCATGTCCACCTCAATAAAAATTGATCAAGATGAAAAAGGTAAATCCGTGGACCAAAAACTCTTCAGAAGCATGATAGGTTCCTTGTTGTATTTAACTGCCAGCAGGCCCGACATTAAATTTACTGTGTGTTTGTGTGCACGATTTTAGTCCAATCCAAAAGAATCACACATGTCGGCCGTTAAACGAATTTTCAGATATATTACTGGTTCAGTCAATTTGGGATTGTGGTTTCCGCGTAATTTGTGTTTTGACTTAATTGCTTATTCCGACGCCGATTATGCGGGTTGTAAGGTGGATCGGAAAAGCACCAACGGGTACTGCCAGTTTCTTGGGGGATGCGTGGTCTCATGGGCCTCCAAGAAATAAAACTCAGTGGCACTATCAACCGTCGAAGCCGAGTATGTGGCTGTCGGTAGCTGTGTTGCCCAGGTGCTATGGATCCAACAACAAATGATTGACTATGGCATGTCCTTCAAAAACACCTCAATCCTTTGTGATAACACATCAGCCATAAACCTGTCAAAGAACCTTGTTCATCACTCTCGCACCAAGCATATTGAAATTAGACATCATTTCATTAGGGATCATGTAAGCAAGGGTGATGTAGAAATCAGTTTTATTGAAACAGACCATCAAATTGTCGACATTTTCACCAAACCTCTTAGTGAAGAGAAATTCACAACATTTAGAAGAGAACTAGGGGTCTGTAAGATAGATGAGTCTGCATCATGATCATATGCATTAATGTGTGTATAGGTCGCTGCATAACTTGCATTTGCATTAGTGTTATGCATAACTGAATTTTCCTTTGTCATACATGTGCATTATGTTGTATGAAAAATAAAAGAAAAATCAAATTGTGTGAACAATCATGTTGATGTGTTTCTGCATTTCTTCTATGTATATTGTATACACACATGTTTATTGCTATTTCTATGGCCGAAATCACCTTGGATATATTTACATCCCAACAACGGAGCACAAACTGATCAAAGTCTAAATCTGGATCATTGGACCATAAACATCGAATATAATCTTAGTCGTTTCCTCAAACATCTCCCCAATTGATTACAACCCTCATATTATTCAAAAATTCCTTAATTTCACCTAGTTTTTATCATTGGGGACTTGAGCCAATCTTTCCTTGGCCCTCCTTGTTCTTTTATCTTTAAAATGCTGAAAACCAAGGTATGGGTCGACCCCAAGGGTCGACCCTCGTGTAACCCGGTTCTGTCCGGGGGTGGAGGGTATAGGGGTCGACCCAACCAGTCGACCCAAACCTGCCGGGCGGGTTCGCTGCGACCGCGCCGTCCGCGTACGGGGTTCCAACCCTACGTTGGCCCCTCCTATGCTTATAAAACATCTCCTACCCCCTTTCAAGCTTAGCCACCACCCCTTGTAAGCCCTAAAAATCCATTCTTGGCTTCAAATCTTTCAAGCCCTAGCCACGGTTCCGACGGTGGCCACCCGTGCGCATCTCCTTCTTGCGGCTCCAAGGATCATTTTTATGCTCTTCAATCCACCTGAGGTAAACTCTTAGTGAGTGTGGAGGATCTCTAATCCATGTTTTAGTCTTCCAAGTTGAACCATCTCATTCTATACCCCATCAAGTGATTCTTTCGATTTGTGTTCAAGATGGCCCCAAGGAGACGTCCCTCTCACAGAGGAGTTGCATCGAGCTCTACTAGGGAAGCTCGTTCTAAATAGGCTGCTCAAGCTGTAGCTCTTAGAGGCCACCCATCGGCCAACAAGGTCTTGGATCGGAAAGTTCTCCGTCCCCGGGTGGACGATTTCGATAATCTAAGCCGCTATATTCCAAGCCTTGTCGATATTCTTTGCAGTCAACCAAATTTGGATGTTTTCATGTCTGCACATCGCCACATTTATCACAATCTAGTGCATCAGTTTTATAGTAATTTGTCTATGGCCGGTGACACACCAATTACACAAGTGAATGGGATTCAAGTTATCCTCTCAGCGAAGCTTCTAAGTGCTGCTTTTAATTTATCAATTGAAGGGTATGCTTTTGGCAATATTTTGGTTCCAGATGAAACAGTCTATCAATACATGACATCCGAAGATAAGGGTGATAAGTCACTTGCTGGATTAAATGCTAATCATTTTCCTCCCGTACAACACATATTGCATCGGTTGATTACAACCATCTTACTGCCGCGAGGGGGAGGTCATGACAAAGTCACTGAAATACATATGTTCCTATTCTATTATTTCTTGGGTGGTATCCCAATCTGTTTTCCCGCACTTATTTTGGAACATGTGTTCAAGCATGAAGCACAAGAACATAACTTTACCTTATGCCGCTGCTTTGACTGCCCATTTTGTATACATGGAGCTGGATCTGTCCAAGGAATCCTCCCAAACTATTCGAGAGGCTGATATTTTTACAATGCACTCCATTTGTCACAACATGGGCTATGAACTCAGAAATGGTGAGCTTGTTCACCAATTGAAAAGTGCCGTTCCAGCCGACAGTTCTAATGAGGAAGACGAGGATGATGGAGAGCCGGCCGGTGAGGAACAACCCCATGCTCCTGCTGCAGAGATGCCCTCCAAGGCGGTTCAGCTGCTCATGAATCGCTTAGATTCTATTGATGATCGGTTAGACACGTATGGGGAGACTTTTGATGCTATAATAAAGGACCTTCATGATCTGAAGCTTTCTCACGATGAGTACACTCAGTCTTTCACCGACGCCTTGGCCGATCAAACCCACATGTTACAAGAAATTATGGATTATATTTGGCATCCATCACGTCCATCCACTCCGGATGATGATTGAAGCGGTTATGCTCCTGCAGAATGGCACCCTACTTCTCCTTATTCGCCCCCTCCTTTTTTATGATGCCAAAGGGGGAGAACTTTTAGGCATATATATGTGCCTCGGCTCTTCAGCTACTTATATGATATCGTGTGTTGTATGCTTGCATGCATGTGTGCCTTTATCATATTTTCTATCCATTAGCAGTGTTGCATTTAAGTTGTGTTGCATCTTAGTTGCCTCTCATGCATTGCATAGTGTCATTTGCCTTTGAACTCAGACCTTGTTCACCTTTAAATTATATTGTCGGCAGAGATATTGCCTTTTATGGTCAATCTTATATGTTTGGATCGGTATGGTTCATGCAATGATGTTTCTTGAATGATTCATGTGAAGTATCAAAGTTTTACTCTTGTTATGGAGGTTGATGGTTGAATTCCATAAATGCTTCATCTTTTTTGAAGTCATATGTTTATGCAAGGCATATAGTATTTTGTCATCATCAAAAATGGGGAGATTGTTGAACCCCCTCCTTGTGGGAATACTAAATGGATTTTGATGATGACCAAACACTATATATTTGTATGAATTGAAATTGAGTTATTCTAACATGAAAAGCTTTGGAAATGCACATCCTTGATGTAGTCTTAGAGCTTTTGGAGGTACAAGAGTAACTTCATCTGGTAAGGCGTTTGAACTTAAATTGCAATGCTAAATATAATTCAGAATGTATGTCTTTACAGGGCAAGGAACGTGCCTAAGTGCTTAAGGAACTCAAGGACGGTTGGTGAGATCAACTTTAACTTATTGGCCCTTGATTGTGTGGTTTGAAGTTCTTTATTTTGATCTCAAGGGTTAAATTGGTTTAGGACTTATCTAAGCTTAAATGGTTTGGGTTTCATTCCCTCTCATGTTTTAATAACCATCTTGAAACCTCATGTCTTGTTCTTGGACTTAGTGTACTTTTTAATCTACCTTTTGGTAAGTTCTGGAACAAGGGTTGACCCATTGGGTCGACCCCCAGGTCCCCGGGTGCAAAACAAATGGGCTTTTGAACTTTAGCTGAAAGGGTCGACCCCTTGGGTCGACCCCCAGACGCAAGGGTCGACCCCAAGGGACGACCCCTGGTAGTTTGTATTAAAAACCGGCGGGTCCTTTTCTCTCAACTGAAAGGGTTGACCCATCCACGCGAGGGTCGACCCAAAGGGTCAACCCCTGGTAGGTTTATTTTTTACCCTCACGGATTAGCCCCGAGGGTCGACCCATTGGCCCAGAACCCTTTAAACCTTCACGAGGGTCGACCGCAAGGGTCGACCCTTTCATATACGGACCTGAGCCGACTTCTTTAACTTGCGTGCGCATGCACCAAAAGTCATACCAATCGAACCTAACATCCCTAAAATGTTCCAGGAATTGTGGATCTGGTCTCTAGGGTGTCTTTGAACGTTCCAAACTCTTTATATACATCTTATTGGGGTATGAAACCCTAAGGGGAGAGAGGCATCTAAAGTTGTGTTATTTTTCTAACCCTTGTGAGTGCAGATTCACGACAGCAGCTCAAGGGCCTTCTTCCACCTTGTTCTAAACCTGAAAGTGAAGGGAAGAAGCTTGAATCAAGCCTCCACATCATCCCCAACAGTAAGCTGCGTGGGATATCAAAGCTGCAACCTTGCTTGTGCGACATAGCTTCATTCTTCCTCAAGGATCGATCTTCCTCCTGCAGAAGCATTCAATTACCTTCAAGGAAGTGAAAGGGGGAGCTTCAACCACGATAAATCATTCTTCACTCCTTACTCTTAGATTTACTTTGTATCTACTTGAGCATTTGATGTAAAACTTGATTCAAATCTTTGTGTGTAGTGTTCATGTTCGGAAACACGAACGTGTGTGTGTGTGTATGTTTGGCAGCCCAGATCGGGTGCCGTGTGTGTGTGTGTGTTTGCTGTTCTACACAGCGTGTGTGTGTGGCTCACTTCATAGTGAAGTATTGATCCTCACAAGTGAGGGGTGGACGTAGGGGACACGACAGTGTACCCAAACAACCTAAAAATTCAGTGTGTCACTTGTGGTTTGTTCTTCCGCATCCATAGTCGAGTGGGCTTCATGGTGAGTTGAGCGTACACCAATTCCATTGTCAAACACCTACTATTTTCCACACGTATTAACAAGTGTATCCTTGTTTGGGTGAGATCTAGTGCTTGCATGCTTAATTAACAAGTTTTCACTTGGAAGTATTTTTTAATTGCCAATCAATTCACCCCTCCCCTCTTGATTGCCGCCTTTCAGGACTCAACACAAATGTCACCGGACTGTGCCCCTGGTCCGGATGGATTTTCGGGAGCTTTCTTCCAGAAAACGTGGAAAGTTACTGCCAATGTGGTTATTAGTGCTATTAAGGAATTTTTCACATTTAAGGTGATGCTGCCCAGGTTCTTAACAGCTACTACCATTGTTCTTATTCCCAAAGTCAGTAATGCCTCTGACATCTCTGAATATCGGCCAATTAGTCTTTGTAACTTTGTTTACAAGATTATGTCAAAAATTATTAGTAACAGACTGTCAGCCATCCTGCCCCATATTATATCCTTTGAGCAGTCTGCGTTTATGAAAGGTAGACTTATTGTGGAAAACATTGCATTAGCTCAATAGCTGATCCATGAGCTGGGCAGGAAAACAAGAGGTGGTAATGTGGTATTTAAACTGGATATGGCTAAGGCATACGACCGTATCGAGTGGGACTTCATGTTTGCTGTATTATCCAAATTTGGTTTCAGCACTGCCTTTATAGCCACTATTAAAGCCCTGATTGGGAATTGCTGGTTCTCTGTTCTTCTGAATGGTGATGTAGTAGGCTTCTTTAAATCTTCTAGGGGTGTACGTCAAGGAGACCCCATAGCTCCAGCCCTTTTCATCATAGCAGAGGAAGCCCTTAGCAGAGCTATCCATTCAGCCCAATATGAGGGCCGGGTGGGATGGTATGCTGGCCCCCAGAGATGCCCCAATATATCCCATCTCTTATTCGCATATGACACTTTAGTTTTTAGCAAGGCCACTGCTGCTTCTATCAGAAATCTTATGGACATTATCAAAACCTATGAGAGAGCATCCGGTCAGCTTGTTAATATTGGGAAGAGTGGTTTTTTCACCCACCCTAAGGCAAAGGAGTCTATTGTTAGAAGGATTCAGAATATCACTGGCTTTACACATCACTCTTTTCCCCACAAATACCTCGGATTTTTTTTAATATGTGGCAAATCCAAGAAAGTTCATTTTGCGGGAATAATTTCTTCTATCCAGAAACGGATTGAGGGGTGGTATGCTAGTCACCTTTCCCAGGGAGCCAGAGTCATCCTACTGAAACATATTCTCACTTCCATTCCCATTTACTCTCTGGCTTCTTCTCCATTGCATGTTGGTATCCATAAATTATTAGATCGTTCATTTGCTAATTTTTTCTGGGGTTCTTCCTCTCAAGGAAATAAAAGGCATTGGAAAACCTGGGAAGCCATCTGCAAACCAGTAAACCAGGGTGGTCTTGGTATCCTGTCCTTGAGGCAAATGGAGCTGGCTTTTAGAGTAAAAATGCTCTGGAAGGCTATTCACTCTAAGTCAATATGGGCTGATTTTTTCAGAGCAAAATACATTAAAGGCAGACACTTATCTGAAGTGGATTTTAAGAAGATGAAAGGGCATTCCAGAAGGAACTGGACTAAGGCAAAGGAGTTGATCTTGCAATATAAAAGAATCATTGTGGGGGACGGCTGCTCTGCTAATTTTTGGCTGGACAATTGGATTGGTGATAGACCTTTGGCCTCCTATATGTCTAACTATAATATTCCCAACCAGAATTCTAGAGTCAGGAATATGATCATGAACCCTTCTTCTAAAGATATTATGTTAATTGATAGGATGTTCCCTCCTGCTCTCAAAACAGCAGTTTGGCATACTACTTTTAATCAACATCAAGATAAGGTGGTATGGAGTCTCTCTTCCTCGGGAGAATGTTTGATTTCCTCAACATATAAAGGTACCTCCAGTCTTGTTTCTGTTGTGGACTCTGTCCCTTGTGACCGGATGTGGTCTAAGTGGATCCCTACAAAGATTTCAGTTTTCATTTGGAAAGTTTTCAATAACTGCATTTCTACTGATACTAGAGTCAAATCTCTAGGAATTCCCCTACCTTCGAAATGTCACTGCTGCAAACTCCCTCATGTTGAGGATATGAATCACTTATTTATCTATAGTGAGTGGGCTTCATTTATTTGGTCTTCCTTTCAAAGGCATGGCTGTCAATTCTGGGGTAACTCTATTAGGAACCTGATTACTAACACTACATAGGAAATCAATGTCAATTCACTATTTGGTTTATTCAAACTTGCTGCTCTTGGCTATGGCTTATGGGAGACTTGGTTGGCTAGGAATTCTGCTCGGTTTGAAGGAAAGATTATATCTTCTCAAAGCCTTTTTCAAAAAGTTCTTTTCCAAGTGAAGCAGGTTATCAATAATGCTCATCTCTGGGAAGGTACAGCTAGCAGCCGCAATATTTTATCTAGTCTTCGCATTAAAGTAACAGCTCGGGCCACCCCATTGGTGAGAATAGTCAAATGGTTATGCCCCCCTTGGCCTCATCTTAAACTCAATACTGACGGAGCTCATAAGAAGAAAGGTCAGTCCGGTGGTGGTGGTGTCATCCGGGACTTCCAGGGAAATATTTTACTAGCTTTCTCTCACTACTATGAGCATTGTAATTGTCTTGTTGCTGAAGCCAGTGCAATGATGGATGGAATATTGTATCTTTAGACAATAACCTCTCAGCCGGCTATGATTGAGAGTGACTCTCTCATTTTGGTGCAAGTGCTTAACAGGAAGGCTACATGTCCGTGGGAAATTTTACCATATGTCAGAGAAATTTGGAATAGCACTCCACAACCTATGGAAATCTCTCATATTTATAGAGAGGGAAATATTGTTGCTGATTCTTTAGCCAATTTTGGCTGCTATTCATATTGTAATTCTTTTTTTAGCTCGCAGCATGATCTTCTCAGTTTGGCAAAGGGTGCTGCTAGATTAGACAAGCTAGGGATGCCTAGCATTTGATTGATGTAATGATTTATCTATTCAAGTGATCAATAAAATACCCCCCTAGGTGTGAGTTGGTATGTGACTTCCGAATTGGAGTCACACTCTTACTCACCTCTAGGCAGGGCTTTATATCAAAAAAAAACCATCTAAAAAAAAGTTAGTTATGCCTTGAATCTTGCATATTTGCCATGTTTAATTGTTATCATAAATTATAGCATATTTTTAGATCCCAATAGAGCTTTATTCTCTTTCCTAGTGATGGAACCACCAGTCGTAGTCCGACGACTTTCAGTGTTGATCCAACTCGGGAGAGGTGGCGGGATATCCCAATTTCACGGTTTTTAAGCTAGTTTCGTGGGCCCCAGTCCAACCGTAGCGTCCCACGGAGGGGAATACTAGCTAGAGGCCTGGCTCTAGGCACGAGCCGGTGTGTGCACACGTGGTCAGAGACTTGGACTGACACTGACGAGTGTTGCTCTGACTAGTTACTTGTTCTGGTAATGTTACACGTCTTGCTTGCTATGATCAGGCTTGCGTAGATGCTTGAGACGCAGTGTAAGCCGTCAGTGGACGCATCTAGTTTCTTCTTCTGGTGGATCTCCTCTCCTTCTCACTCTTGTCACTTGGAAATGATTGAGTTATTGTCTATTGGTAGATTTCGAGTGCTTACGTTTAAATTCTAATTGGCATGCTAGTTAGCTGTTCATAAACTGTTTAGTTAGTTTTACAGCTTTATTAAATCGTCATTTATTTATGCCAATGCATGCTTTACTACTTTCCTTTAGTTAGTTGCGAGTTAGGGATTTCTATGAACCCTACTGAGTCTCTGCTATGAGACTCACCCCTTCCTTTTACAGGTGAGGCGGAACATCAGGCTGCAGGATTCTCTCGTGCTTTTGGCGAAAAACCTTAGAGCCAGTAGTGGTCTATCAGTGGTCGGTTAGTGGTCAGTCTGTTCCTTTTTTCCTTTTGACCGGGGTATGTCCCGTGTAGTTATTTATTTTGACCATTGTACAGTATGGGACTTGTGATATATGGATCTGGACTACTTGTATAAATTTACCACTCTGATATATGTAATTGCTTCCGTTTAAAGTTCAAATGAATGCTTTAATTAATATTATACGTGCAATTTCTATTCGTTATGCATCCCCTCGAAAAACACTCACTAACCCTTACAGGGCCTCATCAGCCTCTTGGGTGGCCTCCCTGAGCTCTTGGTATCAGTAAATTGATGATATTGGTTTATCGGTATCCGGATCTACTGGGTCGTCACAGCCACTCACCTGGTCTCTTTATACACATTTTGTCAAAGGACCCACTGAATAAATTGGGAAGCATACTACTATAGTTACTTCAGTTCTGGATAGTCAAGACGTGCATGCGCGACAGTTTGCTCGCCATATAGCCCCGCTAGTCACTAATAAAGCTTTGGAGTCTTTGAGGCCAAGTAAGAGAAGAAAGATGGATGACCCTGAATTTGATTGGTACAGATGGTTCGATATGAATGGCATCACCATTGCTCTGAGCCGACTATTCATGCCAACTGACCTGGAATGGCCGCCCCTTGTTCATGACATAATAGAAAAGTCGGCGGTTATCACTGATAAGAGGCAGATGTTGAGCAACTACACCGACACCGGAGAACCAGATGTGCCATTTGAGGAAGGCTTCACCATAGATAGGCTGTGGGCCGACCTCATTTCTTATTCCTAGACCGCCCGCGATCATGATTTCATTATCTCCAAATTTTCTACAAACTCCATCAATTCTCTCTTTGCTCCTTGAGCAGTTTTCTCAACTTTCCATCATGCCCCCGCATGGGAAATCACTCAACCACTCTCTTGTTGGTGCGGACACTAGAGCACGCGAGAGGCAAGAGCCGGCGAGCCACCGGTACCGTACGCGGAGCACCACTCGAGCCACTTCGGCATCCATATGGCTCGGAGACGGTCTAGAGACTCCCCCTTGAGTCTCAGTATTTTTCGTATTTTGTTTGTATGTTGTGTGTATTTTATTTAGATTGTAATTTGGATTATAATAGGGGTTTATCTGTAATTTGGGACCACCCGGGTCCCACGGGCCCCCCATCCCACCTCCCATTGATCCACCTCATCACTGGGGCCCATGTGGGGTCAGTCAAACCTTTCATTGTGGGCTTCTAGAAGGTGGGTCCAAAGGAGGGGACAAAGGGGGGAGCATCTCCTAGATCTCTCCTTAATTTAAGGGAGTGTCCCCCTCCTTTTGTATTAGTTTAATAGGTTTTGAATCTTATTTTATTTGTTCCAAACCACATGGGAGAAATACTTTTGTTGACTCTCAAGTATGCCCCTCCCAAATCTAGATCTAGAGGGATTTTATGTCATTTTGCAATTCATACAAATACCATGTAATTCTCATTTTAGTTGAATTAATGCATAAGAATTTTGGTGAAATTGGTGAAGCTCCAAGTTTGGTGCGACCTCCCCCTCCTCTCTCCCCCTTATGCAGCTGAGATGGCTGTATTCTGAGGTGAGACGCCTCTGGTATCTGTTCTTGAAGCCCGCCGCCGCGGCCACGAGCCGCCATCGCATCACTGCCGAGATCGCCAGAGTTCTGCCTTCATCCGATCACAGCAGCTTCCACGAAATTCAGCCATCAGCCACGAGCTCATATCGACTTGAGATTTTGAGGGGATGTTCCAGAGGTGTCAAGCACGTCCCAAAAAATTTGGTTGGTCATAAAGATCCCCTTTGATATTTTTTTCATTTTCGTCCAACCTTAATTTCCAGATCTATCTGCTTGCTGTTTCAATTTCCACCCGCCCTATGTTTCAAATGTTCGAACCTCTTTCTGATTTTTTTTTAACCTCCCAATTGTACTGGGAGTTCCTTCCACCAACCCCACCGTCCCCACATTTTCTTGAATTTTTGTGAGGCCATCTCATATTTTTCAAAAATCTATCTCAGAGCTAGCTACAGTGCTGTCCACTTATTCCTAGATCCGACCACCCTCCAGTAAACAAATCATAACAAATCATAGACACCTCCAAACAGTCCACCAAAAAATACCCCTGTCTTTCTTGTCCAAAATCCCATAACTTGGATGAAGAGCTCAAGAGCTGAATCGGAGGTTTACAAGGTGATCAATGGTAGTTCTCAGACAAGTGCCCTGCAGATCTGAGATTTCGGTTACTATACAACAGGGACTTGTAAATTCAATAAAGTTCTGATCCGACCAGATCTAGCAGATCTCTTTGACTCTAGATTGAAGCATTTGAAGAGAGCTTTCCAACGATAGCTCATGCGTCCCGATCCGACGTCGGGATTGATCGCAGCGGTCATTTTTTCCGGAACGCGCGCCGGAAAACAGCAAGCAAAATCCGTGGGTTATTAGTTCAAGAGTTGGGAATCGGGGCCGATCGACCCCCGATCGGTGTTCCCGGTCGACCGCCTTCCGTGGAGGTGGGCCACCAGGGGTTCCCATCACAGTGGGACCCACCCCCTCAGATCTGGAGGACAGTGCCGTCCGTGGGCCCCACGGGCCCGTAGAAGCCGCCGTTCGGAAAGCACGAAAATGCGGAGTTCGGCACCGCCGGGCGACATCAAGATGCTGCCCGTCAACCCGAGTTGCGTGATTCCCAGACCCCACATGTGACCTTTTACCTCCCTGCGTGGAGTGGGTCGACTTAGTGTATTGTTGTAATAATTGTTAACCGGGAGTCCGTAATTCGGCCGGGGTTGTCTTCGCCACGCCGGGTGCGTGGAGGTAACAGTCTCACCTTCTTGGCATTTGCTTGCTTAGCTAGTATACGGTCATATGCCACTGTCGAGAGTGTAGGTTCCTAGCCTGTGTGTCCATGTCACGGCTGTGAGTGTGAGAGTGACCCATCCTGCGACTCGATCCGAGTCCGGAAGTGAGTCTGACTACCTTGAACTCTGCCGGTTCTTCAACCGTGCACGATCCGCGTTTCCCTCGCTTGGGACGACGAGTGAGCTTGCGTTCTGTTAGCGACGTATAGCCCATAGGAGCTCTCCATGTCGGGCCTAATGTCTCTCCCATCATGTGTTGCTGGTCGTGTCCGCATCTAGAGTCCGAGGTCCATACCACGTAGAGTCGGTCCCCGTGTCCGTCCCGCATCACTTGTTCAGGAATTCTCGAATCTCTCCATCTCAACCCCAATGTTTTCTACTCTCCCTCTCACTGTTTCGCAATTCTTGAAAATGAAAAAAAATGCCAAATTTCAAACTCACCAATCCACCTCTCTCATCTCTATCGAAGAGACCTCCTATCTTGTTCCCGAGTGTGCCTCGACCCAAGGCCCACTCATCCAGGGTCCGTTAATGGGCTTTCTTTCCCTCCGATGAGGGGTCCACTGTTGTACCACCTCATGTACCCACTTCTTCTTCCTCTCCTTGTTCCTTAGGGGTTAGCAGTTAGGTTAGTTGTTCTTCTTCTTCTAGTGTCAAGAGTCGGGGGGTAGTTGCTACTAGGAAGGCCAAGGGTAAGCAGATTCCCCGTAGATTCTTGATAGATTTAGCTAGAAGGTGCCAAGCATGTTTGGCCATTCCTCAGTTTGTAGAGGATCCGATCCTTTTGACAGACTTCAAATGTGAGGATATGTGTATTTTCGACGAAGGGTTCATTATTTATGAAATCATGAATGATGAAGACCCTGTTGAAGAGGAGGATGAAGAGTATGAAGAATATGAGGACGAGACTGATGCTTTTGCTAGTGGCATGAGGAGATTCAATGAGCCATCAGCCTCAGTAGAAGAGCCCACCGAAGAAGTTAATTTGGGTACCGAGGAAAACCCTAGGATTATCCTCATACGCAAAAATTTGCCACCCTCTGAAGAAGAGGCGCTCATTCTGATTCTTCAAGAATCTAAGGACATGTTTGCGTGGAGTTATGAGGATATGCCGGGTCTGGACCCTGTGCTTGTTGAACACCGTCTAATATTGAAACCAGGATCTGTCTCGGTCAAACATCCGTTGAGGTGTTTCCACCCACATATGGCATTAAAAATGAAAGAAGAGGTCGATAAGCTCCATAAGGCTAGATTCATCAGAGTTGTCCTCTATCCTAATTGGGTGGCTAACATCGTCCCGGTGATGAAAAAGGATGGAAGTGTTAGAATTTGCATAGATTTCTGGGACCTCAACCGCACGTGTCCTAAAGATGATTTCCCCCTCCCTCACATTGATGTTTTAATTGATAATACGACTGGGTATGAGACTCTCTCTTTTATGGATGGCTTCTCCAGATACAATCAGATTTGTCTAGCTGAAGAAGATCAAGAGAAGACCTCCTTCACTACACCTTGGGGCAATTATTGTTATGTGGTCATGCCATTTAGACTTAAGAATGTCGGAGCCACCTACCAAAGGGCCATGATGGCTATTTTTCATGATATGATCCACATTTATATTGAGGTGTATGTTGATGACCTTTTAGTGAAGTCAAGGATGAGGATTGAGCATCCTGGGGTTCTGGCCAAGGTTTCGCAAAGAGCCCGCGAATATCAATTGAAAATGAACCCCAAGAAATGTGTATTTGGTGTATCGTCTGGTAAATTTCTTGGATTCATTGTTAGCAAGAGGGGTATCGAGATCGATCCCAACAAGGAGAGGGCAATAAGAGATATGCCCCCTCCCAAGAATTTGAAGGAAGTTCGAGGATTGATCGGGATGTTGCAATTTATTCGCCGATTTATCTCCCAGCACTCACAAAGGTGTAAGCCGTTCTACGAGCTTACCAAGTTGGGAGTCAAATTCAATTGGGATGACAAGTGTCAGGCGGCTTTTGACGGATTGAAGGATTATCTATCAAGTCCTCTTGTCCTGAGGCCACCAGTTCCAAGAAAACCACTTGTTCTTTATGTTTCAGTCCTGGATGACTCGGTAGGTGTTGTTCTGGCGCAAGTAGATGATGAAGGAAAGGAGAGGGCAGCCTACTACTTGTCTAAGCTCCTCAACCCCTGTGAGCAAAAGTACACAGCTATGGAGAATTCCTCCGCAACTTTAGTCTGGGTAGTTCAGAAATTGAAGCATTACTTCTTAGCTCATGAGGTTCATCTCATTGCTCGCATGAATCCCATTAAATTTTTTCTCAAAAAATCTGTTCTTACTGATCGATTAGCATGATGGCAAAGCTTCCTTTCTCAGTTCGACATCATCTACATCCAGCAAAAGGTGATTAAAGGCTATGCCATCGCAGAACATCTCGCTCATCATCCCCTTCCAAGATTCGATCCTGTTCACTCAGAGTTTTCAGATGAGGAACTGATGTCCGTTAGTCAACTTTCAGATCCCATGTGGACATTACATTTTGATGGAGCTCTGAATTCTCATGGTAGGGGGATTGGCATGGTTCTTTTAACACTTGAGGGTATCACCATTCCACTTGCCTCTCAGCTCGCTTTCCCTATTACAAATAATATAGCTGAGTATGAGGCTCTTCTGGCTGGACTTGAGGCCGCTCACCAGTTTTGTGTCACCCAGTTATGAATCGTAGGTGATAGTCAGCTAATTCTTCACCAAGTGCTCACCAAATGCCGTACACTCGATCCTAAGCTCAAGCCCTACCAGGAACTCACTTCTGCTTATGCTAAGCTCTTCTCTAAGCTGATCTTTGTCCATGTTCCTCGCAGCCAGAACATCTTAGCTGATGCTCTTGCTTCACTTGCATCCTCCCTGATTTTTCTCTCCGAGCGGGACTTTCATTCTATTATCATTCAGAAACGTCTCACTCCTGCTATCAAGGATCTTGCATTTCTTAGTGTTAAGGAGGAGGTGGTTAAGAAAAAAGGAGAAGTTTTCGAGAGTAGAGAAGTCATGCTATTAGATTTAGAAGAGGAGATGGACGATGAGAAAAAACTGTGGTACTATGAGATTGCCAAATATTGTCAAGATCAGTCTTATCCTAAAGAGGCCACGGCAGAAGAGAAGAAGGCAATCAGGATAGTTGCCCAAAGATATACTTTGGTTGGACGAGTACCTTATAGAAGAGGTCTTACTGGTGTTCTTCTCAAGTGCCTTGATGACGACGAGGCGTGGAGGGTTGTGGAAGAGGCGCATTCAGGAGTTTGTGGTGGCCATGTCAATAGCCAGAAGTTAGCTAAGAAGATCCTTAGGCTAGGCTTATATTAGCCCACTCTAGAAGAAGATTGTTCTATCTATATTCGAAGGTGTGTTAAGTGTCAACTGCACTCCGATAAACTTCATTCTCCTGCTTCTTCACTACATCCTATGTCCTCCCCATGGCCTTTCTCCATGTGGCCTTTCGATATCATTGGACCTCTTGGTGATGCGAACCTCCTCACAAAATCCAAATCCTTCATACTCACGGCCACGGAGTACTTCACCAAGTGGGTAGAAGCGGAAGCCTACGTGGAGATTAAAGCGTCAACTGTCTGCAAGTTCATCATGAAGAACATCATTGCAAGATTCAGCATCCCAAGCTATATCGTCACTGACAATGGACCCCAATTCATCTCTCAAGAACTTCAGGACCTCTACAACAGGTATAACATTGCATTGCATCATTCATCTCCTTATTATCCACAGGGTAATGGGCAAGCAGAGACTACAAATAAAACTTTGATCAAAATCATCAAGAAAACATGTGAGGCTAACAAATTTGCGGATTGGCCAGAAAAACTCGTTGAAGCTCTATGGGCCTACCGTACTTCCATTCGCACTCCTACTAGGCAAACTCCTTTCGCCCTCACTTATGGGATGGAGGCGGTGGTCCCTTATGAGATCCTTATTCCTTCTCTCAGAGTACAATTGGACAAGGAGCTGTCTATTGATGAATGTCACGAATCTCTCCTTGCACAGTTAGAACTCTTAGATGAGAAACGTCTGGCCGCCATTGAACATGCGCAAATTTATCAAAATAGGCTCTCACGTTTTTATCAAAAGAAAGTAATTGAGATAAAGTTTAAGGTCGGTGAGATGGTAATTAAAAGAATCTTTGTAAAACCTGGTGGGCCTCCCTCAAAACTCCAACCAAATTGGGAAAGGCCTTTTGTCATAAAAGAAACTTATCCTGGCAATGCATATAAATTGGTTAATGCTGATGGTAAAGAATTAGCTCATCCTTGGAATGGCTTATATCTCAAGAAATACTACCCCTAACTTTAAAAAAAATAAAAAAGAAAAAAAGAAGAAAAAGAGGGACTGGTATAGTGCGCATGCCAAAAGGAGCGTGAAAAATCACAATCTCTAATTTATTCTTTATTCTTTAGAATTTAACCTCGGGTTAACACCCACACACACTTCACGCTTAACTCTTAAACTCAAACGGCACTGAATCCAAAGCATGTCAAAGCCAAACCAACAGTGAAAGGTGTCACCCGTTCTCTTCTCTTCGGTTTACGAGGGGGGATGTGAGGATTCGGTCAGACTACCAAACCTTCCCACCGCCCTAGTAGGTGGAAGTCAAGGCCCAAAAGGGAACAAATCTGCCAAAAAGCCTTAGTAAAGTCTATTCCAATCAAAAGAGCATGTCAAGAGGGCAAAGTCTCCGCAGGGAAAACCCTGGGCGTGATCATGCATGAAATAAAGTCCATTCCAATCAAAAGGCATGCCAAGAGGGCAAAGTCCCTACAGGGAAAACCCTGGGCGAAAGCATGTACTAATAATGGTAAGGGCAACTAAAATCTCCCTAAGCCACTGACCGAATCCCAATATGCAATAGAGTAGTAGAGGCACGTCCCCCGCCTCTCGGATCCCCTCGAAAACTTCCCCCAATTACTGCCTTCCTTCTCCCTTTAAGGTGCGCTATAAGCTCAAGGGGCGGTAAAGATGAGCTCAGGACAATGTGCCATGCAAGGTGTTGAGTAAATGCAAAATTTAAGCACGTTAACCCTTTGTTAGACTGTTTAAGAATATTGAACGGATTTAAGGTGGTGAATGAGTAACATTCCTTATGGTATGCACGTTCTATCATGCCTTTCAAAAAACAAAAAAAAACAAAAAACAAAACAAAACAAAAAAAAGACAAAAATGAAAAAAAAGAAGAAAACAAAACAAAAAAAAAACAAAAAAAAAGAAATCTCATTTGCTTGATTGCATAGTGCTTGATCATCTTTTATTTTCAGTTCGCATCTACATGCTTGCACGTTGCATTTTTTTTCATTATTTGCCTTAGTTGGTTAAAGGCTTGGCCCATTGACCCTTTATCAATGTCAAAAAGAACATCCCCTTGCTTACTGAGCAAGGGGCCAAGCCGAACAGATTAACTAACTTGTTTATCTCAGTGAACGCAGGGGTGCGGAGCTACAAGTACACAAGTGCAAAAGGACAAACTCAGGTAACAAAAAACATCTTTTCATAATCATCATAACTATGTATACAAAAGCGTAAGAGGAGGTGTACAAGGGCAATCTCTCTAGCTCTCTCCGCCTCCCTTATCTCTCCTCTCGCTACTCTCTGCCTCACCTCTATCCCTAGGAGAAACCCATGGGGGCCTCATCAACCCCTGGCTGGCGGCAGATCTCTCCAGTCGACTGCACTCCTCCTCTCTCCGCTGGTGCGTAGAGCAACCCACTACAAAACTAGTGGCAGAGTAGGCGCTGGGTCGTTCCTCAGCTCGTGCCTGCTCCCGGGCCCTCCGGTAGCGGTCCTCTGCCAACCTCGCTCGCTCATCTGCTGCACTTAAGCAGGGCTTCAACTCTGCCAACTCCGTCTGCTCACGGTCACGCTCCACCCACTCGCGATCACACTCCCTCCTCTCCATCTTGAGAAGCAGTTGCAGCTCTAGTGTCTCTCGGAGAAGCTCCTCTGCCTCATGAGACCGCTCCTCCCTCTCGCGGGATTGCTCCTCCGCAGCTCACCGCCTCTACTCCTCCAGCTCCTGAGCAGCTCATCGTCTCTGCTCCTCCAGCTCCTTAGCAGCTCGCTACCTCTGCTCCTCTAGCTCCTGCGCGGTCTGTCGTCTCTCCTCTTCAAGCTCTGCAACCCACTGGTCACGGATCGCCAGCTCTGTGCCTGCCAAGGCAGCCCAAGTCTGCGCCTCCTGTAGCTCCCGTGCTTGCATTATCACATCACTTGTCATGAGCTTTTTTTCGAAAGGAAGTTGTTTTAACTGCTTAATTTGAGTGTCTCTTCTCACCTGTGCTATCATGTCGCGCTCGGCTGCCTCGGCTCGTGCCACCGCTCCCGCCAATTGCCACTCTAAGGAAGTGATCTGAGCACTCTGATCCACTGGGCTCGAGCTGGAAGCTTCTCTCGCTCCTCTTGCTGCTACCCTCTGCTGGGCACACTGCATCATTTTGAGACTGTCAGTTGCCAAGCACCTAACTTCAGAATTAATATCATAGCATTTAATAAGCATACTCACCAGTGTCTCTAACTCTGATCGAGTGACCGCTAGCCGAGCCTCCAGGGTGTGGAGCTGTACCTGCATGTCCGCTACAACTGCATCTGTGCATCCTGCATTCATCGCATATTAGTCGCACATTCATCATATAGCAATTGAAAGCATATAGAAAAGCATGCATTCATACGTACCCCTCGTGGCCTCATCTGAGGTCGGCTGGCATACGTCCTCCAGTAGGCCCAAAAGTACGCTGTGCTGTCCACTGCCTGGGAGACGACTGGGGTGCCTTCTCTTTACCAGTCGACGTACTGCTCTGGGAAGCGCAGCCGCCAGTCTGTCGTCACCGCACGCCCTCCGGTCTTTCACCCGACACCGCGAATCTCTGCCACCTCGACCCACTCCTAGTGTAGGCTGAGGGTCCTCATGACCAGCCTGAGCCGCAGAGGATCGATCTCGTTCAGCCAATGGAGCCAAATCTCCCGCCCAAACAAGTGACTACCTACTGCGACCCAGGGCTGGTCCTCATCTGCCATGCCCAAGTAGGGCCTCCACACAACCTGCATTTCATTTCTTGTACATCATATCACATAATCATCAATAGGAAATAAGACAAATGCATAAACATAACATACGTACCAAGGATGTTGGGTAGTCGTGGAACTCCCGCCTCACGGCCTGCAGCTCGTAGGCGTGCGGGGCACTCGTCATGTACGGGAGCCAGCGTCGGGCAAGGGGAACCGCCTCCAGACGGAAGACTGCAGCTCGCTCCATCGGTATGTACAAGTAGCTCCAAAATTGCATCAACATATCATTAGTCATTATTCATAAGAATAAATAAAAGCACAAGCATAAACATAAACATAAGGAAATTTGCATACCTGAAGGAACGGTGCGAAACCACTGACGGTCGTCTCTCGACCCATCCCTATAGACAAGTCAGCCAGCAGGTGGGCCATCATGGCGGCACCCCAGGCGTACTGCCCCACCTAGTCCAGATCCTCCAGAAGTCCTAGGAAATGATAGTTCATGTCGTCACCCTTCGTCCCCAACAGTAGCCTACCAAGCATCAGGAATAGGAACCACCTCAGGTCTACGTCTACTCTCTCTCTCTGGGTGGGGTCTGCACAAAAAGTGGCCTTGGCTCTCTCAGCCATGCAGATCCCGAACTCCTCTAGGGTCTCCCTCATCCTCAGGTGCCCCTCACCCAACCCAAGCGACTCCATCAGTTCTGCCCTATCCACCATCCTACAGTCCCTAGGCCCTCCTACCACTGTCTCCAAGCCTAGAAGCCTATGGGCCCGGTCCTAGTAGTTGGGGTAGGTCACACCACTCACCGCCTCCCCACGCACCCTCAGCCCCGTAATCCTCACTACATCCTCTAGGCTCGGCACCATGTGCCCTCAGGGCATTAGAAATGCCCGACTCGCTCTATCCCACCTCTCTCTCAATACTTGAATGAGGATGAGGTCCAGGCGGACTGGCTCGATGCTCAGGAAGGGGGCGAATCCCGTCTCCCTTAATCTCTCTCTCTGGAACTCGGGAAGGCCATGGTACGACGCATGTACTAGCGCCCAGGAGATGCGGGTCCTCATCACCCCCTGTAAAAAAAAAAGAAAAGTCAGTACCCATAGCAACAACATTTAATTTTTATAAAAAAAATCTACGTCCATCATGGCAGACGTTGTGTCCTCCCCTTCTATTTTTTTTTCTAAAAAAGGGGAATTTTGCGTCCTTCATGACAGACGCTGTTTCTTTTTCCCTCCTTTTTTCAAAAAAAAAATTACGTCCGACTAGGTGGACGTTGTTTCCTTTTCTCCATTTTTCTAAAAAAAAAATCTGCGTCCGATTAGGCAGATGTTATTTTCTTTTCTCCATTTTTTTAAAAAAATAATAATAATTCTAAATCCGTCGTGATGGGCGCTGTTTCTGTTTTCTCCCTCTATTTTTCTAAAAAAAGTAATAATAATAAGAATTCTACGTCCATCGTGATGGGCGCTGTTTCTTTTTTTCTCCCTTTATTTTCCTTAAATAACAATAAACTCTGCGTCTGTCATGATGGACGCTGTTTCTTTATCACCCTATTTTCCAAAAAATAACAAAAAAGAAAAAATTCAGCGTCCGACACGGCGGATGTTATTTCTTTCCTGCGCCCACCAAGGTGGACGCTGCTTTTTCTGAGAAGCATGCCATGGTGTTAATTAAAAAAAAGGGGCAGTGTGCGATCTTACCTTCCTGGGCTCCAATTGATCCACTACCCCTCGCAGTGGACAGTGAGGTGGGGGCTGCTGCCGTCGTCGGGGTTGTGGTACCACGGTCAGAGGCGGTGCAACCGATGCTGGTGGTGCTTCTGCCACCTCCGTGGGTTCGTCGCCGCCACCTTCTTCTTCTTGCTCTTCCTCTCTTCCTTCTTCATCTTCAGTTTCTTCTTCTTCTTCCTCCTCGTCTGCTTCTTCTTCTTCTGCAGCTTGCCCCAATGGGGCCTCCGTCTCCGCCACCGTTGGTTCCACCGTCGGTTGCGCTTCCTCAGCCGCCATTGCTTCCTCGTCACCGACGAGGTCCACTATCTCCGACGCCATCACCCGCCGCCACTTGCCGGACGTGGAACCGCTGGCAAACATCACCGTGGTAAGAATGAGAGAAAGATAGAGAGAGTAGAAGGGAGGTGGAGGAGGGTTCGTGGCAAGGGTTTTTCGGAGAAGACGGTGGAATGAAGGTAAGAGAGAAAGGACGGAAGTTGAGACGGTTCACGTAATAAAAAAGTGATTTTTAAAAGAATCTGCGTCCAATTTGAAGATGTTCATTTTGGGGTTTTAATAATTAAAGGAATCAGCATCCATTACTGTTGACGTTCATTTAAAAATGAGCGACCACTATCGGCGACGCTATTTGTGGAATTGAATTGTTAATTTGAATCCCGATGTGATGTATTAAGAATGAGCGACTTCATTTAAGGATGCCAATTCTTGGAAATTGAATTTTAAATTTGGAATTGATGAATAATTGGCGACTGGTATCCGAGGCGTAGTCTAAATGGACTGCTGTGAGGTAGGACGGCAATTCTTGGAAATTGAGTTTTTAAATTTGGATGTGATAAATAAATTGGCGATGATGATATTAGGCACATATAAAATGTGTGACTTCCTCGTTGGACGCTATTTTTCTGGGAAACTCATTTTTTGTAACAGCCATTAACTTTGGAAGAACAATTGTTTATTACATAAGTTTGGCTCAATTAAGGAAACAAAGCTTTATTTTATTGAAAAGAAGGATCAATTACATCAGTGAGCCACTTTGGGTCTCAATTTCCTAAGTGCTGTTACGTAGAGCTTCCACTGATCTTTGTCTTCTTCAACCTGTTCCAGAGGCTTGTGTAGTTTGTTCACACGCCAGAGAGCTTTGATGGTGTTAGCTTCTTCTTCATCCCCGCTGCCTGATAGTTCCCTCTTCTTGATAGGTGGCAGATGAGAAGCATCCTCCATGAGATGACGTGGCAGGCCAAGTTGAGGTAGACATCGGTGTGAATCATATAAAATGAACTATGTTGCACCGATGAGCCATAATTCCACTCCGGGAGATAGCCGAGCAGGAAGATCTTGGGTTTTGAGGACTCCCGGTGCACTGGTGAACATGGTCTGTGGCATGGGTTTGAAGTAATTCCTCCAATCCACTCTCTTCTTTAGCTTGGGCACTCGATTAACCACCCTCTCACTCAATCCAAGCACACCCGTCATGTAGTGTAGTGGACTCTTAGAGAATACTCTAGAGGCTTGTTGGGATTCTTCACTTGGGTCAAATTTTCGGTGGAGGTCCACCCAACTAGTAAGGAGAAGCATCGACCCATATAAGGGCCTTCGCATGGAGGCCGAGGTAAGCCCACTATATAGGTAGGCTAGAACCGCTAGACCGATTCTCCTTCCTTCCCGATCGCACATATTGCACTCAACTAATCTTCTTCCAGGAAATCATCTGTTGTAGGGAAAAGTAGAGCTCTTGCTAGACATATAACAAAACCCTTCATAATGTTTTCCATCTCTTCTTCCTTGGCTTGGCCCAATTGCTTGTACACCCATGCTGCCAAATTCATTAAGTTAATCCCTTCGTTCACTCGAATCTAGTTAACTATCTTCGAACTGGGGATTATGCTTGCCAGTAGCTCTATTGGGCTTATTGGGTTAAGCATGGTTGCCATCCTCTCCTCTTCACCTTGCTTCATCCTTTTTAACCCCAGTAACATCTCTGTTTATTCCAGAAGTATTGTGGCTTCAAAGGTAGAGAATAAGAAGTTGTGTGTACCTGGGTGCCAAATTTCCAAGAGGGCACCTATGACAGCCCAATCTAGGTGAATGTCCTGGTAGTGGTTGGCATGGGTGGTTAAACCTAAAAGATGCCATCAGGAGAGGAAGAATCTTATGTCTAGGGTGATTTTTGAGAGGAGGATGGGGAGCCACTTGTTGTGAGTATACCTTTGTTCTCTAGGAATAGTGGGATATTCCTGAGACAGTTATCAGAAAGCAGAGAAAGAAAGGAAAGAGTGCTGTCAGAATTAGAGAATCTGAGAACCGGGAGGTGTAGTTCTGTTAGAAACTAAAGCTTCTTCTTGCATCAAACTCACATGATTCATCTCTATCTTTCTGCTGATGTGCCTATCGATTTCTGTGATTCTTGGTAGGCTCATCTTCATCTTCTTCATTGAGTGTTGAAGGAGGTGGTCCATCTTTAACTTCTGTTGCCGCAGTAACTTCGTTGGTTGTAGCAGAGGTTCTGAACCTTTGTTTGAGGCGAGGAGGCCCTTTAGGTCATGGTTTATATAGGGCAACTGTGACGACTTGGGATCCGAGTACCGGAAAGGAACCGGCGCGTCTCGAATGTCGGCCCGCCAACCCACGAGCTCGAAGACTCGGAAGGGTAAAAAGGGGTGGTGTGGGAGTACAAGAGAAGTTGAAACAATCGCAGAGATAGCACAATGTTCTAAAATAAAATGCACAACATAATATAAATAAAATAAACTGCTGCAAGGTCCATAGAGTCTCATGTCCAAATAAAAGTACAGTCAATAGAAAAGAAAGTACAACTACACGGGGCATCCCCCAGCGTACAACTACACGGGGCATCCCCTGGCTCTGGCAGACTGGCGGCTAACCCTGGCTAGAAGAACCACGCTGAAACTCGGCCGTGCCTCTCGAAGACCCCGCCTCACCTGAAAAGCAGGGGTGAGTCTCATTTCATTGGCCCAGTAGGGATCCCACGAATCCCCACCTCACGCGGAAAACAAGGTAGGAAGCAAGAAAGCAGAAAAGCAACCCTACCTAACAGGAGCACAGTAGAACCAACAAGCTAAAGTAACTAAACGAAAAAACCATCTACTCTAACAGCACGCACTACTAAACCTCGATGCAATGAAACCCGAGTCCACACCTGCCAGCGAACAGGAGCACTACCCACTAGAAGAACGACCTGAAGCGTCCCCTGACGTCTTACACCATGTCACAAGTGTCTAGCTACAACGCCCCGGGCGTGAGACTCAGACACACAACAAGTACCACAACAAGGACTAGCTGGGGTCACGCTCGTTAGTGCGTGTCCTAAGCCCCCAACTACGTGTGCACACACAGACCATCTGCTCTAGGTCGGGTCCTCTAGCTGGTTCTCCCCCCCACCGGACTCTGGTGTCAAAGGTAAGGGGCCCTACGATGACCAGCCTAAAAACCGCCTCTCACCGGGTCTCGCTCTCCACCACTCCCAGGCGGGTCCGCACCCACGTGCGCAGGAAGCTACGACTAGTTGACAGGTCACTGACAGTAAGGACTAACTCACGGAAACCACCGTCAAAGAAATGGGACCGCACACACATGGTTCAGCATAGAGCCTGACGGTCCACCCTTGGGCCGTCACAGGCTGTGACGCACCTACACTGGGGCGTCACAGGGCTCTGACGGTCCACCCCTGGAGCGTCACAAGCCAAAGCGGAAACCGGCCCTGACGCACCCACCTAGGTGCGTAGGTGCGTCACAGGCTGTGACACACCTACACTGGAGCGTCACATGGCCCTGACGGTCCGGCCCTGGAGCGTCACAAGCCAAGGCGAAAATAGGCTCTGACGCACCCACCTAGGGGCGTCACAGCACCTAATGGACCAACACTGGTGCGTCAGGGGAGGTGGGTTCGCCTGCTCTGACGCACCCACCCAGGGGCGTTACAAGGCTGTGACGCGCCAAGCCAGGTGCGTCACAGGCCTTGACCCCCCAACAGTCAAAAACCAACGGTCGGCAGCCAACGGTCGAACGCAGCCTAACGGTCCAACCTAGGTGCGTCACAGCACTGTGGCGGTCTATCGTGGGACCGTCACAGCCCACAGACCCCACTAGATGCACACAAGGCCGTAACGCACCCATCCAGGCGCGTTACACTGTGTGACGGTCACTGGAAGGACCGTCACACCCACCCGAGGGCGAAACGGCGGGAAACGCCAAAAAAATTTAACCACGCCCCCATGCCTCCATAGGAGAGGGAGAAATCAAAGGGGAAGACCCTAGGGGACCCTTGGCATGATTCTAGGCCATCAAAACGCCGAATCGCGGCTCAAATCCATAGATCAGGCGAACTCTCTCCAGAGCATGATTTTGCCCTAAACCGCTCAAATACACCCCTCTCGGCTCCCATTCGGCCTACAAATCGCGGGGGATGATGGGACGAGCATAGGGATTCATCCCCCTACCTCAATGGAGAGAATGCTCCGCCGAATCACCGTCGAAGTCAAGGAAGAAGCTTTTAGAATGCCACGTGCCCCACCTCCCGCCGCGAGAAGGGCACCGCCGGGATCGCCTCGTCGCCGCCGTCGCCGCCAAGCCATTGCCGGAGTGGAGGAGGCAGCGTCTCGGTTGCCCGGGGAAGAAGAATGGCGTGATGGGGAGGGCGCTCTCCAACGGTTGGAAGAAAGAGGAAGAAGAAGAAAAAGAAAAGGTGAAAAGAATATAAAAAGATTTGGTATTTATAGAAAATCCAGAAAATTGAAAAAATCCCGAAAAATAGAAAAATACACCTCCTCGATCCTCTGAACGCGCTGATCGCAATGGTACCACTCGCAGGTAGATGAACGACCCGGTTCGCCCGCTACAGGGTTCTGTAGGTGTTTTCGAGACATACACGCGGGAATCGAAAAACACGCGGAAAGGCCGCGGAACACGTTCCGAGCCTCCGAACTTGCCCGAATCGCACGGATCCCAACACAAAAGATGTCCAGAACATAATTCCAGACACAACGGAGCTAAAATCACCGAAAACACAAATCCGGGACCCAAGAAGAAGGATCCGGAAAGGGTCTGGGACATCACAGCAAACCTTCATGGAGTTGAGTTTGAGAAGGATTAGTGCTGTGAAGGGCGGTTTCTGGCATGGTTTGAAACTCTGCAGGTAACAACGAATTGACGTCCAAAACCGTAGATGCACTTTAAATGCGCGTCTGTCATACAAGATGCCATTTCCTTGTGAAATTGCGGAGAATGCGCATCCCATTTAACGGATGCTATTACCTATTTTCTGAAATTTGGATTGTGAAATTGCGGAGAATGAACGTCCACCTTGATGGACGCCAATACAATTTGTGCATGCTAGATATGACGCCATTTCTTCACTATATGCCAATTGCAGTGCTTCAGGGTTTATTTCATTTTGATTACCAATGTTTATTTTGACTAACAAGTTGTGAATGCTGGAAAGATGCCTTTTGAGGTACCCAGAGCTGCTATGTTGGTAACACCTCTTTCTCTCTCATCCCTATATGCATTTTTTTACTATAGGTTATCTACGTTATTATAGCATATCAAGGACCTTGTGGTCTAAATGAACTTGGAATTTGAGTTCCCCTTCATCAAAAATAGTGATAATTCTAGGGAAGTTTTAACCACACGGATAGGCCGTTAGGTCATCTAAGGCTTGGGACGATGGTTCCAATTTCTAAGTTGATACATGGATAAACGGGCTTAGGCTTAGTGTCAACTTAGAGATTGGGGTTCTTGACCAGGTCTGGATGGTTTAACAATATTATCCTTGATTATTTTCTATTTTTAGTTTATTTTAAAATTTTCTTTTAGCCTAGCATGCATCATATAGGACTCTAAACTTCATCGCTAGAAAAGTTTCTTATTTGTGTCTGGTGAAATCCACTGACTCTCAATTACAGTTGACATGAGATGTTCCATTCCAAATCAAGTACTACGTTCTCCTTGAAGCCGTTGAGGCTGATTCCTTGAAAGCACTTTTGATTGGATTCCTATCTTGATTTTTTTATTTTTTTTCCTTCCACCTTGGTTGTAGCACGTCCACATTGGCTGGTAATCACTCTCCAACGGTGTCCTTTGTGCCCACACGCACATTTTCATCTAGCTTAGTTTTCATCCGAGCAATTGTAACTTCCTTGAAGTCATCCAAGATTGTTTCATTCTGAACTATGGAAAGATTTCTAAACACTTAGTGTCGGAGGCGTGTCATATCACACCTTGGCATCTACTTTTTACTACGCTCCCACTTCATTCCACTTCATTCTATTACACCTTCTTCCGTTCCGCTCCCTTGCAAAGTAGACGTCAAGGCGGGGCAGTTGTAGACACGCTAAAATTGACGCTAAGATGAGTAAATCTCATGTCACAATACAATGCCCCAAAGTGGATTTCATTTTGAGCTTGAATAAGAAGATTTTTCTTATTTTTCAGAATTTTTCTTGAATTGGGGTCATGTTTAGTACACGCTAATTTTTATAGGCGATTGTTCTGTCGGATGCTAATTCTTGAGCTATTTTTTGACTTTTAATGATTTTCAATAAACGGCGACATCCATAACAGACACTAATTCCTTTTTGTCAAGATATTTATTAAATCTTTATCAAGAATGTGCGCCTGCAATAGAGGACACCAATTAATTAACAAGTGTTATAGGATACACCAATTCTTATGGAAAGTCTGGAATTACTAAAGTTAAGTTCAAGAATGAACGTCCGTCATGGTGGACGCACATTTAATTAGCGACGTTAAGTTTCGACGCCAATTCTTGTTGCACTTCTAATTTTATCAGGGCTCCTTTCCCTGGTTAATCGTTGCTCGCTTTGGTTGATCGTTGCCCGCTTTGATCTTTCCATTTCTTGGGGAAATCTGTTCCCTTCCTAGCTCGGGATCCTTCCTTAGTTAGGTTTCTTTTCCTATAAATTTGACATCTTTTGTGTTCGAACGAGGGATGGAAGGATCATCGCATGAGCATCAGGGGAGCACTGAGGCACATATTGAGGGAGGAGAAGAAAAACAGTGAGCACATAAAAGAGGAAGCAACGAACACAGAAGCATAAAAAGCACATAGGCACTCTCTGTGATCGTTCCTGTAAGGACTTCTTCTCCTACTGCAGTGTCTCCGAGTGGCGGACATCCCTCCATTTTCTTCCCCTATCTTCTCTTTCTCTCATTTATTCCATCTGCATGCGCATCATTTCATTCATCAATCACACACCTGTATCTAGCATTCGCTAGATCTTCTGCACTTCACTACATCACATCCATCTTCCTACTCTTACGTTAAGGGGTTTGAAAACACACAAGGTGTGTTAGTTTCCCACTTGCATGCATTTGTTTACGTTGAGGATTGATACTGCACAAACCTGTTTCTAATCTAGTGCTACCTCTCTCTTGTTTGTGTTTGTTTCAGGGTATAATCAAATCAAGAGACCCCCTTAACCGGCCGGCCAGTTGAAGGAGGAAGTATAGAGCTCACACATACCCGCTGCATCAGGTATTTGCCCGTGATCATTCCTTTATTACTGTTGAGGATATTCCTCTAGCGATCACATCCATTTGAGCACCACGTGCTCCCTCCTTTTCATTTCCCTGTCACACTTATTACCGTTGTTTCTACTGTTCTTCTTTTACATTTAACACACCAAGTGACGCATTCACACCCTCGTTTGAGGCCGAGCCGAGAGTGACGGGTGGCCTGGCCACTCTTGTTGTGAGAGTTGCATCCGGGCCACCCCTCCCTCCTTTGCCAGCCGTTGTCTCGGCTTGCACGGTGGGGCTGGTGGGGTCTTCCATCATGGGACCCTCCAGTATGTGGCTAGGGCTTCGCCATTCGTAACGGGGTTTTTGTATCGCCCGATAGTGCTAAGCTTCTTTTGGTGTTGGTCACAGGTACTTCCTCTCCTTTAAGGGAGGGTGAACTTCCCCGTGATACTACTAGACCCGCGGAAGGAGAGCCTGTAGCGGCGACTTTGACTGGTGGAGATGAAGAGATAGTCGACACAGAGGGGCTCTCTGAGGGGAGCGCCCCGGCTGGTGAGCTTCTTGTCTGAAACCCTTAACTGGATGGCTACCTTTATATGAGGCCAGATTGTGTGCCGACCCTTGTTATTTTGTTGATCCGCAGGGGCTTCTGGTTCCACCACCTCCTGCAATTCTTTGGAGACTTCTTCAGGCTCCTCTGGTAGCAGGAGTTTCATCATGGAGACAGAGGAGATTTCAGGCTCCTCTTCTTCTGGGGGGGCTCTTCCGCCGAGGGGGTTGAGATGGAGGATACTTCTAGAGGTGCGTAGGGGTCTTTCCTTCCCCTCTTTAGCGATGGTTTATGTTTTCCTACAGAATACTGACATTTCTATCTTGTGTGTAGTGCTGGAGTCAGGGGAGGAGTGTGTGTCAACTCCTAGTGCCGATGGTCGGGAGGAGGTCCTTGACCTCCCTGCGGCTTCTGGGGGGGACAGGACGGTGGGAGAAAGCTCTCGAGTCATTGAGGAGTCTCTGCCTTCTCCGACCCCGGCGAGTGACACCATAGGTATGGAGGAGTCTGCTCTGGGTTAGGAATGAGAACTCCTTTTTCTATGGTTTTTCACCTTATTTTTCATGGGAAGTTTCATGTATATTTCTCACTTTCCCTTTTGTTGTTTCTGAGCAACCTCCACTGGTGTGCTAGCGTAGATAGGCGACTCCTCCTTGAGCTTGGAGGTCGAGTGGCCCACTTCCGCCGCACCGCCAAAGCCGTTGGTGGACGCGAGTGTGGGTACCTCCCTACTTCAGTGAGTACGGGGCTACCTGCAGAGCGACCACCTCCCGTCTCCGGAGGATCTGAGGTAGCACCTGATAGAGTGCACCCGGGGCTACCACATCCTCGGCTTCCCACGTGAGCTTTGGATGTCTGGGCTGGCCGAGATATGGGTGGAGTACCCGCGGCTTTGTTAGACATAGGAGTAGAGGGCCCAAAGGCTGCCAGTGATCTAGGAGGAGCAAGAGCGATAGGCTCGGCTCGCGGCAACCGCGGCCGAGTAGAGGGGCCACATCGAGGCAGCTGAGTCCTTCTTTTGAGGCCGAGCTGTTCAGCTGGAGGAGGCCGAGAGTACGGCTGAGGCCTTGAGGAAGGCTTTGAAGGAGTAGTTGTCGGTCGTGGAGCGCGCCAGGGCTGAGTGGCAAGCGACCGGGAGCACGGTCGAGGTTGGTACTCAGCTCTTGTCCACTCTTGAGGCAGAGCTCACAGCTTAAGAGTATCGTCTGTCTGCATTGGAGGGGAGCCGGCTGTGATTTGATTGTATCTCCTCTCCCCTTTTGCCAGGTTATGTGCCCTGGTTGTATGTATTTGTTACCCCAAGGGCATGTCTTGGGCTTTCTATATAAAGTATGAATGACAAGCTTTCAGATTTCTCTTGCCATTTCTTGAGTCGTTCCACCTCTTTTCTTTCTTGTGGAATAATGCTGGATGTAGGTATTGGTGATCATGTACTGTTAGTCGTGGTTGATTCTTCTACTATGTGCTGGTGCTGGTGACAGGGAACTGGGTACTTGAATCCGGGTATTATACCGAAAACTGAGTGTTAGCTAGTGGTTGCCAGATATTGGGTACACAGGAAGACCTGAGCACAGGGTATTGAGGACTGGGCACTGGATACTGGGTGCTGAGTGTTGAGCACTGGGGGGGGCTGAGTGCGGGGTACTGGAGATGTCACACCCCGAGCATGGAAGGAACCCGGTACGTGTGACGAGTTATATCGATCATGTCAATCAGAGCACGAGGTAATTTGACCATAAGACAGAGTGCACAAATAGCAGGATAAATAGCCAAATCCTTTATTCATAACTTCAACTAACTTCATTACATAATCCATCAAAGGTAAAGAGTACTAGGTGACTTTCCAGACTTAATAAAATGGAAAATTACAATAATGACTCAAGAAAATAGAAAAGACACAACTAGACAGTAGCTTCATTGATCGGACGACTCTACACTCTTCACTCATGTCCATCCCCATCCGAATGATCTTCGTCATTAGAATTACCTGAAAAATAGGGAAAAACTAGGGTGAGCGAACGCTCAGTAGGAATTATATCTCAAGAACAAGCTTGCTTCAAGTAAATTACATGTTACATGAATGCAAGTATGGCTAAATATGAATGCATGATAATGTCGAGAGTGAAAATAACAAGAGTTATCAAGGCCGAACTAGTACTTTTCAAGAGGAATCATGTAAGGTATCAAGAATATCAAGCATGTAATATCAAATCATGTCATGAGAATTGGCTATTTAATTTCAAGCAAGTAAATACCCATTCCGGGTCACGCAAGTCACGTCATGTCAAGTCAAGCACGAGACCGTGAAATGCCATAATCTAGAAAGTCATGCACTTCGGTGTAATGCCACACCGTGATCAATAAAGCTCCCATGGGCACAAGTACTTTCGGGTGCTCCTCCTAGGATCAGATCGGTCCCCATTAATGCCAAGCATTGAGTCATGTATAATTAGGCATCCACTAAAGTTTATAGCCAATACAATTCCAAAGGAAATAAGCCATTGTAGGAATAAAAGGTAGATTTCACAGAACGAGGAGTTCAAGGACATAACTTTGAACAAGGATGACATACCGATAAATCACATGAAAACCACGGCAATTCAGGAATCTAAGATAATTGGCGCCCACTCAGGCTGCCATAAATTATAGAAATAGCACCCACTGTTTGGTCGCTAATTTCATGAATAGTAACAGGCATGACGGAAAATGGCACCCGTTTACACAGTCGCTCATTTAATTGGCATCCACTGTCTGGGCACACATTCCAGACAGAGACAGAACTCTCATAGAACACTATAACCACGCTCTATGATAGCTAGGGCATCATGTTTCTTCAGAGTGACATGACTGAAAGGGGTTCCAGGGTTTTTAGGGTACAACCAGCTCGGCTGCCTTGAGGGAATCCATGGCTAGCGTAGACTTACGGAGGTTTCAATGAAGAAAGTACCTATCTGAAGGAAGGAATATCCCGCGGAGGGTCCAATCATCACCAAGAGTTGAGGTGTAAGCGTGAAATATCGTGAAATAGAGACTCTATCTTCGGATGTGAGATAAGAGTGCCAATAGACCCGCGGTATGGGTCAAAACTCGATAAAAACTGAGAAGCAGGAAATAGCGACCACTCAGGCGGGCGCTATATAAATGTGCGACTGTTCATAACGTCACTAAATCAATAATTTTATATAAATTTAATACTTTTCACAAGAATGGGTGACCTTCCAAGAAGGCGCCATATATTTAAACAACGTCCAAGAAATGGTCATTAATTCATATTTTTCTGTATTATTTTCCTTTTTAAACAAAGAATCAAGAATAAGCGACTATGTATAGAGGTGTCACATCAAGAATAGGCGGCTGTGCAAATTGTCGCTCATTCTTTTATGTATACAAATCATAAAGCATCATGCAGGTACTTATCTAGACATAAATAACTGTTCATTTCTTTTAACTTAGCATGAACAATAGCATATTGACGTTTATAATGAATTTTAGGAAACTGATGACATGAACAAGTAGAGAAAAATATGAGGAATCTAGAACTATGCATAACATGTTTTTCAGATACATGGTTCCATAGTTATTTAATTTTAAACATGGGTTATTTACTAATTACGTTAAAAGAATTTGCGATAGGGTGATGGTTGCTAATTAACTGGCGGCAAGAATATTGTCGCCAATTCAAGAATCGACGGCTTTCCACACGGTCGTTCATTAATAAGCGGCCACTGCTCTGGTCGTAAATTTGCTTATGCAACAACAAACCTATATTTCTACGTAAAAACTCAAGAGCAGGGATCATGGAGTGATATGTGAACGTGGTATCATGATCTTTATGCATGCAACACTAATTACTATCGGTTTGTGCTTTAGTTCTTGAGAAAACCTACCTCTTATGTGGATGAAGAAACTAACAGGAAGCAGGAAGTGGAGGAAGATACTGATCTGAAGAAGCCTTCGCGCTTCCTCGTGCACGGCAGCAGCAACAACAAGAGTTGCAGTGACAAAGAGGATGAAGACGTCTATGCAAATCGGGAAGTAGAGGAAGCAGCCTTGCTTCTTCTTCACACACTCAGTCTCGAACAGGACGTCGGCGCTTGAGAGGGGAAGAAGAAAGGAAGACCATGAAGCAGTTGAAGCTCCACGTACGGTAGCAGGAGGACGTTGACGAACATCACGAACAGTAGCAGCAGCAAAGGTGCTACCGCATTTGAGCAAGGGTCTTATTTATAGGGATAGAGTCCTTTGGTGGCTTTAGAATCCTAGTGGGAACTACGTTTCCCACATAGCAATCCTAAAGGGTTTAAAATTTCCATGCCATTCTCCCTATTGCCATGTTCGCAGCCGCTATCCTGGTTGGGGTTCAAAACCCTAACTCCCATGCAAGCATCAAACGTGATAAAGGTTTTGGGATTTACTAAAAGCTCCATTATATGTATGTATTTATATACATACCCTTAACTCTAATCATAAGGCCCCTTTATATTAGCCGTAAGGCCCATTAGTCTTTTTAGGCTAACCTATGTACGTGAGGCCCATAGATATGTATGTAGGCTGGGCTTTTAGATGCCAATTGGTTATAAGTGAGAGGGTTCATCGTTTCTATTTTAGTTGGGCCTTGAATTTATTCTGTTTAATTTATTTAGGAAATTTTATTCCCTATAATTTTATCCCGGGTGCTACACCCTCCCCCACTTAAAAGAATTTGGTCCCCAGATTCAATTTCATATATAATGGAGGGTGCAGAGTACTTACAATCCTGAAATAAGTTAGAGAATCTTCTTCGCATAGATTCTTCTGTCTCCCATGTGGCTTCTTGCTCTAAGCATTTGCTCCATTTTATCTTCACCATAGGGATTGTCTTGTTCCTTAATACTCGCACCTCTCGATCTGGTATCTTCAAAGGCTTTTGTTCATATGTGAGATCCTTTTGTATCAGTAAGTTATCATGCTCTATGACGTGGAATGGATCATGCACATATTTCGTGAGCATAGAGACATGGAATACATTATGGACTTCCAATAGTTGTGGTGGCAAGGAGATCCGGTAGGCAACCTTGCCAACTCTCTCTAGTACTTTAAATGGACCAATGTATCTTGGTGTAAGCTTACCCTTGACACCAAATCTTCTAATGCCTTGACCAAGGGAAACCTTAAGGAATACATGGTCCCCGACTTGGACTTTGAGGTCACTTCTTCTAGTGTCGGCATAAGTCTTTTGTCTAGACTGAGCCATCTTGAGTTTTTCTCTAATACGTTGCACTTTCTCAGTTGTATTCCTTACCATATCCGGACCTAGAAGTTGCTTTTCCCCAACTTCATCCCAGCATATTGGTGAGCGACAACACCTTCCATACAATGCTTCGAAGGGTGCCATTTGAATGCTTGCCCGATAACTGTTATTATAAGCAAATTCGACCAGAGGCAAGTGATCATGCCAACTCCCACTGAAGTCAATAACACGGGCTCATAGCATGTCTTCTACGACTTGATTGGTCCTCTCAGTCTGACCATCCGTTTGGGGATGAACGGTAGTATTGAAGTTGAGTCTCGTCCCCAAGGAGTGTTGTAGACCCTTCCAAAAGTGAGAAGTGAAGCGCGGGTTTCGATCAGACACGATCGAAGCATGAACTCCATGTAGTCTAACCACCTCTTTGATGTATAAAGCAGCTAGAACATCAACCGACCATCTGCTTTTTATGGGCAAGAAGCGTGCCGACTTGGTCAATTGATCTATGATAACCCATATTCCATCATGTCTGCCCTTAGACTTAGGCAAACCAATGATGAAGTCCATTCCAATATCTTCCCACTTCCACTTGGGAATGTCTACGGGATGTAACTTACCAGCGGACTTTTGGTGTTCCGCCTTGACTTGTTGGCATGTGAGACAGTGAGACACAAAGTCCGCTACCTCCCTTTTCATATTGGGCCACCAGAAAGTCCGTTTCAAATCTTGGTACATCTTGGTAGCTCCAGGGTGTATAGTGTACCTTGATCGATGTGCTTCTTCTAAGATCTTATTCTTTGATTTAAGACAGTCTGGTACACATGTCCTTTCTCGGAACAATAATCTTCCATCTGATGCTAACTTGAAATCAGGTTGTTCTTCTAGCTTGCCCTTTATTTCTACTAATACCGAGTCGTTATCTTGAAGTTCTTTGATCTCGAAGAGTAATCTGGTTGTATCCTCATGTGTGATAGAATAATACACCCTTTCTCCTTGTCTGTATTTAGATCAAGTTTGGAAAATTGCTCCAACATCTTCCATTCTTGGATCATATAGTTGGCCAATAATGCTCTCGACTTTCGACTAAGGGCATCTGCTACGGAATTACCCTTTCCAGGATGATATTGTATAGTGAAGTCGAAGTCCTTGAGGTATTCTAGCTAACACCTTTGTCTCATATTTAACTCCTTTTGTGAGAATAAATATTTGAGGCACTTGTGATCGGAGTACATGGTGAATTGCTCTCCATAGAGATAGTGCCTCTAGATCTTTAAAGCAAACACTACTGCGGCCAACTCTAAGTCGTGAACCGGGTAGTTCTCTTCATGCTTCTTTAGTTGTCGAGAGGAATAAGCAATGACTCTCCCTTGTTGCATTAATACACATCCGAGGCCAATGCTAGATGCATCGGTATACACCTCGAACTTCTCTCCTTCAGCTGGTAATGCTAAGACTGGAGCGGTCATCAAATGATCCTTCAAGGCTTGAAAGCTTCTCTCATAATCTTCATTCCACTTATAAGGAAACTCCTTGCATGTCAGTCTAGTAAGAGGGATAGCAATCTTGGAGAAGTCCTTTATAAATCACCGGTAATAACCAGCTACACCCAAGAAACTACGGATCTCAGTTGCATTAGTCGGCCTTTCCCAATTCTTCACAACCTCAACTTTTGATGGATCAACTGAAATTCTATCCTTCGAGATTACATGCCCTAAGAAAGATACCTCCTCGAGCCAGAAATCACATCTACTGAGCTTGTCATAAAGTTGATTCTTCCTTAATATTTGTAATGCAGTCCTCAAATGCTCCTCATGATCTTCCTTAGTCTTTGAATATATCAATATATCATCAATGAGAATCACAACAAATTGGGCCAGATGAGGCCTGAATATACTGTTCATTAACTGCATAAAGGCTGCAGGGACATTCATTAGTCAAAAAGGCATAACCGTAAATTCATAATGTCCATACCTGCTCCGAAATGCCGTTTTGTGAATATCTTCATCCTTGATCCTTAACTGGTGGTATCCCGACCTGAGATCAATCTTTGAGAAATACTTGGCTCTAGATATCTGATCAAATAATTCATCGATCTTCGGCAGTGGATACTTATTCTTGATAGTAAGGTGGTTCAGCTGTCGATAATCGATGCAGAGTCTCATCGATCCATCTTTCTTCTTGACAAATAGCACAAGTGCTCCCCACGGGGAAGTATTTGGTCTAATGAATCCTTTCTTCAAGAGCTCCATCAATTGTTCCTTCAATTCCTTTAGCTCGGCGGGGGACATTCTATAAGGTGCCTTAGAAACCAGGCCAGCACTAGGGACAAAGTCGATGGTGAAGGCCACTTCCCTCTCCAGGGGTAATCCGGGTAAATCTTCCGGGAATACATCGGTGTTTGCGATGGGTTTTATCCGACCATCTTGTTGTTTTATTTCGTGTATATATGTATATATGTACATATATATATATCTTGTTTCATGTGTCGATCAACCAATTAACTAACTGGTAATTAACTGACTGATTGACGACGCGGGCATGCCAGTCATGTGAGTGACGAGTTTACTATGCGCTCATTCTGACCCATGTCGAGCGAAAGTGAGGTTCGGTCGGGACCAGCAGTCCGCCATACCATAAAGGTTATGACGTTAATTACATCCCCCACAAGGAGGGAACACCTTTGATTAATTATCGAGATAATGGGCTGTCAAGGCCGGAATAAAGGATGCGATGTTTATGAACATGACGGAATCATGCGAGATGCACCTATCTATCATGCAGGAGAGACATGGTTCGTTGAGCTGGAGACCCTTGGCACGTGGCGGAGGGCGTAGGCCTAGAAACCACCATCGCGCATAGCAGAGACTTCCGATCGGATGTAACCCGACCCTCTGTCGATGCCATTTGATATACCCGAGGGTCAATGCAAGCATGCATGCATGATGATGATAACTATGCTAAGCATGATGACATGATTATGAAGGTAAGCAGAGCTCAGTCATATTTATTAAGCCCTGCCAGCGGGGAAAATGGTAACATAAAAGGTGATGACGAAAGCAAAGTGCTAATACGTATGATAGCGAACATGATCGAAAGGTTTATTCAGGGCATAAACAGCCCTTACCTTATTCAATCTACTGCTAATTGGGGCTGCCAATCTCGACCACGGGAGGCCAGGATTGCCTCGGGGGCGAGCCAGGGATTTAGACAGCAAACGATCAGAAACGGCGCCAGGAAACGTAGGTATAGGACTTAAAACGGCGTGGGAAACCGTAGGTGCAAGAGAGAAGTTAAAACGGCGTGGCTTGATTGGGGGGCGCCGGGAAGAAGTGCACCGAAAAGGGCGCGCCGTTTTAAGGCGCGCCGTATATAAACGACGCCGGTTTAGCCCGATCTCACGAAAATCGAGATTTCATTCATTTTTATTGGGTTTATTAAAATACTTTAGGAAACTTTGAAAGTTTACTTAAGTCATTTATTCAAAGGATCGACCCCGGGGCATCCGGGAGCCGAGTCACAGGCTCGCGCGAGGTTCATACTCGAGCGCGGCGATCGTTCCGAGTCAGACTCGTTCGAGCCGAAATTTCGGCAGCATCTCCCCATCCCGGAGGATTGTCGGGGAGAAGCGGGGAGTACTCACGTGGCGGAGCAACCGCTGAGGTCCGGGTGGCGCAACGGCGGCCGGCAAACCCGAACGGAGAGGAAAACCCCGAGGCCTAGCCTGCTAGGGGTACCGAATCTGTGGGCGACAGTGAGCGAATGAGGCTACTCATTATGGGAGCGAAAACCCCGAGGGCTAGCCTGCGAGGGGATGCGACCCGAGTCACCACAACACTCAAATCGGGACGACCGACAGAGGGAAGGAAACCACGAGGGCTAGCCTACAAGGGGCACACAACCTGCGGCCACCACGAGGTCCATTAAGAACCGTGTATTTGAACTGTAGGGCTTAGCCCCATCACAGTGCACTCAATGGCTGGGAGGGATACTCGTCATCAACGGATGAGCCTCCCCTATCGATCGAGTGACTAACTAACATAGAAGATTGGGGGAATATCCCCCTCCCCGAGTACTGGAGCGATGCTACAGAGCAGACTCCTGTTAAGATGCGAAGTGGAAAGGGTGGCACAAGACATCGTCTGACGACAAGTGGGCAACCGAATTGCTGGACACATTAGAACAGTGAAGCCCACAGGCTAGATAAATTAATACTGGCATGCGATATGATTAGCGTAAAGATTTGGGGACGGGGTATATATATACATCATGTTCGGAAAAATCGATAGGGGCTCGTCCCAGGATGAAGAAGGAATGACAGAAGCGATCTTCCCCTCCCATCTAGCCTATGAGGAAAGGCATAGGGGCGGCGAAGGGACTGCTCCCTAAACGGAGATGAACAGAGATACGCACATAGGTGCGTCTCCGATCACAGAACCCGTGGCACACATGGTGCAGAGCCCGACCATCACAATGGGATAGAGAGAGAACCCCGGGGAGGGGGGGAATGATTCATATAGCCTAGGAGTATATCCAGCATAGGGAAAAAGGGATCTGGGAACTATGCACGTCGGGAAACATTAAATGCACATCTGAAGAGAAATTAGAGAGAAAGCATGAAAGATGGATACATCATCGGACATCAACACATTCCATTCATTCGATGAATGATACGGGTAGATATATACACAACATATATTCCGGCGCCGGCGTTGTCGCTCGGCCGCCGTTTACATTAATAGAAGAGGATCATCCCAGATAAAGAGAAGAGGCAGAGGCGATGGTGAGGGAGGGGAGGTCAGGCTCATATCATCACCCGTCCCCTCTCTCACTTACATTGTATCAGGGGGGGGAAACCAAAGAAGAAAAAGGGGAATCGACCGGAAGAAAACCACGTAGACCCACCTAGACTCTTTCTCCAGAACAGGGTATCGGATCCCCGGCTTCTCTTCTCCGGCTCCGGAGATATTCAGACGAGCAGACGAGGAAGACGGCGGCGAGAACCCTCAATGGAAAACCCTACTTCTCCCCCCAAGGTTTTTCTCTCGAACCAACAACCCTTCCCCTCGTATTGGCTATCTTCTCTCTTTTTTTTCTTTCTGATTCCTCCTCCCCCTTTCCTCGTGTCTTCTATTTTTTGTTTCGAAGGCGGGGTATATATATACCTCGTTAATCCGGCGCCCTTGGAAGGGGGCGCGCCCGATCAAACGGTGTCGGGAAAAGTCCCGATTGTGTGGGCGCGCCGGATTTGGGGGCGCCGTATTAAGCAGCGTCGGTGACCCTTCACGCGCCGTTTTAGCTTATTTGCTCGGCGTGGGTCAGCCGATGGGTCCGGGGGTGGTTCCGGAAGCTTCTATTGACTGTTCCTCTCGTCCTGGCCCTTGGAAAACCCTGACGGGGTGTTGACGAAGCTCTTGATGTGACGAATGGCCTTAATCAGAACTTCGCGTGTGTCTGGCCCGAGCACACGGGTATCCTGTTGGCACGGCCTTCGGCACTGTGATTTGTGCTTCTGGTCGAGACGGACTCGTGCTCGAAGCTTCCTTGCGGGATGGCATTGCATCCGGGGTAATTCTGCCTTGAATGGCGATCAATCGGCCACTAACGGGCCCACTATGGCGAGAAGCCGAACCCGTGTCGGGTGATCGGGGCCTTCTGCTGATAGAACCTTCGGTCCCTTGTTGTGGACGACCGAGGACGTTCTTCCTCCTTAGGAGAGTGATTGGGTAGACCATCGTCCTTGGTCGGGCGACGGATGTAAGGTAGCGGCATGACGAGGTCGATGTCGGATCATTGGGCAGGCTTGGTCGCACTGCCGGTTGGTTGCGGGTTCATTCCGACTCTCCTGAGGTAAAGTCCCCGGTGCTCATTTCAAGGTGACTTGGGGCTCCGTCAACTTGAGGAATCTTTGATAAGTTGATCTTCATCGGCTTCTGTGCTTCAGTGGGCCGTATCATTTGTCTTTGCGGCTTGGTCACCGGAGGATTATATTTTGAGTGCCAACAATTAGGAAACTCCCTGACTACACGAATGTCTTCTAGCTTGGACTCCTTAACTCCCGTGGCAGTCACAAATGCTATGAAAGCCACACACCCCTTTCTTAAGAGCTTGCTAGCTCGGAGAGCCGAAATAAGGGGTGACTTATTTCGACTCCGAGGACTAGTGTAAACTAGCTCCAGATGATCATCAAAAGTTATCTTGCCCTTCTGACAATCTATAGTTGCCTTGTGTGTGGATAGCCAATCGGCACCTAATATGACATCATATCCTTTCATGTCTAGGCATATCAAATCGGCAGGTAGAGTTTTCCCTTTAACCATAACTTCACTATTCGGGTAATGGTGTGTAATCTCGGACTCACTTCCAAGAGGAGTAGATATAACTAAGTCTAACCATACAGGTTCCATAGAAAATGAAGCAACAAATCTTTTGGAAACAAATGAATGAGTTGCGTCGGTATCAAATAAGACATGAGCAGTCTTGGAACAAAATTTTAATGTACCTTCCATGAGTCCACCTTCACTATTTTCCATCTCTTGAAGAGTTTAGAGACGGGCTTGCTTTTTGTCACGCCCCGATGTGGAAACTCAGAACGCAACTATTGTAATCACTCATGACAATCAGAGCACTAACGTAATTAAATAGACACTGAATTTGCAATGAGAATAATCTACTCAAATAACTGCCAACTTTATTTATCAAATCCTTCCGGGTTGAAATGACCTATTACATGCGACTCAAATTAAAAGAAACAAGTCAACTGGACCCATTACACTCTTGCAACTAAAGATAACGACACATTTTAACACAATCTATGCTAGGGCTGCCACCAGGCAAGACTTCTAATTGGATCACTCTCGGGTCTTCACTCTTGTCCGTCACCATCGGTTTGCGTATCCTCGCCAGAGCTACCTGAAAAGGGGGGAAACGACTAGGTGAGCGAACACTCAGTGGGTCTAACAGGCAATGTATAAGTGATTAACCAATTTAGTCATGTTATCGAGAAAACATCAAGCAAATGGAAATAAATAAGGATAGCAACGAATGATAGTCAATTAAATGGCAAGAAAAATGCAAGGACTAGAATGGATAGAACCATAGCATAATCTCATGAATTGGCCGAACAAGCACATAAGTATAGCAAGTCATGTGAGATCATAAAATTTATGTGGAGAAGAATGTCATAGACACACGCTAGCAAGTACTCGGTGCAATGCCACACCTTGTCATTACAAACTCCCCGAGGCACAAGTACTTTCGGGCGCTCCTCCCAGGACCAGACCGGGCCCTTTATGATGCGTTGGCATTGATTAGTGGATCCAAGATCCCAAGATATCTGGACATTCATTGAAATCGGCCAAGATTTCCAAGGCTAAGTTTTTGTAACTTATCTCTAAGATCAAGTGAAATTCCAAGTAAGTTTAAGATGAGAAGTCATAAGAATATGACTTGGGAGTCAAAGTTCATGAAAAATAATCATGAATGAAGGCAAGCTTTCGCAGTCCAAGGCCATCCTTGGCACGGCTGCTACAACACAAAAAAACCATGAAAACCACGTTCTGCCTCAAGGGTTGCGATCATACTCAGACCGCTAGAAAGGAGTTAACGGTCCAACTTCGATCGCTTATCAGGTTGGGTATAGCAAGGTGGTTCGATCGATTCAATCGGGTCCTTGATCAGCCTGAGGCAGGGTGGGACCGAACCAGGGTCCAGCCCACACAACCTAGGTCGATAGAGGGGACTTAGGTCGACTTGATCAGGGTAGGGTCGACCTGGAACAAAAATAAGTTGACTAAGAAAATTTGGCACATAGCCAGATCAGTGGGAACCTAGCGGTCTAGCCAAGGCTGATAATGAGCCTTAGCGGTCCCAGGAGGGCCACTAGCAGGTCGAACAGAGCAGAACAGTCCCGATTTTGGGCTGCCCAAAACACGGGTCAAGCAAGGCGGTGGGCTCAGGTCTGGTGGTACAACCTGCCCGGCTTCCTGGTGGGAATCCCAGGCTCGCGGGGACTAACGGAGGTCGCATAATAGTGGTCCTAGTCTGACGGAAGGAGTATCCGGCGGAGAGTCACAACTATTAAAAGATTGAGGCTCAAAAACATGAAAAACAAGAACTGTGCGGTCAGTCAATACCACTGGAGTGGCATGACTGTCAAACAATCTTAATATCTAGCAATTCAACAGCAATAGCGTAGCAATTTAATAAATCATGGACAATTGTATTGACTACTCATTTGGCATTTGAAAGAAGTCTATTGATAAGTCATGATATGAAGGAATTAAGGTATTTATTTCAGCAACTATGATTAATATAAGCAACTTAGACTTAAATGTTCCACATAACCCTAATCATTAGGTGTGTTTTTACCCTACTCACGCTGTCTAATCAGGAGAGATTACAGGCGAAAACATCGTGACACCACTGAAACCCAAACGCGTCTGGCGGTCAGGGGAAGGGCAGCTACCCTTGGTTAGTGGTCCACCTGTGACCACTAGGGCGAAATTCAAGAAGGAGCCTTGTGGTCTATCGGGTGGCCACCAGGCCCAGCGGTGGTCCCTGGTACGTCTGCAACCAGGATCTCCGCGCTGGCTTTAGGCGAACCCGACACACCTCATTTATAACTAGCTATTCGTGCAATATAGTCAATGAAATTTGGGCAAAACGACATCAATAGAAAGAAGACAAAATTTCATGCAAGATAGCAATGATTAATTAGAATTTTAGCATGTCAATCCTAACATCAGATTGATCTTAGTGAAACTAACATGGACGGTGCCCTAACATGACATGCCTCGGCTAAAAACTGTAATACAATCACCATACTAACTAAAAATTAGGGCTTTTGGTATCAAAATGAAGAGGACTTGAAGGCACACATGGTGAAGTAGTTTAATTATGATTGGATCTGCTAGAACCTACCTTAATCGAAGGAAGAAGGGGGCCACTGGTTGTCGGAACCGCAAGAGAACACCTCACTCCAACTTAATGATTCCTCCCTCGAACGCTCCTACCGCCGGCCGCCTCAGCAAATGAGGGTTCTAGGTTACGCTAGGGTTCATTTAATAGAGGGGAATTCGATCCTAGAGGTGTGATAAGGGCGAGGAGGGTCTTGGAAGTCCTTCGTGCATGAAACTTGCGCTTGATCGGGTCACGCCGCCTCTCGGTCGAAAATTGGGGTACTAGGGTTAGGGTTTACGTGCAGAGATAGAGGGGAAAAGGTCTCCTAACCATGGCCGTTCGATTAGATCCTGATTGAGCCTATTTGAGCTAGATTTGGGTTCGAATTAGGTGATTTAAGGGCAGGTTGATCTAACTCTGATTTTAACCCAAAGACTTCTAATTTTGGGCTTGATTAAGTTTTAATTCGAGGTCGACTAAAGAAACAAAGTGTCTAAGTTTTTGATCTTCTACACGATTATGATTTTTCCATATTTTTTTAAATTGGTTTGGAATTTTATAAAAAGGGGAATTTAATTTAATATTAAGAAAATCACTTGATTGCTACAAAAGTATATTAATTAAATTCGGGGTGTTACACTGATGGGGACATCACCTCCCATGCCCACGTTCACAGCTCGTCTCCTCGCCCCGGTTGCATCCGGCATGGTCTAGTCATTTAATTTCGAGTCCTATGTAATTTTTATTTGAGTCATTTGATGTATTTCCCCTTTTATTTGAGTCATGTTCCTAGGTCTTGTGTTCATTTCCCTAAGTTTGAGTGTCATTAGGTTGTCTAGTTAGCTATTGGGCCCAATTCATTGGGCTTGGCCCAAGGGCTCTCCCCTACCCCCTCGGTTATTTGTCATTGAGTCAATTGTCAGGGACTTTTGTAGAAATGTGGGTTTCCTATATATAGGACCCCATTTCCCCCCATTTCAACTTAATGAATCAATCAATGAAAAAATTGTCTTTTTGTGAGTTCTATCTTTATTTGTATGGTGGAGTGAATCCATTAGTGAGGTGAGAAGCCTTAGGGAGAGAATCCCACCCATCCCTCTCTTAATCTCTATTTTTCACTCCACTTTCTCTCTCCTCCACACCCAAATTTGAATTTTCTTCTCTCTCCTCCCTTCCCAACCACCTCCACTCCCCACCTACCCCATTTAAGCCTCTTCCCATTCCCCACAACCCTCATCAATACTCCTCCCCTTCCCAAGACCCCCTCCACCAATCCTTTCCTCACCATCCAACCCCCAACTACCCCTCCCACTTTCCCAAGCACTCTTCCCACTACCCCAAGCACCTATTACCTTCCCCACACACCTCTTCCCATCCCCCAAGACCAAAAATTAACCCCACCCTTAAACCTATTTTCAAATATCCTTTCCCTCTCTCCATTCCAGCCAAATTCGCAGCCCCCACTCCCACCATCTGTTGGACCCCCTTCCAGACCTTATTCTCCCCCTCCCACACCTTAGAACACCCCCTCCAAGACCCCCTTACAACCAGAGGTCACTCCCACACTCAACCACCCCCATTTCCCCTCCCATATACCCCATTTCCCGCCATCATCTTCAACCTCCAGTTTTCAGTTCGCAGACAGCAGAAGAGTAGCAGCTTACAGAGGTGACCCCGACCACATCCCAATGAATCTGAAGGTGCAAGAGGCATCCACGGATGCATCTACCTGTCTTCTCCGCAACAGAAGTGGTTTCGTCCTCTTCCGAGCTCGGTGCTGCCCAGGAGGCCCATTCTTCCACGACTGCGCAGATCTGTCCCTGCAGAGGTTCTGAGCCGGAGAAAAAGCTTCACCACGATGAACCCAGGAGGACCCAGGCCATGAGCTCTTCTACAAAGTTCTTTTCCTTCCTGTCTACTTTCAGAATCAAGAAGCGGAATGCCGTTCGGCATCCGGTAGCAGAAGTTATCAATTTTCTTCCTCGGCATTGCGACTCTGCTTCCCCACAGTTTGCACCGACCTTCCCTCACTCTTATGGATCCACTGTTCTTTTGTGGCATCGTTTGGCATCCCCGTTTGTTCTGATGCAAAGAGGACCCGTCCACGGTTCCAACGGTTCTGGTGGCACCTAATTTGGAGTTCGGGAACGGCCGGGGCAACCTCTTCTTCCTGCTATTAGTAACCAGTTGCTGTCAGTCCGGGAATCAGCGACCCTGTTCGAGCTATTGCCCAGGCCAGCAGCGAACCCAGAAGAATTCGGAAAAATTTAGAGGCACTCCAGTTCCAGTAACGAAGATTTTCTCACTAGTCTCGCCCTTGGAAAAATTCCTGATCAAGTTCTGCAGCCACAGTACCGACTGTCTATCCACAATTGCCGAGAGAAGGCAGATTCGGCATCTTCACTTCATCATCGTTTTAGCCCTAGTTTTCCCCACCCCGCTTGGCCGGCTGAAGGCCCCTCCCTACGTGGAGGTAGTTTGATTGTAATCCATTAACCCCCACCCCAAGATCCCCCTCCTGCGAGAGGTGTAGTGTTGTAATTTGGTTTGATCAGGTCAAGCTACCCCGGCGCGGCGTGTGGGGAACCCACGCTTCCCCGCTCGCCCTCGTCTCCGAGCGGGACCGGTTTCTTCAAACCGATCGAGTGAGTGCTCCAAAACTTTACTCTAATTCATGCTTGTTCTTTCAATATTAGTTCATAAACTCCGCTGGCCGTGACGAGAGCCTGATCCTTAAGCTCATTTGCTATAAGTGATCATCGTGGGAAGAGAGTGGAACCCGTGCCCTTTGGCACTTCGTCGGACCCTTGATTTGGGCAGCCATACCCTTGGGGAATCAAACCTTGGCCTTGCTGTCCCTCTACCAGCAAGGGCCCAGCCCATACAACCTCCCCTTGGCATTGCCAAGTTACCCCGGGTCTTAGTGTGCATCGGGTGAGCGGTTGCCATTATCGATCCATTTTGAATGCTTAATTGTGCTTGCTTGTTGAGTCCTAGGTTGTGTCACATCAAATTGGTATCAGAGCAAGTTCTAGACTTGTCTCTACTAAGTCTTGTCCTAGGGCCATCTCATTCATCAGCCGTTCATCATGACCACTTCCTACTTAGCCTATTCGCCATCCTTAGACCCATTAGCGGCTTTTGTGTTTGATGGATCCTACCCTAGTATATATCTAGAATGGGAGAGCTCCATAGACCGACATTTTGCGAGGTTCACTCTATCAGGGCCGATACAAGTCAACTATGCCAAAAGTTTGCTCTGGCGCCAAGCTAGGAATGAATGGCAAAACATTGTAGGCTTAAGGGAAGTTGGAAGGCAAGAGCCCATCAACTCTTGGGTTGAGATGAGAAATGAGCTTAGGAAGATTTATGCCCATCTAGACCCTCTTATCACCATGGAGGAAGCCCAAGCTACCACCAATAAGGAAGAAGAGCCTCAATCTTCCCCCACCCCTCATGGTCTGGATCCTCAAAAGCCTTGCACCATCACACATGGCACCCTCACCATAGATGAGTCCATACTCCAATGGCTCAAGCAAAGTCCCACCCTCCCTAGCTCAACACCATTGGGATATCAATCCCAAATTGTTCCCACCCGGCCTCCCCATGTCACTCTCCAAACCTTCTACTTTGTGGGAGACTTGGGAGACCTAGTGGATTGCCTATATTGGCAAGTCCACTTGACCAGCTTGCTTGCCATGGGACCATCGGAGCCTAACACCATTAACTTTGCCCACCCCACCATTGGCTCCATCACCTCCATTTGCACGAGTGGGCATTGCACTATTGAGATCCTCCTATATCTCCCCTTGGAGGAAGAACCCACTCTGGTCTACTCCCCACCCTTTGAGATTCCTAATGCCTTAAACGGTCAACACACTAGAGATCTTGGACCAATTACTTTGGAGGAGGATGACTCACCATCATTTAAAGACCTTGAAGACATAGAGTCCCTCCCTCTAAGTAGCCCTTTCCATGACTCCTTTGACCCTTTCCTATGGGAGCCTAGATCCCCATGTGACCCACCGACATCACCCACCACCCACCCATTCCTACCCATACCCACCATGTTGAGCCAAGCCCACCTCAACCATGACCCAGGCTATACGATGAGAACCTTGACCTTAGGTAACATACACCTAGGGATTGATGAATTACCCCACCCCATGATGACCACCTTCTTAGATCCATTCGATCCTTTTCAATGGGAGTTCAAAGGTTGTCCCACACCTATACACATGGAAGTCACCTTTGGGAAAAGCATGCATGTGTCTAGGCTTACCATACCCCTTGGCATGAACACTATGTTGGGTCCATTCATTCATATCACCCACATGTCAAGTAGAAAGTATGAGTGGTCCATATTCAGATGTCATAGTCCACCTTCATTCATCATGGGTCTTAAGCATGTCAAAGCCATCTACGGATGTCCGGGTCCCCCAATATTTATCACCAATTTGCATGATAGGGCCACCTACGGGTGCCCCGGCCCACCTAGGCTAACCAAAGTCTACACTGCATCATTACACGATAGGTCTACTTTTGGTTGCCCAGGTCCACCCATCACCCCTAGAATGTCTGCATTCACAACATTGCATAAAGAGATCCGCAAGCACATTAGCAAGAAGAATGTGACTTATAAAAGGCGAGCCGACTCTCATCGACATCACCAGGAATTCCATGAGGGTGACTTTGTGATGGTAAGGACAGAGAGGCTCTCCCCGGGAGCCATCTCCAAATTGAGGCCACGTGGGGCTGGTCCCTTCCAGGTCCTGAGGCGCATTGGTGCAAATGCCTATGAGTTAGATCTCCCCAAGGAATATGGGATAAGTCCCACATTCAGTGTCGCTGACCTAGTGCCATACAAGGGACCCACGGTGGTACCTAGTGAGGATATTGAGCCTATTCCCTCCGTTGAGAGAGCACCCACCCGTGAGGAGAGTCCACCAGCCAAGAGAGCCCAGCGTGAGCGCATTGAACGAATATTGGATGAACAGGTCACTACCACCAGGAGCAAGGTATACGAGCGCTATCTCGGCAGGTGGATGGATCGGTCTCGTTCGGAAGACTTGAGGGCAGTACCACTTCTACACCCTCCAAGGAGGGAAGGACACTTACTCGACGGAGTCGAGTTCTCCGCACCCCGGGAGTATGATGGGGACATCACCTCCCATGCCCACGTTTACAGCTCATCTCCTCGCCCCGGTTGCATCCGACATGGTCTAGTCATTTAATTTTGAGTCCTATGTAATTTTTATTTGAGTCATTTGATGTATTTCCCCTTTTATTTGAGTCATGTTCCTAGGTCTTATGTTCATTTCCCTAAGTTTGAGTGTCATTAGGTTGTCTAGTTAGCTATTGGGCCCAATTCATTGGGCTTGGCCCAAGGGCTCTCCCCTACCCCCTCGGTTATTTGTCATTGAGTCAATTGTCAGGGACTTTTGTAGAAATGTGGGTTTCCTATATATAGGACCCCATTTCCCCCCATTTCAACTTAATGAATCAATCAATGAAAAAATTGTCATTTTGTGAGTTCTATCTTTATTTTTATGGTGGAGTGAATCCATTAGTGAGGTGAGAAGCCTTAGGGAGAGAATCCCACCCATCCCTCTCTTAATCTCTATTTTTCACTCCACTTTCTCTCTCCTCCACACCCAAATTCGAATTTTCTTCTCTCTCCTCCCTTCCCAACCACCTCCACTCCCCACCTACCCCATTTAAGCCTCTTCCCATTCCCCACAACCCTCATCAATACTCCTCCCCTTCCCAAGACCTCCTCCACCAATCCTCTCCTCACCATCCATCCCCCAACTACCCCTCCCACTTTCCCAAGCACCCTTCCCACTACCCCAAGCACCTATTACCTTCCCCACACACCTCTTCCCATCCCCCAAGACCAAAAATTAACCCCACCTTTAAACCTATTTTCAAATATACTTTCCCTCTCTCCATTCCAACCAAATTCGCAGCCTCCACTCCCACCATCTGTTGGACCCCCTTCTAGACCTTATTCTCCCCCTCCCACACCTTAGAACACCCCCTCCAAGACCCCCTTACAACCAGAGGTCACTCCCACACTCAACCACCCCCATTTCCCCTCCCATATACCCCATTTCCCCCCATCATCTTCAACCTCCAGTTTTCAGTTAGCAGATAGCAGAAGAGTAGCAGTTTGCAGAGGTGACCCCGACCACATCCCAGTGAATCTGAAGGCGCAAGAGGCATCCACGGATGTGTCTACCTGTCTTCTCCGCAACAGAAGTGGTTTCGTCCTCTTCCGAGCTCGGTGCTGCCCAGGAGGCCCATTCTTCCACGACTGTGCAGATCTGTCCCTGCAGAGGTTCTGAGCCGGAGAAAAAGCTTCACCACGACAAACCCAAAAGGAACCAGGCCATGAGCCCTTCTACAAAGTTCTTTTCCTTCCTGTCTACTTTCAGAATCAAGAAGCGGAATCCCGTTCGGCATCCGGTAGCAGAAGTTATCAATTTTCTTCCTCGGCATTGCGACTCTGCTTCCCCACAGTTTGCACCGACCTCCCCTCACTCTTCTGGATCCACTGTTCTTCTGCGGCATCGTTTGGCATTCTCGTTTGTTCTGCTACAAAGAGGACCCATCCACGGTTCCAACGGTTCTAGAGGCACCTGATTTGGAGTTCGGGAGCGGCCGGGGCAACCTCTTCTTCCTACTGTTAGTAACCAGTTACTATCAGTCCGAGAATCAGCGACCCTGTTCGAGCTCCTGCCCAGGCCAGCAGCGACCCCAGAAGAATTCGGAAAAATTCAGAGGCACTCCAGTTCCAGTAACAAAGATTTTCTCACTAGTCTCGCCCTCGAAAAAATTCCTGATCAAGTTCTGCAGCCACAGTACCGACTGTCTATCCACAATTCCTAGAGAAGGCAGATTCGGCATCTTCACTTCATCATCGTTTTAGCCCTAGTTTTCCCCACCCCGCTTGGCCGGCTGAAGGCCCCTCCCTGCGTGGAGGTAGTTTGATTGTAATCCATTAACCCCCACCTCAATATCCCCCTCCTGCGAGAGGTGTAGTGTTGTAATTTGGTTTGATCAGGTCATGCTACCCCGGCGCGGCGTGTGGGGAACCCACGCTTCCCCGCTCGCCCTCGTCTCCGAGCGGGACCGGTTTCTTCAAACCGGTCGAGTGAGTGCTCCAAAACTTTGCTCTAATTCATGCTTGTTCTTTCAATATTAGTTCATAAACTCCGCTGGCCGTGACGAGAGCCCGATCCTTAAGCTTATTTGCTATAAGTGATCATCGTGGGAAGAGCGTGGAACCCGTGCCCTTTGGCACTTCGTCGGACCCTTGATTTGGGCAGCCATACCCTTGGGGAATCAAACCTTTGCCTTGCTGGCCCTCTACCAGCAAGGGCCCAGCCCATACAACCTCCCCTTGGCATTGCCAAGTTACCCCGGGTCTTAGTGTGCATCGGGTGAGCGGTTGCCATTATCGGTCCGTTTTGAATGTTTAATTATGCTTGCTTGTTAAGTCCTATGTTGTGTCACATCATACACCCTCCCCCACTTTAAGGAATTTGGTCCTCCAAATTCTCCGAACTTATCGAAACGGGGAAAACCAAGGTGACTGACCTTAGAACAATTCTGGATATTGCTTCCAGATTATTTCTTCTGACTTCCACGTGGCTTCTTCTGTTCCACGCCTACTCCACTGGACCTTGACCATCAGTATGGACCGATTCTTGAGTTGTTGTTGCTTTCGATCCAAAATCTTGATAGGCTTCTCTTCATAGGATAGATCTTCCTTTAGCTCCAGATCTGTATGCTGAATAATATGCGAGGGGTCATAAACGTACTTCCATAGCATGGACACATGGAAACCACTATGCACGCCTGACAACTGGTGTGGTAATGCCAATCTATAGGCAACTTCTCTCACTCTCCCCAGAATTTCAAACGGACCAACAAATCTTGGATTTAGCTTGCCACGGATGCCAAATCTTCTGACTCCTCTCGTAGGTGAGATTTTCAAAAATATGTGCGCACCAACTTGGAACTCCAAATCTCTTCTTCGGTTGTCAGCATAGCTCTTCTGTCTGGACTGTACAACTTACAGATGATCTCTAATAATCTGAATGTTCTTGGTTGATTCTGAAATAAGATCTGGTCCAAGCCATTACTTCTCGCCTACCTCATCCCAGCACAAGAGTGATCTACAGCTTCTTGCATACAAAGCTTCAAATGGTGCCATTTGAATACTAGACCGGTAACTATTGTTGTAAGCAAATTCGATCAGGGCTAAATGTTCATGCCAGCTACCTCCGAAGTCAATCATGCAAGCTCTTAACATATCTTCTACAATCTGGTTTGTTCTCTTTGTCTGCCCGTCAGTCTGAGGATGAAAGGCGGTACTAAAATTCAGACGGGTTCCCAAGGATTCCTGCAATCCTTTCCGAAAATAAGATGTGAACCTGGGGTCTCTGTTAGACACAATATTCACAGGTACACCAAGCAACCTCACTACCTCTTTCAGGTACAAAGCAGCTAACACATCCACTGTCCACTTCGACTTGATGGGCAAGAAATGCACGGACTTAGTTAATCGATCCACGATTACCCAAATTGCATCGAAACCACCACGGGTTCTAGGCAAACCCATGATAAAATCCATGCCGATACTTTCGCACTTCCACTGTGATATTTCGAGAGGCTTTAACTTCCCGGCAGGTCTAAAATGCTCAGCTTTCACCTGCTGACATACTAAGCATCTGCTCACGAACTCAGCCACTTCTTTCTTCATGCTCGGCCACCAAAAGATCCTCTTCAAATCCCAGTACATCTTAGTAGCTCCATGGTAGATTGTATACTTGGACCTATGGGCTTCTTCAAGGATCTTATTCTTCACTTTGGCTGAATCAGGGACGCAAGTTCTTTATCGGAACAATAATCTGCCATCCTCGGCCAGCAGAAAATCTGGTCGAATATTCAAACTTTCCTTGATATCTACCAAAAAAGGGTCATTTTCTTGCAAGGTCTTAATTTCAGGCATCAGTTCTACATGAAGCTGAACCTGGGCGATCGTAATCCGATCCTTTTTCTCACAAATGTTGAGATCTGGGTTTGCTAGTTGCTCAAGCATCCTCCATTCTTGCAACATAAGGCTCAACAACTTAGCTATCGGCTTCCGGCTTAAGGCATCTGCCATTACATTACCTTTCCCAGGGTGATATTCTATGGAGAAGTCAAAATCCTTTAAGTATTCAAGCCATCTCCTCTGTCTCATATTAAGCTCTTTCTAGGAGAACAAATACTTCAGGCTCTTATGATCAAAAAATACAACAAAAGTTTCTCCATACAGGTAGTGCCTCCAAATTTTTAAGGCAAACACCACGGCAATGAGCTCTAAGTCATGGATAGGATAGTTCTCTTCATGTTTCCTCAACTATCTAGAAGAATAGGCTATAACCCTACCATGCTGCATCAATACACAACCTAAGCCAATTCATGAGGCATCGGTATAGACTTCAAAACCTCCTTCTCCAGAAGGCAAGGCTAGCACAGGGGCGGTAGTCAAACACTCCTTTAGTGTCTGGAAACTCTTCTCACACTCCTCTGACCATTCAAATTGATTCTCTTTGCGTGTCAATCTAGTCAGGGGTACTGCAATCTTAGAGAAATCCTTAATGAATCTTCGATAATAGCCTGCTAGGCCTAGAAAACTTCTAACTTCAGTTACATTCGTAGGCCTATCCCAATTCCTTACTGCTTCTACCTTAGAGGGATCTACAACAATGCCTTCCCTGGTGACGATGTGTCCTAGAAAGGATACTTCTTGCAACCAGAACTCATACTTATCGAACTTAGCATATAACTGATGCTCTCTCAGTATCTGCAATGCCGTTTTCAAGTGCTCCTCCTTGCCCTTGGAGTATGTAAGAATATCATCGATAAATACCATGAGCCACTAATCTAAGTCGGGCCAGAACACACTATTCATCAGCTGCATGAAAGTTGCAGGAGCATTTGTTAGTTCGAGAGGCATTACTACAAATTCGAAATGTCCATACCTGCTCCGAAATGCTGCTTTAAAGATATCATCGTCCTTGATCAGTAACTGATGATATCCCGATCTGAGATCAATCTTGGAAAAAATTTGTGCTCTTGATATTTGATCAAACAACTCATCTATTCTTGGCAACGGGTACCTGTTCTTGACGGTAAGCTGGTTCAATTGGCGATAATCAATACACAGCCTCAATGAACCATCCTTCTTTCTTACAAAAAGTATAGGGGCTCCCCACAGGGATGTACTTGGACGAATGAACCCTTTATCTAGCAATTACAACAACTACTCCTTCAATTCCTTTAACTCCGCGGGGGACATATGGTACGGAACTTTCGAGACTGGTGATGCGCCAAGAACCAAATCAATAGGGAAAATTACCTCCATCTCAGGGGGAAGTCCTGGCAAGTATGCAATAAATACATCAAGAAAGTTTTGGATTATCTAGATGTCCTTTAATTCCACTTCCTTCTTATCGGTCAAAGAGACCAAGGCCAAGAATGCCTGACACCCTTTCCTTAACAACTTACCGGCTTGAAGTGCCGAAATAAGTGGCACAAACTTAGATCTTAGAATCTATGCACGGTGCAACTGCTCTGATGGCAAGAGTTAAGGCAATGTGAATCGGTATAATAGAGGATCCAGAGGGGGGTGAATGGATCTCTTCAAATTTCGACCAATTTAAAAATCTGGAGAGCTAATCTGAAAAAATGCTAATAGATCTGAAATAAGAAAATTCAATTGCCTAGACTAGCGATCAAACACATATCATGCATATTAGTTTAACAAACTGTTAAACAACGATGCTAGCAGAAGCAATTCTCATAGCAAACAAAAGATGTAGACAATAGAAGAACCAGTCACACAACACCAAGATTTTTAGGCCGTTCGGTCCTCCAGACCTACATCCACCCCACACTCAATCCAGAGTGTGGATTACTACTGACTCACAGCTGGAAACCGCTGGGCCGCATAGCTTGCCTACAAACCGCTGCGCATCACATCTTGCGTCAGCTGGGCCTCACAGCTTGCCAACCGCTAGGCATTACAGCTTTGCCGACCGTCGAGCATTACAGCTTAGCTATCCAGAGGAATCCACCGCTGCCGCTGGGCCTTACAGCTTGCTAACATCCGCTAATACACTGCTTAGAATAAGGTTTGAATGAAAGAAAATAATAAGGTTGAAAACTTGAAAATAGATAAAGCTCTAAGCACAATGTAGCTCTTCACAGAGCATAGAGACACTAGATCTGATCTAGTGATCGTGACAAATGGCTTCAATTCTTCTTTTCACTCTTCTTCGAATGACACTCTGCTTTATGCAATTTCTTCTCTCCTTCCTCTTTCCTTCTTTTCACTCTCTGGATCTCTCTCTATCAGATGCTCTCTTCTTCATGATGATCACTCTGAATTTCTTCTTTTCTCTTATGGTCTATCTAGTTCTCACGCTCTGCTTCATTTTTCTTTCATCACCACGTCTCTTCTTTGATTTCAGGTGAAAACCCTTTACTTATAGGCTACAGAGGATGGGCGCGTGGGAAGCACGTTCCCGCCCAAATTACCAGGTAACTTAGCTCGCTGGAAGTCCACGTGTCAAAGATCAAATGATGGTGGCCGGCCACATGGTAGAATCTCCGGTCAATAAGGCATCCTTGGATCATGAGCTTTTGTCTTGATATCACGTGACTTTAAGTTCTTGCCAATAATTCAAGAGGCATTTCATCAAACACTGTGCTTACATAATAAAAAGTCAATATGCACTGACCTTTACATGAAGATATGTTATAAAGTGAGAGAAAAGATCGATAGTCATGTATAGGCCCTAGTTCATACGTCCACAGCAAAGTCCAGATCAGACAGATAGTATATACAAGGAATTTTGTGAGAATGGGCATGTAATCAGTACTAGCACCGACCTTAATGCGACCACTGCTAGCTAGCATCGACCTTATATGTGAGATAATGCAAACTAACATAGAGTTTAATGCATGACTCTACATGCTGACAAGGTAACTTGCATCGACCTGATTATGTAGACAAGGTAACTAGCACCGACCTCACTACATGAGCGATGCAACTAGCATCGACCTCACTTATGCAATCATGCCAACTAGCATCGACTTGGCTACATGAGAGATACAGCTAGCATCGACCTTAGACAAACATAGTATGTAGCTAGAACCGACCTTTAGACAACCATAATATGCACTGACCTTCTATATGCTCGAAAAGAATTATGCACTGACCTTCTATGCAGGTGACAAAAACGTGCATAGACTTGATATGCATGCAGCAAAGTGTGCACCGACCTTGTACCACACAAGGGCAAATGTGCACGAACCTTGTGTCGCTCAAGTTAAAATGTGCACAGACCTTAGTAAACATATATGCACAGACCTATATGCACAAGGCAAGAAAAAATGCACCGACCTTCATATGGTAGCACCGACCTTAGACAACCACAATATGCAGCTAGCATCGACCTTAAGTCATGGACAATGCGAACTAGTATGGACTTTATGCTAAGTATAATGTGCTAGTGTTGACCTTACATGCAAGACTCTAAACTAGCATCGGCCTTACGTTTAGAGAAGTGTAGACTAACATAAACACCAATGCATCTGTATGCAGACTTGCAACATATATGCAGAATGATTAATTGACTATGTTTTTTGACTAAATACATGCATTGACCTCAGTATAAATGAGCGTTGACTTTATTGAGGATTTTCAGTCCACTCCTTGAATCATTCAACAACATCAAAACATATGAATCATGGAACATGCATTTCATCACCAACATGATTCATAGTGTGTCATTATCAAAACTAGGGTTCCAACATTCTCCCCCTTTTTGATGATGACAACTATGAGTCATGTGTTTTTATTAACAAGATCAAACATTCATCCATAAGATAGTGTGCATTGTGATCAGACAATTCATAACAAAATACTTCATTTCATTCCATAGGGCTTCTGCCAACACACTAAAAAAGAAACACAAGAAAATTAGGAAGGAAATAACTTCAACATGACATTACAAATGCAAATGCAACTAACATTGTGTACGCGTGAAGAAAATGTCTGTTGCTTCTCAGATTCCATTATATTCAGACAGGAAAAACTAGCAACTCCCTTCGCATAACCATTCCATTGCTTGAGACATCACTCACAACATGTTCTCCCCCTTTGTCATTATCAAAAAAAATAGAGAAGATATAGATCAAACAACATTATCCTCTGAATTACTAAACATCTGTAAAAAAAAACTATGGAAACTGCAGAACTGCCACCTCTGCGTCCTCTCCTTGTAGCTATAGATATAGGTGGTCTGCTGGAGCTTCCTTGTTCTCTAAGTGGTACAGCTTGAGGGAAATTTTGAGGAAGCCTAGCTGTCTTTGTGCCAAGAGCTGCAAATTTAAGTGATAGCTTCGAATCTGTTGCCAGTACTTGGTCATGCAATTTGCTGATAGAAGTGGATACATCTGTCACCCAGTCATGTATAATGTCAGCTATACTGTCCAGCTGAGCAGATTGATGTCGAAGAATATCTGCTATGGAAGTAGAGGTGCTGGTGGATTGTTCATTGAAAAAGTTCCTGAGATTTACAGTCAAATACTGTACTCTTTCCTAAATAAAATCAAGTTTAGTAAACATGTTCCCCAACTGAGTTATGCACTCTTGAACAACATTTGATACACTAACCACCTTGGCAGACAAAGCTTGTTGTTCTTTTAGCATGAGACTTAACTGATTTCTAATTCTTTGCTGCTCTCTCTTAATATCAAAGGCATGAACAAGGATTTGAGTTATTTTCACATATGACTCAGCAGAATTCACCTACAAATTATTCAAAGCAGAGCTTGCATGTTGACAAACATTCAAAAGTGAATACGAAAACCTATTTAGCTGCTCATCTGATCTGTGCCAGTCTCTCAGGTACTTATACCAATTGTTGTTTACTATTTGCTCCAGATGAAGTAGTCTAGTGTCCTACTTATCTACAACATTCTTTAATTGATCAAAAGAAGTATTCACAATACCAAACTATGTCATTATCAAATTTACCAGTGTAGGATCAGCTGATGGTGGAGCAGAAGTTGAAGCTTTAAACTGTTGTGGAATTTGTTACTCTTCTGGAGACAATGCTGGTTGAGCTCCAAGACTAATGAGAGCTCCATGAAATGGTCCAGAGACTAGGCCAGACTGTGATGGTTCAGCCTGTTCTACTTGTTCCAAAGCAGGCTGTTGCTCTTCTACTTCTTGTTCCAGTTATTTTTCAAATTCCATCTGCTGCTCCTATGAACACACTTGTTCAGTCTGCTGCTGCTGCTCCAGATTTGTCTCAATCTGTTCAATGAGCTGATTGAAGTGCTAGTCAAGCTGCTTAATTATCTGTCTAGTGGATAAAGATTGTTGTTCAAGCTCACTTATACTTTGGTCTATCTGTGCATCTCTTTCCATTTCTTCCCTTTCTTCTTATTGCAGAATGATTTGCTGCTCTTCCTCCAAATTCATTTGTGATTCTTCTTGACCTCTAAGAATTAATTCATCCTCTTGTTCTACACTTTCTGTCACTTCCTGTTCATTCTGCGGAATTAATTACATAGGATCCATTTCTTGTAGCTATTGCTGTTCAGATGTTAAATGATCACTTTGCTCATCTGTCACTTCCTATTCAGTTACTAGAGGAGACTCATTTAGATTTTCTGTCCCTTCTTGTTCAATTATCAGTGGCTGTTGCTCCCCCTGACTATGAGCATCTATCAAGGGTTGTTCCTCCTCCACCTCATGGACAGCGACTAGAGACTTTTCAACTATCTTTTCTGCCAGTTTCTCAACAGGTGCAATCTGAGTCTTTAATTTCATGAACTTCTGGATGAAATCCATGTTGTAAACATTCACATTTGAGACCTTTTTGAATTCCTCATCCTCTAAAGGCACCTTTAAATTTCTAAAAATAGTAGTAAGATAGGCTGCATAAGACAGATGTCTCCTAGACTCTGTACATGTACCAATGATTTTTATCATGATGCTCGACAGACAAATCTTAATATTCTTAAACATGCAGAAAAGGATGAATCTTTGAGTTTCAGTAATTTTTCCTCAGCCAATATCCTGTGGGGTGATGATAGTGGTTAACATGTGGTGTACCAGCCTTTTCAAAGGCGAAAATTTATTTGCATTGAAGTTCACTAACTTAGTCTGCCTGGGATCAGTTACATCACTTGGCTAATCAGTCAATAGAGAGTAGGCTTCAAATTCATCATACTCAAAATCCTCCTCACACTCGCCTTCTTCAGGAATTCTGAAGACTTTATGAAGAAATTCCTTAGTCAACACAATTTTAACACCCTTGACCTTTGACTTAATCTTAGACTTTTCAGAATCATACTGCATGTTATAATAAAATTCAGAAACTAGTCCAGGGTAGTAATATTTGTGCTTTCCCATAAATTTCTTCAAATTTTGAAATTTTATAAGCTCTATCAATCCAAGAAATTCATCAAACATTCTTATCATGGAAATTCACATATCTCCGAAAAATAATATTTGCTGACTTAATCACAGACCCTTTCTGTTTAAGTTTGACTGTACCTTCCTTTTCTAATCGTTGAGAGGCCTTTTTCTTCACTGTTCGACGCTGTTTCGCCGGTGATTCTGAAACCTTTTCTTTTCCTTTATCAACTCTCTCTACATGTACCCCTGTGCCAGTGCCTTCATCGTGCTGGCATTTTGAGCATTTCTCCCTCCGTGAATAAATGGCAAATTCCTTCCTTACTTCAACATCCTCTAATTCCTACTCCTCTGTCATCTTCCGTTTCCCCAAGCTTTTGTCGGCTGGAGAAGACATCGTAGGAACGGCTAAGGAGGAATAGGGTGCAAGATAACGAGGATGCAGACAGCAGGAACAAGGTGCACGAGCCTCACCAAAGGGTTTTGAGAAAGGAGAATAGAGAGATACGGAGATGTGAAAACGTTGAGGCAAAAGGGTTTTACACGAAGATAGCGTAGACGCCTATGAAAGATTTTTTTACGAAGGTAAGGTTTTAAAGTGAGGGGAGAATAAAAGGTATTTTAACTTTACCAAACATTATGAAGAATTACTTTTCTGCCCTTTCCCTTCAAACAACCCCTTTTTATGTATGTGTGAAAACTGTGATTTTAAAGCCATTAAATCTAGGTTCTTGAGAGCCTTTAAATTTAGCCTGTGATGCAAATATAATGAAATTAAACCAGATTTACTAATGTACTCGTTTAATCCACTTACCATTGATCCTACTTATCATTTTCATTAAACATTTTTGGTGAGAAAACACCTCTTATATTCAAAGTAAACAGTTTTAGAGTTTTTTGAATTTTACACAGAGTCAACCATTTTCATCATTTTTTTTTATTTTCATTGAGCACTCTAGTATGATCACACCTTTTAACTCAAGAAGACATGTTTATAAGACACAAGACTTCCTGGTTACTCAGTGTAATCTACCTTCATGCTTCAAGTTTATGAACAGAGTTAACCACTTCTTCACGACATAATCTCTAGACTTCATTGGTCCAGATGATTAGTTTCTCAAAAATGAGTCATTGCTCTGCCTTTTTCACAATTTTATTTTATGGCCTATTCTCTGGTTTTATTTTAGTTTTAACTCAGAAAATAATTTAAAGTCAATATAAGAAAATGATTTTCTTCCCAATCAATGTCCTATTACTCATGACTTTCAGATCTCAAGTAGTGAATTACATTTTTCAATTTCAAAATGGTTTAAGGACATTGTAAATGCAAGTATGGTTAATTATTTGGGCTTCAAAATTAGATTTAACTTCTTTGCAATCAATAGTCCTCATTAAGTGTAAAATCAGGGAATTGTCTCAGGTCCAGGAAATTTTATATCATCTAATGATCGTCAAAGTTAAATACACTTTAAGAGTTACTCCCCCTGAACAATACACACTAAGACAGAATATACCAGAGATAGTTGAGGGAATGTATGAATGAGTTTAGAAAAGGCTTATCAAGAAAAGATTGAAAACATAAGGAATGGCCACAAGAATCTGTGAAGCACTACTGACAGATTTGCATAAGTCCAATTTTATTCCAATGAGATCTCACAGAATTCAGAAATAAAACTCTTTGTCAGATTGACAGACCACTCAGAATGTCTAGCTAATACTTCAATCATCTTGAGCTGATTTTAGCCTTTGACAAGATACCATTTAGCAAACAGACATAATTGACTCGCAACAAGCAACATTACTTATTCAGTTCTAAAAGATATAGCAGCTCATCAATCCAAAGCAACAGATAGATTTATCCTGATTGCAGAAGTAGAAACATCCTCTCTATTTTCTTATACTAAGAACAGTAGCATTCATATACTTCATTCAGCTCCCCCTTACATCATGCATGCATTTCAAACCACAACATATAGTCTACCACTCAAGGATATTCCAAAACCTCAGACAATGCCAATTCAGTTTCTTCTTGTAGTGCACAACAATAGAAAATAGCAGACATTCCTCACATTGTACACAATTATGCAACTAATGAGTATGAAATGCATATTAACCATTGGTACATGGCGGAGGTTCAGTCCTCTACACATGAAATGGGTTTCCAGACAGACATAATCTGCCCTTCTCCCAACATGCCATTTGATATACCACACGGTCATGCATGACTATGCACTGAATTATAAAAGACTGACATGAATGACACACATGAACAACAGTCATGAACATGCACTGAACTATGAAAGTCTAACATGAAGGATTTCACATGGAATTGCATGAGATAGATCATTAAGATTCATTACCCAAAGTAGGATATCACCAGTTAACACAAAAGAATTTAATCTAGTCACATGCAAAATTCCACAGAAAGCATTATTCAGGCAGCTACAGCATATACACAGAAGAATGGGGTTACTGACCTTGTGTGCCTTGATTTTATTCAACCCCTTTTTATTTGATCCATACGGACACACCTACAACCAAGCAGTTATTTGAAATATCTTGGACCCCAAGGGTTCTTGGGTCCAGAAGGATTAGTAGCACCCCATATTGGTGCTCTCCAATTATTCCAACCACTCATCCAAAAACACTCAGTGGTAGTGTGACCTTGTTTTCCACAGTTATTACAAATGGGAGGTATATGCATGAAGACAGACTCATGAACTCTCCTAAATGTAGGAAATTTCATGTGATCAGAATGAAATGCAATGTTTCTAGCAAACCAACATTCGGATGCAACATGTCCAAACTTTCCACAGTTAAAACAAGTAATTTTCTGAACTTCAGATTTTCTAACAGGCTTATTTACATAACTGTCTCTACCATGAACTTTTCTAAGCATTTGATCTTGTTGTTTCATCAAATTACAGTTATGCATATAATGGCCTCTTTTTCCACAATAAAAGCATGCATTAGAAACATTTCTAACAAGTTTTTTCACAGGTTTGTTTTTAACTGTATTTACATGTTTGCATGCATCTAATTCATCATTTCTCAAAACAATGCAATCATCCATAACATGTCCTTTCCTACCGCAGTAGTGACATGCATGCAATTTGGTGACAGGTTTGTTCATGATATGTCCAGAAGTATCAAAGACATTCACAGGAGGAACATTGTTCTTCTTTTTCTACTTTTCAACATTTTTCAGATTTGTAATTGAATTTTCTGATTTCTGAGCAGTAAAATGAAAAACAGATGAGCCAGAGGGTTTTTCTTATTCTGAGCATCTTACAAACACAGTTGAATTCTTCTTGCCATTAACTTTATTATTAGCTGGACTATAGCCCAGACCCTCTTTATGAAAATTTACATTCGAGCCAAGAAGTTTATTCAAATTATCTTTCCATTTAACAAATTTTGTCAAAGAATTTTTCAGAACTTCAATTTTAGTTTGCAAAGAAGTAATGCTAATCTCATAACTCACAATGTCATTTTCACAAGAAATCACTTGTTCATGCAGTACATCATTCAGACTTTTTAAAGTTTCTATTTCCTGTTTCAGTTTCAGTTCATTGTTTGCTTCTTTTTCTTTCAAAATTGATTTTCCCTTTTCAAGGACAAGCAATCTTTCTGACAAGACTATATTGAGAACTATCAGCTTTTTATTCTATTCTTTTAGATCTTCATTTTTCAATTTCAGTTTCTCAGCTTCTTCATTTCTTGACATTGAATTGAGCTTTTTACTCAGTTCTTCTTCATTCTTTTCAAGCTCCTTTTTACAGTTTAACAAATCATCATTCTCTTCCCTTAAAGAGTCAATGTCTGATTTTAGGTTTTCATTCTCTACTTTTAAACATGTAACTTCAGAGATCATTTCTCTTCTTAGCTTTTTCTTTTCAGACTTTCTCATATTTTTCAATCAAATGTTCATTCAATACAACAAGATCTTCAAAACTAAAATTACCGATTTCAGAATTTACCTGTGAAGATGAATCTTCCATCTCATCACTGCTGTGATCTCCGACCATGAGGCACTTCACTTCATCTTCACATTTGCTAGCTGCTATCATGTTGATAATTTTAGAAGCACTCCTACACTCAGAAATGAACGGAAATTGGTCAGCATTTATCACCCTTCTCGTTAGTTCCAGGGCCTTTTGATTCTCAGAAAACTTCAGTCTATTTGAAGCGTTCCATTGGGATTTATCCTCTGGAATGTCATAGGGTCTAAGTGCAATAGGTGATGGGGACTTCAGAGCAAGACCACCCATATTTTGTTTGCATTTATGTCCTTTTATATTTGTATTTGTACCCTTGTGTTAATTGGGTACGTAATTGTAATTCTTAGTGGGTTTATTTACAAAAGGCTATTGGGTTTCTTTGCAAAAGGGCACGTAGGCCCAGCAAGGGCCCCCTCCCTCCCTCCTAATGGTCCACATGGATTCCAGGGCCCATAGGGGCTGGTCCACGGTCCAAATGTGGACTTGGACCAAGGATGAAATAAAGGGGAAAAGTCCATTTTGGTCTCTTTAAGGAGGGGGGTGAACCTCTTTGTATATTGTTTTTTTATTTTGGTTTTTTTGACCATGTGGGGAGAATATCTCCTATCCCATGTATGCCCCTCCCATAACCCTAGATCTGGGGTCAATTGGGTCATTAGGGTGGATATATATACCACATGTATTTTTCATTTTATGAGATTTAATGAGAAGAAAAAAATCAAAGTGTTCTTGAGCCAAGGTGCGCCCCTCCCTCTTCCTCCCCTCTCTTGCAGCTGGATTGCTGTATTCTAGGGTGGATTCCCTGCAAGAACTTGGTGGATTCCAAGTGTAATCTCCTCCTGGAGTGTGAAGCTCCGCCGCCACTTCCGTTCATGCCGCCATCGCACCGCCACCGCCATCGCCGGAGTTCTATCCAAATCAGGACAGAGGTCCCTTGTCTGAATTTTCTCTCCCAAATCCCAGATCTGACGAAGCTGATATTTTGAGGGTAGGTTCCCCACATAAATCCCCATCTGTAGAAAAATTCTCACGATTTTATACCTTCATTTCATTTTCGTTTCCCTTTAAGCTTCTAGACCCACACAGATCTGTCCCTGTGTAGATCTTGTTATAGCAGCCCTATTCTTCCGTTGTTTGACCCCCTTAACCATTTGTGATTGAGCTCAAATTTGGACTGTGTTTTCTGCTCACCAAAACCCACCTCTACAAATTTTTTTCACGAATTTATAATTTCATTTACCCCTCTGAAAAATTAAAACTCAGGCCAAAATCTGTTCTATCTTGTGCAGTCCAGATCCAACCCCTGACCACCATAAAATCCATTTTCCCTATCAAACAACCTTTAGAAAATCCAAAAAAAATATTGACGTCTTCCTTACTTCCCCCTCTATCTCCCATAAAAATCCTAGCCTCCAGATCCGACTTTTTCCTTCCGGTCAAACCCCATTCTCAGGAAGATCCAAATCTATCCTGCCAGATCTCTGTGAACACGCAAAATTTAAATTCGACCAAGGCCAGTACATAGACATACAAAATTATTTCTATAGCCTAGGGTAGTAGCTCTCTGAAAGAGCTTTCCAACGGCGCTAGTCTCGCGTCAATCAGAGGTCAGGGCTGATCGCAGCAGCCGTTCTCGCCGGGTCATGCGCAGTAGGGACAGAAGAACATCTCGTGGACAACAAGCAACAATCACACCCGGGGCGGCGCCTCGCCTTCCACCACGCGAACCAGCACGTCACCTTCTCAGGGAATGCCCCTCCAGGAGCCACCATCGCAGCAGTACCATCCCCGGTGCACTCGGCCCACTAGCCAGGACGTGGACCCCATGGTTGCCGGCACGCGCTAGCACCGGAGTTGTCCAAGTTGCTGCCCGTCAACCCAAGATCGGTCCACCCAGGCCCCTTTGTAGCCTTTTACCTCCCTGCGTGGAGTGGACAGTAAATTCATTTCTGAAATTATTGTAATATTTTTACCGGGAGTTACCGTACTTGACCGGGGTCGTCTTCCCCACGCCCGGAACGTGGAGGTACAGTCGCCACCCTCCTCGTAGGCATTTGCTTATTTCATATACTTCATATGCCGCTGCAAGTGATAGGTTAACTAGCTCATTTCAATTCAATCACCGCTGCGAGAGTGAGTGAGTGGAACCCGTCCCATGACTCGATCTGAGCACGGAAGGGCCGACTACCCTTGACTCATTGTCAGTTCCTCAATCACGCAGATCCACACGTTTCCCTCGCTAGGGACGAGTTGCGAGCTAGAGTCCCAGGTTCACATTTTATCCCGCATCAAATTGGTATCAGAGCGGAAGGTTGAGTCTAGGGTAATATTTGTTTAAAAAATCAAAAAAAAAGGAGTCATTTAAGTCAGTCCAAGGTTGCATTGCATCCCAATACCCGATATATCAAAAGGTGTTTTCTGAACGTTAGGTTACGCTTATCGGGAAGGTCGCACACTTGCGAGAGAGGATCTTTGGATCCCGTAACTCCACCAAGTACTGAATTTTGGTTAAGTCTAGGTTCCTTAGTGTGCATTAGTTAGTGCATTGCAACTGGTGTCGTTGCATGCCCACCCGGCGAGGTACCCAATACCATCGCCCCGCACCTATGGCCAACCCACGGGATACCGTCGTAGGAGACCTCCACTCCTTGCATGAGGCGATCATGGCCCTCGTAGCCCGGATGGACCAATTCGAGGCAACCTTTAGGAGCTTCTCGGACCGTATGGATGGCCGACTTAATGCCATGGAGGAACGGATGGAGTCATTCGACAGATCTGTCCAAGGTCTGGTCGGACGGTTGGATAGGATGTCATACGGAGACCCTCCTAGAGCGGTCCCGAGTCCTCCCACACCCGCTCCAACGGTAGCCCAAAGCCAAGTCGTGGCCCAGGTCCAGCCCGCCCATGTGGCCCAGGACCCGCCCACACATGCTCCCCAACCGGCACATGCTCCTCAGCCAGCCCCTCGCTGGGCCCGTGAACCTCAGCTCCTTGACCCTGGTCTTGAAGACTATGGGTCCGATAACGCTTATGAGGGGTATGGTCGACGCCGTCATGGCTTGCAGCAGAGAGATGAGGAGGATGATAGGGTCCTTCGGACCGTGCGAGCGGACCCTCCCATTTTTGACGGATCTTTGGATCTGAAGGTCTATGTAGATTGGGAGTCCGGCATGGATCGGTACTTCAATTGGTTTGACATTTCGGACCGTCAGAGAGTCCGATTCGCTACTATAAAGTTGATGGGACAGGCACAAACATATTGGAAGAACGTGGAGAGCTTGTTATTTCATCGACAAGAGCCCCAAGTTGAGAAATGGGGTGAGATGAAGGTCAAGCTTCGGCAAAAATACCTTCCTGCCACATATCGTCAGCGACTCATTGATAGGTGGCAGAATCTCTGCCAGGGAGATCGGTCTGTCTCCGAGTACATCGCTGAATTTGATGAATATTTCTTACGATGTGGTGTCACAGAGGAGAGCACCATGCCCATTTCCCGCTTCCGTCGTGGTCTGCGGCCTCACTATCAGTATGAGCTCTTTCGCTACAATGTGACCAAGTTGGAAGACGCGTATCATGTTGCTCTAGAGTTTGAGCAGTTTGAGGGAGAGTTTGAGTCTATCCAACGGTCGGGCCCCATTCCCCTCCGTAGTGCCGAGCCCCGTAGCTCCTTAGGTCCATATCTGAGGGCCCCCATGGCTCGTCCTCTGGAGCCCGCCCGTCAGGAGCAATTCGCTCCAAGGCCTCCTCCTCCCCTGCCCAGGGATCCACCTCCACCCCAACCACCGGCATCCATTGCCCACCCCTCGGCACCCATTGCCCGTCCTCCGGTGCCCACACCTCCTCCTATGTTGCCTACACCCCCAGTCCGTCGGGAAGATAAGGGTAAGGGACCACTCATCGGAGAGACTAGTGGGTCACGGCAGTAGTGTTATCGCTACCATAGGTTTGGCCACATTGCTAGTCAATGCCCCACCCGTACATCACTAGTCATTGGGGACCCAAGGGTTGGGGAAGCCTCACCATCGGAGCTAGGGCCAGTCAGCTATGAGGCCGAGCAGGACCTAGCTGATGAGTTCTTTTGGGATGAGGGTGATGTCCAGGGGGATCCACCAGGTATCCAAGATGCTCAGTAGCTAGTATCAGCATTAGGTATGAGTCTAGGGTCGTGTGTGAGTCTATTTTCTTTTCTTTTTTTGTCATCTAGTATGTTGGAATTCTGCATGTGTCTAGTTGAAGCTTGCATACGTTGAGTCGAATCGGTCTATGTAAGCTCGCGATGTCAGTCCCTTTCGAGTGTGAGACAAGTCGGATCTCATGCGTACGTTGTGGACTTGCCTAAACGAATAGGGGATCAGCTCTACCATTCTATGTTTCAGATCCACTCACATACAGGGACCCGCCGGTGATTCCCAGTGAGTCTTTGTGCCGTCTCCTCCCCTTGTGAGTGACCCATCCTCGGAGTGTCCACCTCAGCCTCATTCCCCAGCACCGTGAGCATATCGAATATATACAGGTTGAACAAGTGACGATTTACGTGGAGTGGAGCGTACTCCGCGCCTCCTGGTTTGGTGACGGATCCGGAAGAGCCACGGCATCGCCGCACCCCTTACTCGACAGGGTCGAGTTCCTCCCACCCGGGGAGAATTGATGGGGACATCAGAGCAAGACCACCCACATTTTGTTTGCATTTATGTCCTTTTATATTTGTATTTGTACCCTTATGTTAATTGGGTACGTAATTGTAAGTCTTAGTGGGTTTATTTGCAAAAGGCCATTGGGTTTCTTTGCAAAAGGGCACGTAGGCCGAGCATGGCCCCCCTCCCTCCCTCTTATTGGTCCACATGGATTCCAGGGCCCATGGGGGCTGGTCCATGGTCCAAATGTGGACTTGGACCAAGGATTAAATAAAGAGGAAAAGTCCATTTTGGTCTCTTTAAGGAGGGGGGCGAACCTCTTTGTATATTGTTTTTTTATTTTAGTTTTTTTGACCACATGGGGAGAATATCTCCTATCCCATGTATGCCCCTCCCCTAACCCTAGATCTGGGGTCAATTGGGTCATTAGGGTGGATCTATCTAACACATGTATTTTTCATTTTATGAGATTTAATGAGAAGAAAAAAATCAAAGTGTTCTTGAGCCAAGGTGCGCCTCTCTCTCTTCCTCACCTCTCTTGCAGCTGGATTGCTGTATTCTAGGGTGGATTCCCTGCAAGAACTTGGTGGATTCCAAGTGTTATCTCCTCCCGGAGTGTGAAGCTCCGCCGTCGCTTCCGTTCGTGCCACCATCGCACCGCCACCGCCATCGCCAGAGTTCTGTCCAAATCAGGACAAAGGTCCCTTGTCCGAATTTTCTCTCCCAAATCCCAGATCTGACGAAGCTGAGATTTTGAGGGTAGGTTCCCCACATAAATCCCCATCTGTAGAAAAATTCTCACGATTTTATACCCTCATTTCATTTTCGTTTCCCTTTAAGCTTCTAGACCCACACAGATCTGTCCCTGTGCAGATCTTGTTATAGCAGCCATGTTCTTCTGTTGTTCGACCCCTTTAACCATTTGTAATTGAGCTCAAATTTGGACTGTGTGTTCTACTCACCAAAACCCACCTCCACAAAATTTTTCATGAATTTATAATTTCATTTACCCCTCTGGAAAATTAAAACTCAGGCCAAAATCTGTTCTATCTTGTGCAGTCCAGATCCGACCCCTGACCACCATAAAATCAATTTCCCCTATCAAACCACCTTTAGAAAATCGAAAAATAATATTGACGTCTTCCTTACTTCCCCCTCTATCTCCCATAAAAATCCCAGCCTCCAGATTCGATGTTTTCCATCCGTTCAAACCTCATTCTCAGGAAGATCCAAATATATCCTGCCAGATCTGGTTTTATGAACCAGCAGGTTATAAATTCGACCAAGGCCAGTACAGAGACATACAAAATTCCTTCTCTAGTCTAGGGTCGTAGCTCTCTAAAAGAGCTTTCCAACGGTGCTAATCTCACGTCAATCAGAGGTCAGGGTTGATCGCAGCAGCCGTTCTTGCCGGGTCATGCAATGTAGGGACAGAAGAACAGTTCGTGGATAGCAAGCAACAATCACCCCCAGGGCGGCCGCCTCACCTTCCACAAGGCAAACCAGCACGTCGCCTTCCCAGAGAACGTCCCTCTAGGAGCCACCATCCCAGTAGTACCATCCCCGGCCCACTCGGCCCACCAGCCAGGACGTGGACCCCACGGTTACCGACACAAGCTACCACCGGAGTTGTCCAAGTTGCTGCCCGTCAACCCAAGATCGGTCCTCCCCGGCCCCTTTGTAGCCCTTTACCTCCCTGCATGAAGTGCGTAGTAAATTCATTTTGGAAATTATTGTAATATTTTTACCTGGAGTTACCGTACTTGGCCGGGGTCGTCTTCCCCACGCCTGGAGCGTGGAGGTACACTCACCACCCTTCTCGTAGACATTTGCTTATTTCGTATACTTCATATGCCGCTGCAAGTGATAGGTTAACTAGCTCGTTTCAATTCAATCACCTCTGCGAGAGTGAGTGAGTGGAACCCGTCCCGTTACTCGATCTGAGCACGGAAGAGCCGAGTACCCTTGACTCATTGTCAGTTCCTCAACCGCGCAGATCCACGCATTTCCCTCGCTAGGGACGAGTTGCGAGCTAGAGTCCCAGGTTCACATTTTGTCCCGCATCAAATTGGTATCAGAGCGGAAGGTTGAGTCTAGGGTAATATTTGTTTAAAAAATAAAAAAATTGAGTCATTTAAGTAGGTCCAAGGTTGCATTACATCCCAATACTCGGTATATCAAAAGGTGTTGCCCGAACGTTAGGTTACGCTTATCGGGAAGGTCGCACATTTGTGAGAGAGGATCTTCGGATCCCGTAACTCTGCCAAGTACCGGATTTTGGTTAAGTCTAGGTTCCTTAGTGTGCATTAGTCAGTGCATTCCAACTTGTGTCGTTGCATGCCCACCCGGCAAGGTACCCAATACCATCGCCCCGCACTAATGGCCAACCCACGGGATACCGTCGCATGAGACCTCCACTCCTTACATGAGGTGATCATGGCCCTCGTAGCCCGGATGGACCAATCCGAGGCAACCTTTAGGAGCTTCTCGGACTGTATGGATGGCCGACTTAATGCCATGGAGGAACGGATGGAGTCATCCGACAGATCTGTCTAAGGTCTGGTCGGACGGTTGGATAGGATGTCACACGGAGACCCTCCTAGAGTGGTCCCGAGTCCTCCCACACTCGCTCCAGCGGTAGCCCAAAGCCAAGTCATGGCCCAGGTCCAGCCCGCCCCTGTGGCCCAGGACCCGCCCGCACAAGCTCCCCAACCGGCACATGCTCCTTAGCCCGCCCCTCCCCGGGCCCGCGAACCTCAGCTCCTTGACCCTGGTCTTGAAGACTATGGGTCTGATAACGCCTATGAGGGGTATGGTCGACGCCGTCATGGCTTGCAGCAGAGAGATGAGGAGGACGATAGGGTCCTTCAGACCATGCGAGCGGACCCTCCCATTTTTGACGGATCTTTGGATCCGAAGGTCTATTTAGATTGGGAGTCTGGCATGGACCGGTACTGCGATTGGTTCGACATGTTGGACCATCGGAGAGTCTGATTCGCTACTATAAAGTTGATGGGACAGGCACAAACATATTGGAAGAACGTGGAGAGCCTGTTATTTCATCGGTAAGAACCCCAGGTTGAGACATGGGGTGAGATGAAGGTCAAGCTTCGGTAAAAATACCTTCCTGTCACATACCGTCAGCGACTCATCGATAGGTGGCAGAATCTCAGCTAGGGAGATCGGTCCGTCTCCGAGTACATCACTGAATTTGATGAATATTTCTTGCGATGTGGTGTCACAGAGGAGAGCACCATGCCCATTTCCCGCTTCCGTCGTGGTCTGCGGCCTCACTATCAGTATGAGCTCTTTCGCTGCAATGTGACCAAGTTGGAAGACGCGTATCAGGTTGCTCTAGAGTTGGAGCAGTTTGAGGGAGAGTTTGAGTCTATCCAACAGCCGGGCCCCATTCCCCTCCGTAGTGCCGAGCCCCGTAGCTTCTTAGGCCCATATCCGAGGGCCCCCAGGGCTCGTCCTCTGGAATCCGCCCGTCAGGGGATATTAGCTCCAAGGCCTCGTCCTCCCCCGCCCAGGGATCCACCTCCACCCCAACCATCGGCCTCCATTGCCCGCACCTCGGCACCCACTGCCCGTCCTCCGGCACCCACACCTCCCCCTATGCTGCCTACACCCCCATTCCTTCGGGAAGATACGGGTAAGGGACCACTCATCGGAGGGACTAGTGGGTCACGACAGCAGTGTTATCACTGCCATGGGTTAGGCCACATTGCTAGTCAATGCCCCACCCATACATCACTAGTCATTGGGGAGCCGAGGGTTGGGGAAGCCTCGCCATCGGAGCTAGTGCCAGTCAGCTATGAGGCCGAGTAAGACCTAGCTGACGAGTTCTTTCGGGATGTGGGCAATGTCCAGGGGGATCCACCAGGTATCCAAGATGCTCAGTAGCCAGTATCTGTATTAGGTATGAGTCTAGGGTCGTGTGTGTGTCTCTTTTCTTTTCTTTTGTTATCGTCCAGTCTGTTGGAAGTCTGCATGTGTCTAGTTGAAGCTTGCATACGTTGAGTCGAGTCGGTCCTCCGGCACCCACACCTCCCCCTATGTTGCCCACACCCCCAGTCCGTCGGAAAGATAAGGGTAAGGGACCACTCATCGAAGAGACTAGTGGGTCACGACAGCAGTGTTATCGCTGCCATAGGTTTGGCCACATTGCTAGTCAATGCCCCACCCGTACATCACTAGTCATTGGGGACCCGAGGGTTGGGGAAGCCTCGCCATCGGAGCTAGTGCCAGTCAGCTATGAGGCCGAGCAGGACCTAGCTGGTGAGTTCTTTTGGGATGAGGGCGATGTCCAAGGGGATCCACCAGGTATCCAAGATGCTAAGTAGCTAGTATCTGCATTAGGTATGAGTCTAGGGTCGTGTGTGAGTCTGTTTTCTTTTCTTTTGTTGTCGTCTAGTCTGTTGGAATTCTGCGTGTGTCTAGTTGAAGCTTGCATACGTTGAGTCGAGTCGGTCTATGTAAGCTCGCGATGTCAGTCCCTTTCGAGTGTGAGACAAGTCGGATCTCAGGCGTACGTTGTGGACTTGCCTAAACGAATAGGGGATCAGCTCTACCATTCAATGTTTCAGATCCAGTCACATATAGGGACCCGATGGTGATTCCCAGTGAGTCTTTGTGCCGTCTCCTCCCCTTGTGAGTGACCCAACCTCGGTGTGTCCACCACAGCCTCATTCCCCAGCAGCGTGAGCATATCGAATATATACGGGATAAGTAGGTGACGATTTATGTGGAGTGGAGCGTACTTCGCTCCTCCTGGTTTGGTGACGGATCCGTGGGAGCCACAGCATCGCCGCACCCCTTACTCGATAGGGTCGAGTTCCACCCATCCGGAGAGAATTGATGGGGACATCAGAGCAAGACCACCCACATTTTGTTTGCATTTATGTCCTTTTATATTTGTATTTGTACCCTTGTGTTAATTGGATACGTAATTGTAAGTCTTAGTGGGTTTATTTGCAAAAGGCCATTGGGTTTCTTTGCAAAAGGGCACGTAGGCCGAGCAGGGGCCCCCTCCCTCCCTCTTATTGGTCCACATGGATTCCAGGGCCCATGGGGGCTGGTCCATGGTCCAAATGTGGACTTGGACCAAGGATTAAATAAAGAGGAAAAGTCCATTTTGGTCTCTTTAAGGAGGGGGGTGAACCTCTTTGTATATTGTTTTTTTATTTTGGATTTTTTGACCATGTGGGGAGAATATCTCCTATCCCTTTTATGCCCCTCCCCTAACCCTAGATCTAGGGTCAATTGAGTCATTAGGGTGGATCTATATAACACATGTATTTTTCATTTTATGAGATTTAATGAGAAGAAAAAAAATCAAAGTGTTCTTGAGCCAAGGTGCGCCCCTCTCTTACAGCTGGATTGATGTATTCTAGTGTGGATTCCCTGCAGGAACTTGGTGGATTCCAAGTGTTATCTCCTCCCGAAGTGTGAAGCTCCGCCGCCGCTTCCGTTCGTGCCACCATCACACTGCCACTGCCATCGCCGGAGTTGTATCCAAATCATGATAGAGGTCCCTTGTTCGAATTTTCTCTCCCAAATCCCAGATCTGACGAAGCTGATATTTTGAGTGTAGGTTCCCAACATAAATCCCCATCTCCAGAAAAATTCTCACGATTTTAGACCTTCATTTCATTTTCGTTTCCCTTTAAGCTTCTAGACCCACACAGATCTGTCCATGTGTAGATCTTGTCATAGTAGGCATGTTATTCCTTTGTTCGACCACCTTAACCATTTTTGATTGAGCTCAAATTTGGACTAGGTGTTTTGCCCACCAAAATCCACCTCCACAATTTTTTTCATGAATTTATAATTTCATTTACCCTTCTGGAAAATTAAAACTCAGGCCAAAATCTGTTCTATCCTATGCAGTCTAGATCCGACCCCTGACCACCATAAAATCCATTTCCCCTATCAAACCACCTTTAGAAAATCCAAAAAAAACATTGGCATCTTCCTTACTTCCCCCTCTATCTCCCATAAAAATCCCAACCTCCAGATCCGACGTTTTCCCTCCGGTCAAACCCCATTCTCAGGAAGATCCAAATCTATCCTGCCAGATCTGGTTCTATGAACCAGCAGGCTGTAAATTCGACCAAGGCCCGTAAAGAGACATATAAAATTTCTTCTATGGCCTGGGGTCGTAGCTCTCTGAAAGAGCTTTCCAACGGCACCAGTCTCGCGTCAATCAGAGGTCGGGGCTGATCGCAGGAGCCGTTCTCGCCGGGTCACGCGCTGGAGGGACAGAAGAACAGCTCGTGGACAACAAGCAACAATCACCCCCGGGGCAGCCGCCTCGCCTTCCACAAGTCAAACCAGCACGTCGCCTTCCCAGGGAACGTCCCTCCAAGAGCCACCATGGCAGCAGTACCATCCCCCGCCCAATCGGCCCACCAGCCAGGACGTTGACCCCACGGCTGCCGGCACGCGCTACCACTGGAGTTGTCCAAGCTGTTGCCCGTCAACCCAAGATCGGTCCTCCCGGGCTCCTTTGTAGCCCTTTACCTCGCTGCGTGGAGTGGGCAGTAAATTCATTTCTAAAATTATTTTAATATTTTTACCGAGAGTTACCGTACTTGGTCGGGGTCATCTTCCCCACGCCCGGAGCGTGGAGGTACACTCGCCACCCTTCTCGTAGGCATTTGCTTATTTTGTATACTTCATATGCCACTGCAAGTGATAGGTTAACTAGCTCGTTTCAATTCAATCACCGCTACGAGAGTGAGTGAGTGGAACTCGTCCCGTGACTCGATCCGAGCACGGAAGAGCTGAGTACCCTAGACTCATTACTGATTCCTCAACCGCGCAGATCCACGTGTTTCCCTCGCTAGGGACGAGTTGCGAGCTAGAGTCCCAGGTTCACATTTTATCCCGCATCAATAAGTATCCAAAAATTAGGATCAACAGAAACAACGTAGTCTCTAAATTTCCCAAACCAGCCATAAAACTCAAAACCAGTAAACTGAGGAATTTCAGCCATTGCAGACAAATAGAAATTAGATTGAAGACAACAATGAAAGAGATGAAACAAACTTACACCAAAAATGGGGCAGGATCTACTGCCGGTCGTTGGACCTTCTATTGCAGATTCCTACTCTGATAAACATGTTAGAATCTATGCACGGTGCAATTGCTCCAATGGCAAGAGTTAAGGCGATGTGAATCGGTATAATAGAGGATCCAGAGGGGGGGGGGTGAATGGATCTCTTCAAATTTTGACCAATTTAAAAATCTGGAGAGCTAATCTGGCAAAATGCTAACAGATCTGAAATAAGAAAATTTCATTGCCTAGACTAGCGATCAAACACATATCATGCATATTAGTTTAACAAATTGTTAAATAGCTATCCTGGCAGAAGCAATTCTCATAGCAAACAAAAGATGCAGACAGTAGAAAAACCAATCACACAACACCAAGATTTTTAGGTGGTTCAGTCCTCCAGACCTACATCCACCCCACACTCAATCCAGAGTGTGGATTACTGCTGACTCACAGCTTGAAACCGCTGGGCCTCACAGCTTGCCTACAAACCGCTGCGCATCACAACTTGCGTCAGCTGGGCCTCACAGCTTACCAACCGCTGGGAATTACAGCTTCACCGATCGCTGAGCATTATAGCTTAGCTATCTAGAGGAATCCACCTCTGCCGCTGGGCCTTACAGCTTCCCAACATCCGCTGATACACAGCTTAGAATAAGGTTTGAATGAAAGAAAATAATAAAGTTGAAAAATAGAAAATAGATAAAGCTCTAAGCACAATGTAGCTCTTCACAGAGCATAGAGACACTAGATCTGATCTAGTGATCGTGACAAATGGCTTCAATTCTTCTTTTTACTCTTCTTCAAACGACACTCTGCTCTATGCAATTTATTCTCTTCTTCCTCTTTCCTTCTTTTCACTTTCTAGATCTCTCTCTATCAGATGCTCTCTTCTTCACGATGATCACTCTGAATTTCTTCTTTTCTCTTCTGGTCTATCTAGTTCTCACGCTCTGCTTCATTTTTCTTTCATCACCACGTCTCTTCTTTGATTTCAGGTGAAAACCCTTTATTTATAGGCTGCAGAGGATGGGCGCGTGGGAAGCATGTTCCCACCCAAATTACCAAGTAACTTAGCTCGCTGGAAGTCCACATGTCAGAGATCAAATGATGGTGGCTGGCCACGTGGCAGAATCTCTAGTCAATAAGGCATCCTTGGATCATGAGCTTTTATCTTGATATCACGTGACTTTAAGTTCCTACCAATAATTCAAGAGGCATTTCATCAAACACTGTGCTTACATAATAAAAATTCAATATGCACTGACCTTTACATGAAGATATGTTATAAAGTGAGAGAAAAGATCGATAGTCATGTATAGGCCCAAGTTCATACGTCCACAGCAAAGTCCAGATCAGACAAATAGGATATACAAGGAATTTTGTGAGAATGGGCATGTAATCAGTACTAGCACCGACCTTAATGTGACCACTGCTAGCAAGCATCGACCTTATATGCGTGATAATGCAAACTAGCATAGACTTTAATGCATGACTCTACATGCTAACAAGGTAACTTGCATCGACCTGATTATGTAGACAAGGTAACTAGCACCGACCTCACTACATGAGCGATGCAACTAGCATCGACCTCACTTATGCAATCATGGAAACTAGCATCGACTTGGCTACATGAGCGATACAACTAGCATCGACCTTAGACAAACATAGTATGCAGCTAGCACCGACCTTTAGACAACCATAATATGCACTGACCTTCTATATGCTCGAAAAGAATTATGCACTGACCTTCTATGTAGGTGACAAAAACGTGCACGGACTTGATATGCATGCAGCAAAGTGTGCACCGACCTTGTATCACACAAGGGCAAATGTGCACGGACCTTGTGTCGCTCAAGTTAAAATGTGCACAGACCTTAGTAAGCATATATGCATAGACCTGTATGCACAAGGCAATAAAAAATGCACCGACCTTCATATGCTAGCACCGACATTAGACAACCACAGTATGTAGCTAGCATCTAACTTAAGTCAAAAATAATGCAAACTAGTATGGACTTTATGCTAAGTATAATGTGCTAGCGTTGACCTTACATGCAAGACTCTAAACTAGCATCGACCTTACGTTGATAGAAGTGCAGACTAACATAAACACCAATGCACCTGTATGCAGACTTGTCACATATATGCATAATGATTAATTGACTATGTTTTTTGACTAAATAACTGCATTGACCTCAGTATAAATGAATGTTGACTTTATTGAGGATTTTTAGTCCACTCCATGAATCATTCAACAACATCAAAACATATGAATCAAGGAACATGCATTTCATCACCAACATGATTCATAGTGTGTCATTATCAAAACTAGGGTTCCAACCTTAGATCGCCTAGAGCCAGAAAAGAAAAGCTCAGGGCACCCAGGGAAAGATACTACTCCAGTTTTACAATGAACACTAGCTCCATGTCTAGCTAACCAATCTGCTCCTAAGATCACATCATAACCTTTCATATTCATGCATACCAAATCAGCAGATAAATTATAATCATTTATCAAAACTTTGCTAGAGGGGTAATAATATTTAATCTCTAACCTCGAACCAATAGAGCATAATATCACAAGGTGAGAATCCAATAATACCAGTTTCATAGGTACAGACTTAGCAAATTTCTGAGATATAAATGAATGAGTAGCTCCAGTGTCGGAAAGTACAAATGCTGACTTGGAAAGAATAGTAAGGGTCTATTGGATGCTCGCGGATGAGCTTCAACTTGGGGCATGCCGAACCCAACTACTGTCGGGGTTCGGGCAGCTGCCGCTGAAGTGTTGACACCATAGTGCCCCACTGGCAGTGCCGATGCTTCGATCGGAGGCCTAGCAAGTTGCTGAGGGTGAACGTCCCGTTCCGAAAGGAGGTCTTGCAGGAGGGCCTTCAAATGTTGGTTCTCCTTCACGAGAGTCTCAAGGGTCACCTCTTGAACTTCATTTGTCGGAGGGTCATTGTTGGCTAGGTTTGCATTGATAGGCGCACCACGGTCCTCGACTGGAACCTATTCTGCACGTTCTGATGCTTGAGGTCCAGTGGAAGTGTCGATGTGGCCCGATGGCGCTGGAGGTTGAGTTTGATGGTGAGGCCTCTTGAGCTTGATAAGGGGCTGGTTCAAGTCATCAGACAGAGTATCGGGCTGGTGTTCGGTGGTATAACACGGAAACACCCGAACCACATTGTTGATGAGCCGAACCGTATGCTTTTTTTTGGAATGCTTCTCATAGCGGACTGGGGGGTCCAGCCTGTCAAAGATCGAGGTCCGTTGTGGTGGAGCCTCCATCATGGTGTCGACCTGAGGAGAACTCGGAACTGAGTGCTGGCGGGGCCCGGAACGAGCCCTTCGTTGTTTTCGCTTATTTAAGCGGGGGATGCTGAGTGGCTGGGTGTCGTCAAACTGTGCTGATGTAGACGCGGCTATGTCCCGCCCGACAACACGCCTGAGCGCTCGTAAGGGGTTCTTGGTACGTTCCCTCCGAAAAGCTTGAGCCTCTTCCGGGGTAACCCAGATTCTTCTTAGGCTAAGTTGTTGATCTCCCTTGTCATTGTTGCTTCGACGAGACTTGGGAGCCCGGGTAACGAGGCGCCTGCTTCTTTGAGCTCCCCTTTATCCTCTCGCGTCTGCCGCAAGAGACTGAAGCGGTTGGTGGTGGGGACCTTAGGGATGGTCTGCTCCTGGGGTATGATTAGTTTGCCTCCATTGAGACGAATCCGCAGGTCACCGAGAAGGATGGTCTTACCAAAATTACTGGTGGCAGCGGCGAGTCGCCTGCCTTTACGGCCGTGGCGACGCTTCTTCTGTTGAGCCATGGAAGATCCAACTCCAAGGTGGTAGATCAAGAAAACACAATCTCCCGTTGTTGGCAGCGTGGGGGCGTCAGTCGAAAGCGCTGAGATTGGCCTCCGAGACATGAGGCCCGTATCGGGAGCCAATGGCTAAGTGACTCGGGTGTAAGCTATTGCCCGAGCCGACAGAAGCATTGTCAATGCTCGAAATGGTGCTCTTGCACCGAGAACCAATGTTGCAGAAGATACCAGAGTTCCAGCAACCCGAGATTGTAAACCTACGTTGGGTGTTGGTGTAGCTGGAGGGTGAGACCGGGGGCCCACAGTGGGCACTGAGATTGCTGCATCCCAAAGAGGGAGACCTATGATGGGAGTTGGCGTTGCTGGATTGTAGGGGGAAAGACCCCGTGGTAGAGATGGGAGGCCAGGGGCCCGATGCAGAGAGTCCGTGCTGGGAACCGACCTTGGTAAGACCCGGGGTTGTGTACCCGGGCTGGATGCTGGGGAGTCTCGAACACGGGGTTGGGAACCCGTGCTAGGGGCATGCTCGGCTTGGACTCGGAGCTGAGAGCCTCAAACTCGGGGTTGAGAACCCGTGCTAGGGGCAGGCTCGGCAGGCTTGGTTGGGACTCGAAGTCACCGAAAGTGATCGGCATCACCAAGTAGCTCACCTGTGCATGGGTGGCGATGACAATGGGGCCATAGGTCACGGCTGCCATAGTTGCTGGAATGTTGGCTGCTGGAGAGGCGACGGTCGGAGATGGTCGCCGGGCACGATCCGACTGTCAGAACGCAAACTGGAAGCTGCCGGGAAGTGCGCTCGTGTGTCCCCCTCTACCTCTCCTGCAAGGACAGGAAAAAGGGCACCACGACTTCAGGGCTAGCACAAGCTTCTCTTTAGTAGAAAGAAGAAAGACGGGAGATGTCCCATTGGGCGTGCCATCCTTGTTGATGTGTGTGCCAGGGATCGGTGACCGGGATGAGGGAAGGAATAAAGCGAGAAAGGAAAATACGGGAGTTTGATATATCTCGGGTATGCTCCTTCATTGTCGTATGCCTCTCACGACGGTACCGGGCACTCACCTTTTACAGAAGGTCAAGAGGGGGTCGAATGGCACGAGAAGTTTCTAGGGTTAAGGTAACTACACCGGGGTGCGGGCATGCCAGTTGATTTCTTGACAATCACCCGTGGAACCGAAGGTTGGCTGGGGAAGCATCGCCAGGACGCGGCACGTGGGCTTGGGAAGTCGGGCGACACGTGGAGAGAGAAGGTCCCAGGGGTACGAGGGCACAGATGATTGTAGGGAATTGTGTACTGGATGTCTTTCCCCACCGACTGCAAGCAGTCGGTGTTTATTTACATTGGATTGAATCCGAACACCTTTGTTCCATACTAAAGAGAAGCCTATATATGTCTGAAGCCATGGCTACGGGGCCGGGGGCATCCTGCATCTATAAGGGCGCATGTGACTTGGAGGTTTGGTTTACTGGATTGAGAGACGCTGGACACGCACTGGCTAGTGCGGGAAGAAGCTGAGACCCAGGTACAAGTACATGTATTCAACTGGTTTCATGCTATATGAGAGCCATGTAGGCTTTAAAAATTGGCCGAGGAGGCCAAAATACAACTGGTGCAAGCCGCGGGAAAATTCCGAAACATGGGTCAGTCCCCGGGTCAATGTATAACAAGGCGGACATCCGCGTGTTTTTACAGAGACTCTCCATAAGGCTAGGGACGTGTTCTATTCACTAAGGGAGGACTAGACTGGATGGTAGGGGGAGATACTGGTCGTCGCCTGAAGGAGGGCCGGACGCGGCTCAGGATGAGCAGTCAGGTACGAGTCCTGAGAGGCGAGTATCTTCATGCTGGGGAGTCTAGGCTGGTCCCGAGAATGTTACTTCCGAGCCGAGGTCCGGCTAACTCGAGTCATCGGCCAGAGCGGTCGGTAGCCAGGTCGGGGCGAGCCGTCGGCACGTGGTTCCATGACAGAAGTAGGTGCGGCATCATGGCGTATGCATAGCCACCGTGGGTTGTCATACGCGGGAGGACTCGGAATGCGGGTGTGTTTGCCGTTGTAATAACGCCTTACGTGCGACGGAGAAAGGCTTGTATGCGATGGCTAAACACCGTATGAGGGAAGCGCCAGTGACATACCCTCGGCGTGTGTGAGCCGATCAACAAGCCAACCACGTGCGCACACTTAGCTCCTTACGTTCGTCCTTGCTTGCCGGGTGCCTGCGGAAGTTCGGATGTGCGGTAGTCAGTTCATATGTTGTTGCCTGCATGCGCCTTGAGCTTCCAAGGGGGCTTTTACAGAGGAATACGAAGGGTCAGGGGGGTTTAGGCGGACCAAGTTGAGGGTAGAACTTGGTCCGCGTAAACCCTTGAAAATAACATTTTTTTTTGTTTTTAGAGTAGGGGAGGGGGGTTTAGGCGGACCAACCCAGGGGCTGGGTCTGGTCCGCCTAAACCCCTCCCCAGGGGGGGTTTATGCGGAGTAAAGGTTGGATTTTTTTAAAAAAAAAACATTTTTTTTGTTCTGGCTAGGGTGTAGGCGGACCAGACTGGATGCCCTTTCTGGTCCGCCTAAACCCCTAAGGGTTAAGGCAGACCGGCTCTGGGCGCTGGGTTTTAAAAAAAAACTTTTTTTTGTTATTGGAGGGCTTTAGGCGGACCAACCTGGGGGCAGGGTTTGGTCCGCCTAAACCCCCTCCCCCAGGGGTTTAGGCGGACCAGACTATGGGGGGGGGGGGTTACGCGGAGTAAACCAAGGGTTTTTTCCACAAACCTCTATAAAAATCCATTTTTGTCTATTTTGGGCCCAAGTTGACTCTAGGTGAACGCAAGAAGACAAAAGGATACGGGTGTTGGACTGGTTGGTTGGCAACGTGCGCACGTGGAACAAGGAGGTTGACTTTGCGACCCCGATACTTCATCTTCACGAACTCCTTGAAGCTAGTATGCCGATGGACCTTACATGGGACTAGGACTGGGACGATTGCTGACTGGGGCTGAGCGGGCTGGGTGGAGGGGCCGCGCCTCCCGGGGAGTTCGCCCCCACTAGGGCGCGATCGCGCCTGGGGCGAACTCCCCCCCAGGCGGGCCGTGGATACATGGGGTGGTCTCTGGGGTCCTCTTTTGTCATATGGGGTTGTCCTTTGAAGGATAGGGTGCTCCGGAATGTTGGGATTGGCCTGTGGGGCTTGTCGTCATCGTGTTGTCGCTGCCGTTCTTAAGGTGTTAAGGGAAATTCCTGACACACCTCAGGTTGTCGATCGGCTTGGGTAGGTGACCGGCGGGCCTTAGATTTGGCCTTGGGGCTGAGGGAAGGGGCTCGCAGGAGCCGAGAGAGGGCCTTCTAGGCGTGCGGTTCCGGCCTTCATGGCGTATGCCATGTAGCGCGGCGGGTTGGCGGGCAGCCCCAGGTCGGTCCGGGAGCTGAAAATAAACGGCTTGTCGCCGCGTGTTTGAGGGTTGGGGGTGACCCCGACTTGCTGGAGAGTTGTCATGGGACATGGCTAGAGTACTGGAGCCACGGGTTGGCCCTCAGCTTGTTGTAGAACGGCTGGGATATGTACGCCCTCGAGGTGTTCGAGAAAATTCCCGACACACTTGTATGGTCCGCATACTAGAGGTATGGGATTCTAAAGCCTGTGGTTGACCAAGATAAGTCTTCTTTTGGCTTCAGAAGGTTGAATGGAGGCATCTTGGGGGTACATCCCAGCCTCATTGCTGGGTGCCACGTGTCGTGGCCTATTGTCAGGGCGCCCCCGGGTTGGCCCCGGTGGCTGTGTTGAACGAGGGTAAACCCGCAAACTGAGTGATCGGGGGTGCCCCCAATTAATTGTTGATGTTGCCGTGGGTCACGGCTAGCTGGTTGGGACCCTTGGCTGGGCCCGGGGAACCATAATAAGGGCTGGGTAGCCCACGCTTTAAAGGTGTACCAGAAAATTCTCGAACCCTTATTTCTTGATATTTTGCTAAGAAATTATCTCTGTTCAACAAATACTTATTGATTTTTAAACATGGGTGATTTATCTTAATTATCATGGAAATTTACGTCAAAGTGGTTGATGCGCATTAAGAGACGTCCGCATGCCTGACGCTAATTCAAAAATTAGCGCCTGCATAAAAAGACGCCGCTTAAGGCGCGTCCACTGCTCTGGTCATGAATTCATCATGAAATAGAAAACAATCAAAGCACGTAAAACTTGAAACTACGCATGGATCGTTTTGCATGGATAATGAAACAACACGAGGCGATAACCATATGCATGCTTTACATGGAGGTTTTAAGGATTATGCCTGAGAGATAACCTACCTGATCTCACGAAGAGGAAGAAGAAAAGGAAGAAGAAAGCAGATACGCAGAGGAAGAAGATGACGCTCTCCCCACAGTCGCACAACAACTACGAACCCACACACGAACACGCCTTCGAGTACGCAGCAATGGAGTTTTGCTGGGCTCGAGGCCTTTATTTAAAGACTTAAGGACTAAGAGTTCTAATTAAACTTATATTACTTTATGTGATAAATACTATTACGTGATAAATTCTACTTACCCAAACCACAACCGCCGCTAGCCTCTTTGGAATCTTTTTAGGAGATTAGGGTTTAACGATTTTTAAAAGATAGTATCTTTATTATTATTATTATTATTATTAAGGCCCAAGCCCATTACGTATCATGCTCTTTAAATTAATTATTTGATGACCCACTTACGTTAGGGACTTTAATCCATGTCAACGCTTTTATAATTAAATTATTTACTAATTCAAACTTAAGTTGATTTTTAGTATATATATATATATTCTTTTGTTACCGCCAACCTTACTTACTTATTTCTTTAATCAATTGTCCTCTCATTAACTCGAAATTATTTAGCTCGCCATATTTTATGAGATTTATTGTAAAGATAGGCACCCTAGTTTTATCTTCATTTAAAATCATAAATATTCTTCATGCTTTATTAAATTTAAGTCATTAAATGAATAATTAGATTTCTTCTTAATATAGAATTTAAATGAGATAATTATTACTCAATTATCTTATAATCCTTTCGCATTGATCTCCATTTATTTATAACTCATTCATTGCCATGATTTTTCATTAAGATGAATTCCCCTTTTGATCTATTTTTATGTCCTTACCTTATTTATCTTTAACAAGAACATTTAAGTTTATTCTTCTTTGTTCTTTTATTTATTTCACAAGGACTTACCAAGATTATCTTTTTTCTCCTTTTTAAAATATTGATAAATATTCCTATTTTAGTTTCTATAATTAGCTGGGCGTTACACCCTCCCCCACTAAAAGAGAATTTGGTCCCAAAATTCACACCACAACCTTCTCCAAAATGGGGGAAACTACTAATCACTAGGGTAACTATGCAAGCAAAAGAATCTAAGATTTACGGAATAGGAAGAGAGCTAACTCGGGGTTAAGGATGAGGGGTATCTTTTACAATTCCTTCTTCGGCAGGCTCGGCTTCCATTAAAGCTTGAACATTTCCTTGACGTTTCAGGGTTGGAACAGGGCATCTGACTATCTTATGATCCAAGCTCCCGCAACAAAGACACGCTCCCAACTTCCACCAACAATCCTCCGATTGGTGACTACACTTATTGCAAAACTCACACCTTCCTTGAGAGGAATCTATAGGAGTTACCCAACCGTTCTCTCTCTTACACTTCTTGCCCTCCTGTGAGTTATAACCCTTATTGGATCTTTTCTTAGCCGAGTTAAACCCTCTAGAATTAGTGGTTTGCTTCTTCTCTTCAACTCTCTCTTTCTTCTCTAGGGCTTCTTCGAGTAGTTGAACTCTCCTAACTAGATCTGCATAAGCCTACATATCTACAAGCGCTACTTGGGGAACAAAGCCAGACCTAGTCGCCTCCATCGAAATCAAGGTTCCTGCAAGAATAATTATGAAAGCTAATTATCTTATTCAATAATAATCATGAAATTTAATTACCTTATTCTTCTCAGAATTACTCCTTTTATTATTTAGCCCCCAAGCTCTACCCAATCTCATAGGGTAACAATAAGGAAAGGACCTAAAATAACATATACTCACGGCCAAACCTAGGGTTTAAGAAAATCTAGGCTCTGATACCACTTCTGTCACGCCCCGAATCGATAGCAGCGGAAACTTGCTTGGAACGTGGCAGCGAAACAGTCATGACAATCAGAGCAAAACCTAAAGACACAAGAAGACCAAAAAATTGACAAAACTAAACTTTATTAATTTAAACTAGTTATTACAACCATCAACTCATATTACAACTTCAAGAAAAGGAAAAGACACATTAACTAGACTCAGAAATTCTAATCTAGGCTTAAGAAAATAAAAGACATGGGTCTTCTAACTTCAGGAGCACACATTCACACTTTTCCCTTCCCACTAGAACAACGTCTTCGCTCGCAATCTGATTACCTGAAAAATATTGAAATAAATCTGGATGAGCGAAAAGCTCAGTAAGAATTACATCTCTATCACCAGACTTGCTTTAAGTAATTAACATGTTCCATGGAATGCAGTTATGTCTATGCAAGAACACAAGATAGAACAAGAATAAATACGAATTATGAAGTAGATAACAAGAAATTGACAAGTTCACTAGTATAGTATGAATAAGATATTGGCTAATCAAGTTCTAGCAAGTATCATTTCGACCCAAGCATGTCAAGTCATTAAGTAATATCATGTCGAGAGTGGAATGCCATAGATCAATCTAGAAAGTCATGCACTTCGGTGCAATGTCACACCACGGTAAATAATAGCTCCCATGGACACAAGTACTTTCGGGTGATCCTCCCAGGACCAGATTGGGCTCCATTAATGCCAGACATTGAAGTTATGGAGCAACAACCTAGACATCCACATTAATTTAATAGCCAATAGAGTTCCAAGGAATTTCACATTGTAGGAATACATTAGGAAGATCCAGTAGGATCATAGGAGTCAAGGATATAGCCATATACAAAGGAATTAACGGGAAATCAAACCACGAAACAATGTAGATGTAGAAATCTAGGAAGAATTGGCGTCCACTCAGGATGCCTTGAATTCCAAGAATTCACGTCCATTTGAAAGGGCGCAAATTCTGATGAATAGTATGCACGAAAGAATTTACGTCAGCAGCCTAAACGCCAATTCTGGGCAGTGTCTGAACTCTCATAGAGCACCAAATCACAGCGCTCAATGATGACTGGATGTCATGTTTCATCAGAGGGACATGACAAAAATAGGTTTATGGGTTTTTAGGGTACAACCAGCCCAGTGATCGAGGGAATCCTTCGATGTCAGGGACATACGAAGGAATTAGAGAGAGAATTTTCAATCCGACGAGAGGAATTCCCGACGGAGGGTCCTTATTTCTCCAAGATATAAGGTGTATAATGAAGAAACACTTAAACCAGGGATCATGTCTTGATAGTGAGACAACGGTGCCAAAGGATCCACGATCTAGGATCAAAACACGATGAATCAGTTCTGGAGTAAATTGGCGTCAGAGGCAGTGGGTGTTAGTTCCGAGAATTGGCATCCACTGACCTGACGTCAACTCTTCTTAAAACCATAATCTGAGATTAATAGGGAAGTTAACATCAAAGGGAAGGACGCTAATTGATGGGAATCAACATCGGGCACTAACTTTTATTTTTTGCATTTGAGTCCTTTTATTTTGCATTTATATCCTTGGGAAATAGGTTTGCAATTGTAAGGCGTTATAAGCCAATTTGTTCTTCCTTAAGGATCTTTGAGTTTTTGTGCAAAAGTTCAGTAGGACCAGCAATGGACCTCCATCTCCTTCTCTATTGGTCCACCTAAGCCATAGGGCCCATGTGGGGCCAGTCAATGGTCCAAGGTGGGCTTCTAGATGATTGACCATTCAATGGGACACTTGGTTAACAAAGTCCAAGATGCCAACCCCATTTTCAAGGGGACGCCCCCCATATATTGTATTTTAATAGGTTTCCAAATCACATGGGGAATTAAATATGTTATATCCCCTAAGTGCCCCTCCCCTAACTCAGATCTGAGGTTAGTTTAGGTCTTTTTACACTTTCTATAAATACCTTGTAATTTATGAATTATTTAGCATTAATGAAGAAATAATTCCATTTGTGCTCAATTGGCCTAAGGGCACTCCTCTCTCCTCCCCTAGAGCTGTGAAGGCTCTCCTTCAGATGTGTGACGCATCTCCACCGCCACCTCTCTGAGTGCGACGCTCAGCTCCGCCGCCGCCGCCGTTCGTGCCGCCATCATACCGCCACCGCCATCGCCGAAAGTTTTGTCCAAATCAGGACAGAACCATCTTGTCTGAATTTTAGCTCCCAACCCCGTGATCTTATGGAGCTCAAATTTTGAGGGTAGGTTCTCCATGCAAATACCCTCTCCCAAAAAATGTTTCCCATTTTCTAGCCTTCTTTTTCTATTTTTTCCAATTTCGTGTTCTTCAGCCTTCCAGATCTGTTTGTGTTCTGTCCTATGTCACAACAAGCTAGTTCTTCCATAGTTCGACCCCCTTCCCCTTTTCTGATTGAGTCCAAATTTGGACTGGGTGTTCTGCCCACCAAATCCCATCTCTCATAATTTTTTCGCGAATTTATAAGTTCTTTTCCCCTTCCAAAAAATTAAAACTCAGTCAAATTTCAGTTCTGTCCTATGCAGTCCAGATCCGACCCACCAGTGTCATAAAGTCTGTTTCTCCTATTAAACCTCCACTAGAAAATCTACAAAAAATACTCCCGTCTTCCTTACTTATCCCTCTCCAACTTTCATGAAGAGGTCAACTTCCAGATCTGAGGGTTGAGCCACGGTCAATGTCTATTATCAGAAAACTTCATTTCTGTCCAGAGTTTTCTGAGTCTATCAGTCAGTCTGTTCATAAATCAACCACGAAACATCCAAAGCCTTCAAAATTTCTATCATAGTCCTTGGTCGAAGTATTTCGAATCAGCTTTCCAACGGCACCAGTCTCGCGTCGATCCGACGTTGGGATTGATCACAGCAGCAGTTCTCGTCGGGTCGCGTGCTGTAAAAATAGAACTTCTGATCCGTGGGCAGCAAGGTCAACAAGTGAAGACCGGAGCCGACTCGCCTTTCGCAAGGCGAACTAGCGTGCCGCCGTCCCAGGGAGCGCCTCTCCAGGAGCCAACGTCACAGCGGTATCACTCCGGGCCCACTCGGACCCGCCGACCAGCACGTGGGCCCTACATTCGTGAGTACGCGTGCCGCCGAAGCTACACAAAACGCTGCCCGTCAACCAGAACCCGCTACTCCCGGGTCCCACTGTGTAGCCCTTTATCTCCCTGCGTGGAGTGGGCAGAAATATTCACTTATGTAATTTTTAATAATTGTTGTTCCGGGAGTACAAGTTCGACCGGGATCGTCTTCCCCACGCCCGACACGTGGAGGTATCATGTTCGCTCCTTCACTCAGCATTTGCTTTACGCGTATTGATTTGTATATGCCGCTGCTAGAGAGCATGTGATAGGTTAATTTAGCTCGATATCTATTTTATCACCGTTGCGAGAGAGAGAGCAAGACCCGTCCCGTGACTCGATCCGAGCACGGAAGAGCCGACTACCCGACTCACTGCTGGTTCCTCAACCGCGCACGACATTTCCCTCGCTTAGGGACGAGTTGGGAGCTAGAGTCCCAGGTTCGCTGGTCCGTCCCGCATCACTAATTAATTTGCGTCAATCTAGAAGACGTTAATTCATTAAACTTGCGTCCAAGGGATGGACGTTAATTCATTATTTTACAGTTTTTCAGTTAATCAAAACAAGAATTAGCGTCTCTGGAAAGAGGCACGAATTCTTTAATTTGCGTCCTGAAGTCCCGCGATCAATGACACCCAAGAGAGGGGTGAATTGGGTGTTTACAGATTTTAAGGAAACTTTTAGCTTTTTACAAAATATGTGGTAAACAATAATTAGCAATTGAAAACTAATTAACCAATACTCTCAAACTCACCGTTCCCACACGACCATACAACGAAAACAATCAGACCACACAAACAACACATAATGCACATCGGTTTTTAAGGTGGTTCGGATGTACCGACGGCAATCCTACGTCCACCCCTCACCAAATCCGGTGAGGCTTCACTTGGGAATGAATCCCCAAACGGAGACGATGCTCCAACCACACACGTAGGACGACACCTACACACACACACGGGGACGCACCCCAAACTACACATGGAGACAAGCTCCAACACACACACACATACACACATGGGGATGAACTCCAACTCGATCCGACAACCGGATCACTACCACACACGCATATACACGCTGCAACAAACACATCACAATAACACATACGACCGCACGCAGGCGATTAACCACGACCGTATACACAAACGATCACACACAGAAAGTATTTTAAGGTTTGAAAGTAAACACAAGTAACAATATAAGCTCAGATCAAAATAGAACTCATGGCAACCATCTCAAAATAGCAACTAAAGGATGTAGAGATTGTTCCCCCTTTGATTTTCACGACGAATAGAAATGGTAGCTTGAAGCTCCAGTCGGATGGTGATGATTTTGATATCTTCTTGATCCTCTCCTTGATCTGCTGCACTTTTCCTTCTTCTGCAATCTTCAAAACCTCTTGGATGAAGATCAAAACCCCTTGGATTGAGCTCTTCTTTCCTTTCTTCCCTTTCCTCACCTACAAGATAGAAAACAATGAACACATTAGAGTTCCACTTGCTAAATTCGTAGCTTACACATATGCCTATGTAGAAGACATGAAAAGACCATGATCACCCTTCTAGAACCATCCAAAAAGACCCCCAATAGGTCTATTATGAACCCAAGGGCAAAAGGGGGTTTATGACTTCACAAATATATTTTTATGACCCTTGAATGGTCCAAGGACAAGTCCCAGACCAGATCCACGTTTTGTGGATGATTGGGTGTCATTAGGATTAAAGAAATGCAATGAGAATGGCTCTTCTCGAAGTGGAGAACAAAGTCAACTTTTGTTGGCTCGGGGCTGGCGGTCGACCGGTGGCTTCTGGCGGTCGACCGCTACTGAGAGAACAGCTGTCCGTTGGTTTCTGGGATTTTCGGTCGACCGCTAGCTCCTGGCGGTCGATCGCTAGCTACAGTGTTTTTAGGTCAACCTAAACTGTCCTTTAGGTCGACCTAAACCTGCAGAAAAAATACAGAAAGAATTAAAACATTAGTAAACATGTAGGAAAACATGCCCAATGATCCCAAGTGATGAATGCATGAAGTACATACATGAAATCATTAACAAGGAGGATGAAAACACTTGGAAAACTCAATCAACTATAACATAACATCAAGATCATATGGCTATCCAATTTGTGCAATAAGATAGCATCATTGAACCAAATTTCATATATTATGAGGATGCCAATAAACAAGGTGATTGAGTCTAATTTGCCAAGTGTATATGCAATGTGAGAACATATATCAACCATATATCCTATCAAGATCAAAAAACTCCAAATGGAAACCTACCATTTTCTCCCAAAAATATACACATGCAAGGTGCCAAGTTCTCACCATGAATCTTGATACCTTTGCATATGGGATTGGCATTCCATTTTAAACCTGCATAAGAGAGTAAATGAAGTTAAGACAATGCAAGTTCAATCACTTCGATGCCATTTACCACTTTCAACCAAGATTCTCATGAAGCCTTCATTTTGTGAATCCAAATGATCTATATATGCATCCCATTGACATCAAACATTCAGCCAAAGATTATATACAAACCAAGGATCAAGACCATGTAATCGTTGCTATTTGCCATCCAAACCATGCAAGTTTAGTTATCATCACGTAATCACACATTAAGTTTAGTTATCATCAAAACCATAACAGTCATGAACAATAATCACAACAATCATCAAAATCATAATTCAACAGTCTCCCCCTTTTTGATGATGACAAATTTAATGATAAACTTAGGATGATATAACAGAATGGCACAAATGTTCTTTTCCCCCTATCAACGATAGTCATCAACTTCTCCCCCTGTCAACAACAATCATCAATTTTTCTCCCCCTTTGACATAATCAAAAAGCAGGATAATGCAAATCTTTCTCCCATAACAACAGTATCAAACGGGCTGGAAGAAACCAATGAAGTAAGAGTAAGTCTTTCTCCCTCTTGAGGAGACCAAGATGTGATTATTCTCACACATCAATATGATACCATTTGAGGCAAATTCAGTCAAGCATGCATGGATGCCAATGGAAGGTAATGATTGGCCTCATATCAGATTTTCACAAGCTGAGATAGTCAGCATGATAGCATGCAAAAAAGAGAACCTATATCAGATGTTCACAACATGCAAGAGCACATCAAAAGATTTTCTTTTATTTTCAAATTTTTGATTTTTATATTTTCTGAAAATGCGTAAGAACTCAATGCAAACATGTGATGATACTATGAATGCAAGCATGATACCAATGGAAAGCAAAAACCCTATATGGCAAGTGTAAGCAAATTGAAGTCCAATTTTTGTGAGATTTTCAGTGATTTTAAAATTTTTAATTTTCTTATAAAATGCATGAGGCTATATACATGCAACTTATGACACATGATGAGCACACAATGCAACCAGGCAGATACGTATATATAGACATGCAAGCATATCTCCCCCTTACTTATATAAGAGGGTATAAGTATAGGAAGGGTGCATGAGGGTCATGACAATCGGAATGCACATGTGTAGTACACGGGAGGTTGTGCAATCATATAAGAGAATTATGCAATTGCTAATGCAGTCAATCAACTTTCTGAATACATATTAAATCAAATTTCTAGATGTGTAAGTGAGTAACATGAAAAATGATAGTTGCAATATGGATATTCAGATTTTCAGATAAACACAATGAGACATTTCGCAGACTGCACTTCAATTTTTGAGAATAGCGTATTGGAGGCTTCGCTCTACCACAATGAGTTTTCACCACATTTTTTTTATCGCACCAAGATCACAGATAGTCAGAATTTTTCAAGAGTGATCAGGTTCAAATGATTCCTTTTTACACGAGTAGACGCATGGAGCTCATGCCAGAATCCCCGGTTACTCAGAATACAGAACCATTTCACCTCATTTTGAATAGAGATACTAGTCAACACTTTTTAGATATGAACCACATCACGTCTCAGGTGACATGTGCCCAGTTTACTCAGTGAGACCGAGCATTTCTCTATCTTTCATTTTCATTTCAGATTTTTCAATAAGGATAGGCAGGCATCTCTTTCCTCAACTGTCTCTTTAACATACATGCAGCAAGTTTAGCATCTCGAGAGTGTTAAAAAGAAATTCATATATCCTTATCTTTAACACTCATTTTCACATTTTGTGCATGAAGTGTACCAATTTGATTCAGCATGTACACCGAAAATATCATGAATACACAACAGTGCAACTCCCCCGAAATAGATGCACTTATGAAATATAAACTCTCCCAGAGTGTACGACATGAAACACTCCAATAATGACGCAAATGCAGCATTATGTATCAAGAAAACATAAGGCCATAGAAATGCCAAGGGATGGGGGTGAATAGCATATAATACCATACAAGCACACATTAGGAGTTTATGCAAATGCACTGTGACATGCATGTGAGCAATGTGATGTAAATTTGATACCAATTGAATGGACGCCAACTGAATGAACTAAGTGTGACTAATACATGAGTTCCAATGCAATACAACATATGAGCATATGAGAATGCGATGCAATGTGCAAAGTGATTCAAACTTTTGATTTTCATTTGCATGATCTAAAAACACCTTATGCATTAAATTATGATGCATGCAACTTATAACTATGTGAGAATGGAATGCAAGATGAAAAATGACACTTTGTACAAGAGAGCAGTTCAGATTTGAAGGACGAGCATGGGGCATTATTCATCACAAGTGGTTCATATACAAAGGTGTAGAAATCATTTGGCATGCAGTGAAACCATTTATTGTCAAAAATAGTTAAGAACATATTTTCAAAAGGTTTGAAATCAATCACAAGTCATTCAGGAGTAGACATTTCCATTGCAGAACTCTTTACTTCAACAAGGATCAATTTTAGAAATTTTGAAGCAATTCATCATGAGCATGTTGTATGTTTCAATTAGAAATCACTCATTCAATAGAGAATAGCATTCATTTCAACTTGTTTAGCTAGCAAGACCCCCTTTGACAAAAACATGAATCTTAGAAAAATTTAGTGAAAGTGCAATGTTTCTCTCATGACATGGGGCTAGCTAACAAGAAGCAAATAGTAGCATCAGAAGAAGTCTTTCAAGGCCAAACAATCAATTTCTTCCAGTTCTGGTACAAGGCGGAGAACTTTGGTCCAAAGACCAACTCACGCATAGTGAGAGTTTCCAGGTGAAGATAATCCACCTTTTCACTACTCAGTATTTGATATACTAGATACTCAATTAAGCTGAAATGTGCTCAAGTAATCAGATTGAAGGATGTTCAAAGGTCAACATAAAATTCAAGATTTTCAGTTTCATTTAACCAATAAGCAGGGTAATCACAGCAGAATGGAGGAGCAATCATTTCAGGTATGTAGAAACAATACCTGTCATCAGAATAACATCACAAAGTCCCATAGACTAATGCATGAATTTTCATTTCCATAGTAAGAGGGTGAATTGCCTTAGTTCAAAGGACAATACCGAAGGCCTTCAAGCACCAAAATCACTAACCTCACGAAGGTTAGTATTTTAGATTTGCTTTCTTACCTTTGCCTTGAGAATCCATTTTCTTCCGAGCCTTTCACCTATTGAACCCATTCTTGGTTAAAAGAGATGCGCGCCTTTCATACCATGTCTTGGGTACTTGCTTCAACACGTACAAAACTTTTACCACCTTGTACTTGAGTCGATCCTGGAGGTTGTTCTACACAAAATATCCCATCTTCTTGTAACAACTTGATAGGGTTCTTATCATTTTCATCCTTGCAAGGTATTCCTTTCATTTACTCAAGCTTGACCATGACTAGTCCATCATCATTTGGATTTGGGAGTATAATCTACATCCAAGGACAAGAGGACTTGAGTTGTCAATTTCGATTCAAATTTTTTGACAATGGTATGATAAATTATTTTAACAACCAACATCCCCTAGACAACTCTAGATGCAATGTATGACTCATATGTGAACCTAAACATTAAGTTCATATGACGAATGTGGTTGCTCCCTCTTAGTGTGTGCATGAATGCAAGATGTTCATTAACATCTTAATGTCATGTGCATCCATATGCAATATTACATGACTATATGACACAAAGTGAGTTAAAACATGACAGAGTCACTACAAAGGTGGGAGGGATATCACCTGATCTTCAAATTCAGTTTTTGATTTTTCTTCCAACCTGACTTATGCCACTTGACCTGTGGGCCTTACCTTCTTGATGAAAATAGATTCCATGCTTTACATTCCCAAGGCACACCTGTAAAACAGATTTCTCATTTGCCATTCTTAGGTATCCAAATCCTTTTGGGTCCTTGTGGGTTAGCAGCAACATTTGCACATGGTTTCCACTTTTTGATAGTATTCAAATTATCATTTTTCATCAAAGGACAACCATGCATCAACTCACAATCATGCTTAGTATGACCAGATTCACCACAATAGAAACAACGCACAGAAGCCATTTTCTCATGTGGTCTTTTAGCATGAACATAAGAATTCTCAAATCTATTTCTCCCAAATGAAACCTTTTTACATTTTTGAAAACATTCATTTTCTTGCATGCTCTCAAATCATCATTCTTCATAATGAAACAATCATGCATGGCATGTCCAGATTTACCACAGTAAAAATATGAGAGTTTCTTTCTAAGTGGTTGTGTGTGTGTGGCAGAAGTATATTTAACATGCATGGGTGTACTAGCAGTATTTTTAGATTTTTGATGCAAATTAATTTTCTTTGTGGATCCATGTGTGTGTGCAACATGATTTTCCTTTTTCAGATTCTCATTTGATGTGCTGGCTATATTTGAATTGTGCACAAAGGATGTATAAACTTTATTTTCAGACTTCTTTTTGTTCACAAGATTATAGCCTAGCCCCTGTCTTTGAAAGTTTACTTTCATTCCTAGAAATTTGTCCAGGTTATTTTGACCATCTACAAATCTAGACAATGAAGCATTCAAGTCAGAGATTTCTTTTTCAAGTGATGAAATGTGCAATTCATAAGAAACAATCACATTTTCACGAGAATTGATTTTTTCATTCAAATGTGTATTGATGGTTTTGTGGCTTTCCACTTCTTGTTCCAACACATGCACCTTTTCACATTCATCAACAAGCAAACTTTTTCCTTTTTCAAAAATAAGCAATCTTTCAGAAATGATATTATTCAACTGTTTCAATCTTTTATTTTCTTTTCTCATGCATGAAATGACTTCTTCATGGTTTTTGATGTCAGTCATAAGAGATTCATTTTCCGTTTTGAATTCCAAGCATTTATTACATGAAGAATTTTCTTTTTGAAGTTTTTCAAGATTTTTCACATTACTTTCAAGTAAGGAGTTCTGAATTAACAAAACATCAATCTCCTTTTCAAGTTTCGAGCATTTATCACAACAATCATTCTCAAGAAAAACATGTTCAGATTTATTTTTTAATTTTTTATTTTCAGACTTAACTTTCTTGTACTTTTCAACAAGCTCATCATATGCATTCAACAAATCTTCATAGCTAAATTCATCTTCATTATCAGAATCAGAATTTACCTTTGAGCTTGATCCACTTGGTTGATCACTCCTTTGTTCACTCGTCCCTACCACAAGACATTGGTCTCCATCCTCTTCCCGAATTTTGGTTAGGCCATCCAAGATATCCTTCACGGATCTGCAATGGGAGACAAAGGGGAAATAATTAGAATCAACTGCAGCAGTTAGCAACTTAAACACCAAACAATTTTGATCATGTTTAAGCTTTTGATTTTCAGTCTAGACATTTTTATCCTTAGGCAACTCATAAGGACCATATGAAACAAGCTTCCATAGCTTAGGGTCATATGAGTTGACAAGACTGCACATTCTACCTAACCATAAATCGAAATTGCAACCATCAAACACCGGTGGAGAATTCAAAGTATACATAATGGTAGTCATTGATCAGGATCACTCTAGATCGTTAGATCTATGCAATTAGAGCCTTTGCTCTGATACCAATAGAAGTCCCACGATCAATGACACCCAAGAGGGGGGTGAATTGGGTGTTTACAGATTTTAAGGAAACTTTTAGCTTTTTACAAAATATGTGGTAAACAATAATTAGCAATTGAAAACTAATTAACCAATACTCTCAAACTCACCGTTCCCACACGACCATACAACGAAAACAATCAAACCACACAAATAACACACAATGCACAGCGGTTTTTAAGGTGGTTCGGATGCAACGACGGCAATCCTACGTCCACCCCTCACCAAATCTGGTGAGGCTTCACTTGGGAATGAATCCCCAAACGGAGACAATGCTCCAACCACACACGCAGGACGACACCTGCACACACACACGGGACGCGTCCCAAACTACACACGGAGACAAGCTCCAACACACACACACACACGGGGATGAACTCCAACTCGATCCGACAACCGGATCACTACCACACACGCATATACACGCTACAACAAATGCAGCATAATAACACATACGACCGCACGCAGGCGATTAACCACGACCGTATACACAAGCGGTCACACACACAAAGTATTTTAAGGTTTGAAAGTAAACACAAGTAACAATATAAGCTCAGATCAAAATAGAACTCATGGCAACCATCTCAAAATAGCAACTAAAGGATGTAGAGATTGTTCCCCCTTTGATTTTCAAGACGAATAGAAATGGTAGCTTGAAGCTCTAGTCGGATGGTGATGATTTTGATATCTTCTTGATCCTCTCCTTGATCTGCTGCACTTTTCCTTCTTCTGCAATCTTCAAAACCTCTTGGATGAAGATCAAAACCCCTTGGCTTGAGCTCTTCTTTCTTTTCTTCACCTACAAGATAGAAAATAATGAACACATTAGAGTTCCACTTGTTAAATTCGTAGCTTACACATATGCCTATGTAGAAGACATGAAAAGACCATGATCACCCTTCTAGAACCATCCAAAAAGACCCCCAATAGGTCTATTATGAACCCAAGGGCAAAAGGGGGTTTATGACTTCACAAATATATTTTTATGACCCTTGAATGGTCCAAGGACAAGTCCCAGACCAGATCCACGTTTTGTGGATGATTGTGTGTCATTAGGATTAAAGAAATGCAATGAGAATGGCTCTTCTGGAAGTGGAGAACAAAGTCAACTTTTGTTGGCTCGAGGCTGGCGGTCGACCGGTGGCTTCTGGCGGTCGACCGCTACTGAGAGAACAGCTGCCCATTGGTTTCTGGGATTTTCGGTCGACCGCTATCTCCTGGGCGTCGACCGCTAGCTACAGTGTTTTTAGGTCAACCTAAACTGTCCTTTAGGTCGACCTAAACCTGCAGAAAAAATACAGAAAAAATAAAAACATTAGTAAACATGTAGGAAAACATGCCCAAGGATCCCAAGTGATTAATGCATGAAGTACATACATGAAATCATTAACGAGGAGGATGAAAACACTTGGAAAACTCAATCAACCATAACATAACATCAAGATCATATGGCTATCCAATTTGTGCAATAAGATAGCATCATTGAACCAAATTTCATATATTATGAGGATGCCATTCAACAAGGTGATTGGGTCTAATTTGCCAAGTGTATATGTAATGTAAGAACATATATCAACCATATATCCTATCAAGATCAAAAAACTCCAAATGGAAACCTACCATTTTCTCCCAAAAATATACACATGCAAGGTGCCAAGTTCTCACCATGAATCTTGATACCTTTGCATATGGGATTGGCATTCCATTTTAAACCTGCATAAGAGAGTAAATGAAGTTAAGACAATGCAAGTTCAATCACTTCGATGCCATTTACCACTTTCAACCAAGATTCTCATGAAGCCTTCATTTTGTGAATCCAAATGATCTATATATGCATCCCATTGACATCAAATATTCAGCCAAAGATTATATACAAACCAAGGATCAAGACCATGTAATCGTTGCTATTTGCCATCCAAACCATGCAAGTTTAGTTATCATCATGTAATCACACATTAAGTTTAGTTATCATCAAAATCATAACAGTCATGAACAATAATCACAACAATCATCAAAACCATAACTCAACACGTCCATGACTTGAACATTAATTCTTTAAAACGTCAGAGAACAGATGAGTAAAAAGAATTGGCATCGCTGTGGAGAGGGGCTAACTCTTTAAGATGCGTCTGTCCTCTGGACGCTAATTCTGTCAATTTCCAGATTAATTAAATAAAGATGAGGAATTAGCATCTAGCTAGCTGATGTGTATTAATTTGCGTCTGCGCAGAGAGGCGCGCATTTAAAAAATACGCGTCAGGCACCAAGATGCCAATTCAATATTGTTACACAGCACCACGCATCCGATAGATACAATCCCAGACACGAGGTACTGTTCATTTCTTTCTATGAGGATGAACAATGTCACTTCTTATCTAGCACAATTTTCATAAAACAAAAGGCATGGTAATTAGGAGAAAAACCTAAGGACTCCATTAACATGCACATCATAATTTTTTAGCTAACTTGGTTTAATACTTATTGATTTTTAAACATGGGTGATTTATCTTAATTATCAGGGAATTCGCGTCAAAGTGGTTGACGCGCATTAAGAGACGTCCATAGGCCTAACGCCAATTCAAAAATTAGCGCCTGCATAAAAAGACGCCCCGTAAGTCGCATCCACTGCTCTGGTCGTGAATTCATCGTGAAACAGAAAACAATCAAAGCACGTAAAACTTGAAACTACACATGGATCTTTTTGCATGGATTATGAAACAACACGAGGCTATAACCATATGCATGCTTTACATGGAGGTTTTAAGGATTATGCCTGAGAGATAACCTACCTGATCGCACGAAGTGAAAGAAGAAAAGGAAGAAGAAACCAGATACGCAGAGGAAGAAGACGACGCTCTCCCCATGGTCGCACAACAACTACGAACCCACGCATGAACACGCCTTCGAGTCTGCAACAATGGAGTTTTGCTGGGCTTGAGGCCTTTATTTACAGACTTAAAGACTAAGAGTCCTAATTAAACTTATATTACTTTATGTGATAAATACTATTATGTGATAAATTAGCCGCCGCTAGCCTCTTTGGAATCTTTTTAGGAGATTAGGGTTTCACGATTTTTAAAAAGATATTATCCTTATTATTATTATTATTAAGGCCCAAGCCCATTACGTATCATGCTCTTTAAATTAATTATTTGATGACCCACTTACGTTAGGGACTTTAATCCATGTAAAGGCTTTTATAATTAAATTATTTACTAATTCAAACTTAAGTTGATTTTTAGTATATATATATATATTTATTTGTTACCGCCAACCTTACTTACTTATTGCCTTAATCAATTTTGTTATTCAACCGTCCTCTCATTAACTCGAAACTATTTAGCTCGCCATATTTTATGTGATTTATTGTAAAGATAAGCACCCAAGTTTTATCTTCATTTAAAATCAAAAATATTCTTGATGCTTTATTAAATTTAAGTCATTAAATGAATAATTAGATTTCTTCTTAATATAAAATTTAAATGAGATAATTATTACTCAATTATCTTTTAATCCTTTCGCATAGATCTCCATTTATTTATAACTCGTTCATTGGCTTGATTTTTCATTAAGTTGAATTCCCCTTTTGATCTGTTTTTATGTCCTTACCTTATTTATCTTTAACAAGAAAATTTTAGTTTATTCTTATTTGTTCTTTTATTTATTTCACAAGGACTTACAAAGATTATCTTTTTTCTCCTTTTTAAAATATTGATTAACATTCCTATTTTAGTTTCTATAATTAGCTGGGCGTTACACGATTGGTCGACCAACCGCGTCTATGCGGTCACGGTCGGTGGACCGACCGCGTCTATGAGAACGCGGTCAACCCCCAACTGCGTTCATGCCGGTCAATCGGGCCCCCTTGGCAGGTTGAACGACCCCCCTTAGGTCGACCGACCCTAGCGGGTAGGTCGACCGAAATGAGGTTTCCTTGCCTGTTTTGGTCTCCGGTCGACACGGTTGTGTCCCTTTGGTGTACCTTTGGCCCCGTGGATGTCCTGGACACCCCGTAGAGACTGAATCTGTATTTTTGGGTGTCTGAAGGAATCATGTTACCTCGATTGCGTGCCCATATTATTTTGAGGGTCTGGGTGACCCTGCGTGTTCCGGGCTTTCTTGTTATGCTAGATCAAGTCACTGTGTGTCGGTGTAAGTGCGGAGGGTTGTTCTCGCATGACGTTAGCTTCTTCGGAAAGCGGTTACTATGTGGGCCATGCTTATGGCCAATGACCGAGTGTTCTGCGACCCAGCCTGGGGCTGGAGGTTTCTTGGTTTCCCTTGGAAAGGGAATGAACTTGGCAGTTGTGAGCCGCCTTAAGGATTACTTTGACTGTGGTTTCTGACTCTAGGAGTAGGGCAGATTGACGGCATGGAGCCGTATTGTACGACGGTCTTGACCTGAGTCGTGTGACTCAAGGACCATTGGATTTGTTGGTCTAGCTACCCGTATAGAGTCTGGTGGCACCGAGCCACCCGGTACTTCGTTGTTCTTGCGATAGGTGCGTGCGTAGCATTGGTACTTCGACGCTTCTTCTACTGAGAGCTTCCACCTCGAGTGACCTTTCCCACTAGTCGTAGCTTTCCTACGTACATGTGTGTGGACCCACTTAGGAGTAGTGGAGAGCTTATCCCGATGAGACAGTTTTTAGGCTGGTTACTATAAGGCCCCTCGTTTTTGCAGCCTGAGTCTGGGCTGGGGAGAAAACCAGCTAGAGGACCCGACTTAGAGCGCATAGTCTGTGTGTGCACACGTGGTTGGGGGCATCGGACCTGCGTTGATGAGTGCGACCCCAGCTTGTCCTTTTCTGTGGTTACTTCTGTACGGTGTCTCAGTTTCCACTTAGGGCGAGTAGGGTGACACCTGAGGCTACGGATTAAGTCATCAGTGGTCGCATTTGGCCTTGCTTCTAGTGGGCAGTACTCCTGTCACGCGAGATGAGTTCCTTCGTGGTTCTTTGGGTGACTTCTATGCATGTTTCCCAGACACTGAGTTCTCGGTTTTTCGGTAGGGTTATCGAGGTTTTACCTGTAGATAGTGTAGGGTTCACGACTACGAGGTCGTGACTTTACCCCGGACCGTGTGGTCTCGGGTTGGGCCTTAGTCCGCAAGGACGGGCCTTCATGATAGAGTTATCGTGGTCTTCCCTTCCTGGTAACATAGCCAATGTTTTCCGTTAGTTTGGTGGTCCCCCGACCGTGAGATCGAGGTTTGCTTCTCGTGTTGTTAGGAGTAGCTTATAGAGCCGTGGTTCGGCCACCGTTGCTACTGTTCTTGTTACGGCTATTCCTTCCATCGTTATTGTTGTTGTTGCTACTGTTGTTACTGTTGTTATTGTTCTTGTTAGCGCTATTGTTTACCGCCGTCGTTTTGTAGTGGGGATCCGCGAGACCCCTATTGACACAATGAGATGAGGCTCACCCCTATTTTTTCAGGTGTTGCGGTTCCTCCTTGAGGTTCGGAGGTGCGGCGCGGTGGTTCGTAGTGCCAGATTGCCTATGCCAGGGGCGTACACGATGATAGATTATGTTCCTTTTCCATGTAGACTATACTTTGTTGGACTGGACTCTGTAGTTAGTTATTTAATTGAAAATGTAATTTATTTCCTATTATTTAAACTATTAATTATTTAGTTGTTCCTGTATTATTTTAAATTTTAATGTACCTCCACACACCTTAATAATCCTTTGGAGCCCTCCGGCTCGTGGGTGGCAAGTAAGGATTGGAATGGTATCGGGTTATTCCTGGTATCCAGATCTTGGGTCGGCCTATGGTTCTCGACGAGCCCCGAGTTCCTGGCGGGAGTCACTGGAAGCATCCTCTTCCACTCATCCGCCCCATGGTGCAGTTCCACTTGACCCCACCATGAACGAGTTGGCGGAGATGCGCCCCCAGATCCAGGTGTTGACGAAGGCATGCCAAGGCCTCCTCAATATGCAAGCGGAGAAGGATCGCACCCTGACAGGGATCCCCCATAACGGAGGTGCACCTATCATAGCGGAGTCCCGCCGAGTGCGCGATCATTCCTATCTCTCCGCTGCACACTCACAACACCCGTGCAGTCCACCTACATGGCATCCCAATAGCCAACTGCACTCCAATCCAGAGATGGCGTAGCAATTACGATGTTATGAGGAGGTGGAGTGCGAGCTTGAAGGAAAGGTCTGCTATCTGGATGATATTCTCCAGACAGCGCAAACTAGGGGGCTCATCGACAACGACCTAGACTTCCACGCCTCATTCTCTGGGAAATCATGGAGACGCTGATCCCCCCAAAGTTTCAGCTACCGACGTTCACTCTATACGACGGCACAATCGACCCCGCCGACCACATGCAAAGCTTTGAGTCCAACTTGGTGTTCCACCGGGTCTCAGATGCTGTGAAGTATTTGGCGTTCGTCCCTACCCTACAGAAGAATGCTCGGACATGTTTCGAGTCGCTACCCATCGGGACTATCACCTCCTTCTAGCAGCTGAAGAAATTATTTAAGGAGAATTTCATCGACTGCAAGAAGGAAACCAGATCTGGGGTAAGCCTACTCGCCATCAAGCAAGGGCACGTGGAACCCTTGTAGGACTGTGTCTCATTTCTCAAAGGAGGCTCTCCGTATTCCTCGCCTAGTTGTCAGTATCACCACGACCGCACTGACGCAAGGCACCAGAGATTCCAAACTCCGGTGAATGCTCAGAGTGGAGTCCCCGACGATGCTGATGGAGCTCCTCACTCTAGCCCAGAAGCATGCCAGCTGCAAGGAGAACAATACAACATTAAGTTGAGCGGCCGGGTTGACCAGCTGACTCCCCACGAGAGGGGAGGAGTACACGCAAGAACCGTGACTGGGACTGCCGTGACCAGTAGGGACCAAGGGAGACGTGTTCACCTGGTCCGAGGATAAGCTCCTCGCGGTCTCACTAGAGGTGATCACCCACCAGCTAAAGTTGGACCCTAAATGTCGTCCGATTCAACAAGGTAGGAGACATTGTAACCCCGAGTGACAAGCAATCATTCGGGAACAAGTAAGCGGGAAGCTGCACTGGACTTCTCTAACCAACCCAGTATCCAGACTAGGTCACTAACATGGTCCCAGTTCCCAAGAATAACAGGAAGTGTCATGTGCGTGGACTACACTGATCTAAACAAGGCCACTCTAAAAGATAGCTTCCCCATGCCACGGATCGACCAACTCGTCGACACAACGGCCGGGCACAAGATACTAAGTTTATTGGATGGCTACTCCAAGTACCACCAGATCAACTTGCATGAGCCCGACCAGGACAAGACAACCTTCATCACCAACCACGACCTATACTGTTACACCAAGATGCCATCCAGAATGCAGAAGTGCTTGGAAAAGGGGCATACAAGCTAACAACCCTAGAAGGCCAGGAAATCCCTCACACCTAGAACACTGTAAACCTCAAGGCATTTTGCCAATAAAAAGTGGATCGAGCTGCAATTTTTCACCATTCCGTCCCACTCCAATACTCGCAGGGACACTGGTAGCTCCCTGCTTCCAAGAGAAGAGTGTAGATCGGAAAATCTACCACCCCAAAAATAATAATAATGGATAAAATGTGTCAAAATAATGATCATAAGTGAATGATAAAAGGGGAGGGGCGCATGCCATATAAGATGAAAAAACAAGATCCGTGATCGCCACCGAAGCCTATAACATGCCAAATAATGAAGGACTAAAGGAAGGGGGCATGTTACAGACCTTGAAAATTGAAAGGAGCTCGAAGGAGGGCCGGATCATTAACGCGGTGAGTAGGATGGGCGCGTTCTTTAGATTGCGGTGAGTACGTAGGCCGTGTTATCAGACAATTAGCGGGATGTGTAGATCAGTTCCTTCCTTACTCCAAGGTCGGCCAAGGGGCAAGAGCCTCATGTCTTCTTCTTCTTATGCCTGCAAAACAACAAAAATCACCAAGAGAAAGCCCATTAGAACGCAATTAAGTACAGAATCCATCCTTATTTTCAATGAAAACATACGAAAGGAGGGCTAGATGACCTGGGGGGTTTTAGTGGTTTTAAACCCCTATGGGAGGGCAAAAAAATAGGTTTGATGTGTGTGCAAGTGTGTGTATTTGATAAAATAAATTAATTTGACAGGATCATGCGATGCTATGCAAAGATTGAAATGAATTAAGAGATGTGAGGGGAGGAGAAGTGAAGAACAAAGAAGAACAAAACAAAAATGCCCTATAACACTCCTTGAATGAGAGAAGGGTGAGGAATTGAAGGTCTCCAATGAGGCATAGCCTCGACCTCCCCTCGTGGTCGAATCCCTTGAGTTGCATCATTTTAAATCGACGGCCATGGGTCGAATTTATAGGAGAAAGGGAACCCAGAATCCCTAGGTCAGAATCCAAAAGATCTGAGGATTTAGAGGCCCAAAAATAGTTAATCTTGCTGATTATTGAAGGGGAAAGACTCCTAAATGGATTAGGAACCTTCTTTGATAGAATCGAGCTCCAAAACTTACCCAAGATGGGATCAATAATCAGAAAGGGCAAGTTTCGGTCGGAAAAGGTTTTTGACTGAGAATGCGGTCAAAGATAGGGTCGCGATCTTCCATTAACGTGGTCGCACGACTAACCGCGATGAAGGTCAAAGTCGGTGATCTAAGAGTCAAAAAGTGACAGGAATGCGGTCGGCCTTGGACCGCGATAATAAACACGATCATAATAGATACCGCGTTATTAAAAGAATTTACGCCTTTGTAAAAAGTCATAAATTTAAATGGCATTAACGCGGTTTTAGTTTCTTGCACGATGATAATGTTAGGATGCAAGGCCCGGATACAGAGGGGGGGTGAATATATCCCTCTACAAATATAGCCTAATTAAAACTCTAAAGCTCAGTTATGCGGAATTAAAACTGTTGCAGAAATAAACTGAGGATACTTAGAAGGATCAAAGCAAGACAACAACTCAATAAGCCCTCAAACGATCCTAAGCAAGCATCTAATGCACAACAATAAGAAGAACATATAAGGAACAAAAGCACACCACAGGGGAACACCAGGATTTTTTAGGTGGTTCGGTCCACAGACCTACGTCCACCCCTCACTCCAAACCGGAGTGAGGCTTCCACTAGCTAGGCTAGAACAGCAGACTCAGTCTGCAACAATTGCTGCCAAACAGCTTGACCAGGGGAACAACCTCCCCTCTTCCTCCCAACCGGAGGGACACCCCAAGTGACTCCCAGCCACTTGGAACCAGAGACGCAAGTCTCTCTTCCTCCAGACCAGGAGGGAACACCTAGTCTTGCAAACCACAAGACCAGAACCGGAGATGAATCTACCTTCCTCCAAACCAGGAGGGAACCCACAAGTGACTCCCAGCCACTTGCAACCTAGAGGTCTCGGACCTCCCTTCCTCCCAACCGGAGGGAAACAACCACAAGTAGCACCCAGCTACTTGCAAACCGAAGACACAAGGTCTCCCTTCTCCTGAGTCCACAGGAGGAACCCGACCTCACACTAGAGGATCGGAAGAACAACTGAGTATAGTTAAAAAAAAAGAAAAACAAAAACAAAAGACGTAGCAACAGAAAGCTGGAAAGATGAAATGCACAAAAGCTCTCGCAGGAGCGAACTGGATTGGATCTGATCCAAGGTCCAGTGAACGATGCTTCTATTCTTCTTCACGAGCTCTCCATCTCACTCTTTCTCTTTTTCTATTTCTTCTTCTACTGGATCTCACGATCTCTCTTCTGCTCTCTCACTCTTCTTCTTTCTTCTTTCTTCTTCTCCTGCTCACTGCCTCTCTGCCTCTCTTCTGTTCACTCTTTTTCGATCTGTTGATCAGCCTTCTTCAGATGGACGAAGGCTTCTTCTTATAGCAGCAACAGATAGGGCTAAATGCTCTTTTCGATTCCCGCCTAAGCTTCAGTCCACGTGGCGGCTTCTCAGAATCTTGGATCACGTGTCAGGTGCCAGCTTCGGGTCACGTGCCCAGACTCTGCAGGTTTAATGAAAAGTTCAGTTGATTAGCAAAGCAAGGCTGTATAGACTTCATATAAAAGTAGCAGAGTTTAGACTTAAGGGTGCATTGTGTATGCAGTGTACAGACTTTGCATTGCAGGCTAACAGCGATGTATAGACTTGCTGTGGAGGCTGTTAACAAAGTGTGTACAGGCATGATGCAGCTCGAGTGTATAGACTTGAATGGTGATAACGAGTGTATAGACTTGAGAACAAGTGAACACGGCGATGTGTGGACTTGGTGTGTGCTGTGACCAATGTATAGACTTAGCAATATGGAGTGTACAGACTTTAGCTTGAAGAACGTTCAGCCTTTGAGTGCTGAAGAGTGTACAGACTTGTTTGATCGAGCATGCTACAGTGTGTAGACTTGAAGAATATGCAATGCAGACACAAGAGTGTATAGACTCAACGATGCAAGCGATGTATAGACTTTGAAACAAAGGCAATGTATAGACTTTGAAACCAAAGGCAGTATATAGACTTTGAAAACCAAAAGCAGTGTATAGACTTTGAAAACCAGAGGCAGTGTATAGACTTGATGATGCAGTTCAGCTGCCAATGTACATACTTGATTCCCAAGAGCGATGTATAGACTTCAAAGCAGATGCCAAGACCATGTACAGACTTGAAGTGAAAACCAATGTATAGACTTGGCCCCTTGAAGGATGTACAGACTTCATGGCACTGTGCAGACTTGAAAGAACGATGGCCAAGACAATCGGATGTACAGACTTGATGCTTCATGCAACAGGGCAATGTATAGACTTAGAAAAGCTTGGACACTGCGATGTGCAGACTTAGCGATGTATAGACTTTAGCCACCAATGTACAGACTTGGCCCAACTAAGAACTGATGGATGTATAGACTTTACGAGCACAGTCCAATGTATAGACTTTGCCACAGTCCAATGTATAGACTTTGCCAAGCACAGTCCAATGTGTAGACTTTGCCACAGTCCAATGTATAGACTTTGCCTGGAACAGTCGGATGTACAGACTTTGCTTGGAACACTAGACACTGGACGCTGTACAGACTTTGCCTCGTACAGCTACAGGAATGTATAGACTTGGCCTTTGAGGTGTGGCGGTATAGACTTTGTGTAAAAGTATGAATAGTGATGTATAGACTTTACAGTGAATGCATCAGCAGTGAATCGATGTATAGACTTTGAAGAATGATGCATGACGCTGTATAGACTTCACCTCATGCATGAACAGTACAGTGTATGGACTTGGTGTTCTGCATGCTACAGTGCTAATGTATGGACTTGAGCAAAGCAAGCATGAACACTGTGGCAATGTACAGACTTCCAATGTGCAGACTTGAATGCTCGACCAGTGTACAGACTCTGATGAACATGCAAGTGAATGTATAGACTATGTGCAATGTGCAGACATGTCAGCGAAATGCACAATGTATAGACTTGCGATGCCATGAAGACAATGTTCAGACTTGTGCAGCTAGCCATTGTATAGACTCTAAGTGAGATGGAGGAATGTGTAGAATTGGTCACATGCATGAACGATGTACAGACTTTGAAATGCTTGAAGAGGATGTACATATTTCATGAGACGCTGCATGCTAATGTATAGACTTCATGAAGAAGATGCAATGCTAACTGTTGTATAGCCTTGTGAAACGATGCAAGCTACAGGACAATGCAAGCTGTTCAGACTTTGTGTGTTCAAATGCCAATGTACAGACTTAGCTTTGAGCATGGGCTGTACAGACTTGACGAATGCAATGTTCAGACTTGGACGCATGCTGTGCCATGCGATGTATAGACTTCCCTTGAAGCATCTACAGTGTAGTGTATGGACATGCAAACTTGAATGTGCAGACTTGATGACTAATGAATGATGTATAGACTATGCTGAAAGGGTATGGCAGCAACACCCATTGTACAGACTAACATCAAACAATCCAGATAAAATGCAATTATGAAATGCATGAACAATTATGAAATGCACCAATGCACACAACACACAGCCTCAGCCTGTTCGTTGGTTATGTAATTCAGATAAGATGTTCAATGAAACATTCATATGCAACACAAACAGATTTATATTTGATCAAAACAGATGATGACTTATATTGTTTGCTATCATCAAAACCACAGGGACACAACAATCTCCCCCTTTTTGATGATGGCAACACTATGAGTCATACAACACAAACAGATCACAAATAGATTTATATATGACTTGATCAAATATTTCTCCCCCTTTGACTTCAGCAAAAAGATATTAGTTGAAAAGGGAAGAATAAGGCTGCATGAGATGAGTGAAATAAAAGCTCCCCCTTTGACTAAGCTCCCCCTTAATGGCAATTAGCTCCCCCTGAAAAGAATAATGATCAGAAACGTTTTGAAGGTTGAAACCAATTGAGATGAAGGGAGACTATCAACAAAAACACAGGGACACTTAAGAATGCTGACTAGATCTCCCCCTTTAAGAAAGACACTCAGCATGACAGGAAAGCTCCCTCTGATTAGATGGAGTGAAAGAAGTGATAAACATCTATCAGCAAAAGCACATGGGCACTCAAGGATTACCACAGTCTGAAGTCACAGTGAATAAATGAGGAAGCAGAATTTTCATTAGTACACCAAATTCATAAATCTTTGTAAAACGAATTTCAGATTGTTCAATTATAATAGATTATGAATGAGTTTAAACTTACCATCATGATTTAAGAGAGATGTATTCAAAGTTTATCAAGAAAATTCAATACTCATATCTGAAACACCTTTTAATAAGAATGAACCAACAACTCATTTGATATTCATGTTTAACCTCCTTCCATCTTACTCATTTAAATTCAATGATTCCTATGGAAGTTACACAAGATAATATTGAGATTAAACAGAAATAAATGAGACTGAACTTGTCTTTAGATTTTTAGACTTTTCTATTGAACATCACTCATTTTTCCTGAGCAAGTTTGGTTCAGTCAACACCTTTTTACGTGAGGCACAACACGTCTTAGGTGAAGTGACCTAGTTACTCAGTGTGACAACCATATTGCCTCTCAAAGAGAATAGAGTTAGCAATTTGGAGTGTCTTTTTACATGAGGAGACACCTTGATCAAAGGCCAGAATCCCCAGTTACTCAACACATCCATGCCATTGCTCTGCCAGATTTTTCTAATATTTTGAAAATAGAGTTAACTATGGCACTTCATGACATGGGCTAACTCCATTTCTTAGATAGAGAACCCAGTTTCTCTGTGACCAAAGTCATTACTCTTGCTTTAAATTTCTTTCTCATATTTTCAAGTTTTTAGATTTTTCAAACAAAGCTCAGTACACTGAAATGTTTAAAAACAATACTTTCTACATGTATCTTAACCAAAGAAAACCATGTCTTTTAAAATTTCAGATTTCAAAAGGTTTTGCATGAAGTTCATGAGACAATTGGTTAAGATTTATTAAGCATGATGATTCAGATATTTTCAAGTCTTTTACATCAAAACTTATTAAATACATTAGTCTTAGATCAATTTGATTCATCAAAACATTCTTAATCCAGTATAATAGAAGATTCTTCTTTTCAAAATATGTCTGATTTATGTCTAGGGTGCACTGACTAAAATCTTTCCTCATTCAGATGAATCAATGACATTGCCAGGAAATCAGTGGAATCAACAAAGCATTTTCATTGAGAGATTAGCAGAGAGCAATTCTGATACCAATTGTTGAGAGAATAGAGCAACTCACAAGCCAGCATTAAAGACTAAAATTTAGTCAAATTAGCTTGTACCAGATTGACAAGATATGAAGAAATGTGAATGACAGGAACAAGCTAGCAATTGAATTCATAGCGAACAGAATCAATGGCTGAGTCTGGAATTCAGACAGATCAGCCGATAAGTATAGACAACAGGGAATTCAAGAGAACCACACATTATGGATTCAGATTGCTAGACAGAAGAAGTTCAAGAGATGAAGAAGTGATCAAACAAGAATGCTCCCCCTATCTAGATACAATGAGTCATTTCTTTTTAGATTTTTTTTTAATGTAGGAAATGCAATGCAACTAACTACATGTATGCATTCAGTAAATGAGATTATCATGATATGCAAACATCAGTCAAACTCCCCCTTACAAAGTGCATGATATGCAATTAAGACATTGAAACATGATTTCAAAGATTATGCTCATTCAGACTGCCCTATAAAATAAAATGACTCATGGTACTAGGCGGAGCACTTGATCTTAAAAGATCACCTCACACATAGTAAGAACCTCCAGACAGATTTCCCTGCCTTTTGGTAGCTTACCATTTAATATACCATAGTGGTCATGAATGACAATGCAATATTGACAGTCCTACTTGCATCAGATTTTCAATGACTGTGTATGCAAATTCAGACAATCATTAAAACACAAATCATGGCAATTTCCATCAACAGAGTTGAGTGCAAAACATACCATCAGATGAGAAGAGTTCAGAGAATTCAGATTTGACAATGCAGATAATGAATGAATATGCAAAAACAGATTTAACATGCTATGCAGTAAATCTATAAGAATAGGAGGTGCAAGAAATTTACCTGAAAAGTTCAGGAAGGGGTTTTCATTCTTGAGTGCCTTGGATTAATCCCCTCTTTATTAATCAGCTTCCAAGGCACACCTGCAAGTTAGCAAACTATTTTGCACAAATAGGCACCTAAGAAGTCTTGGGTCCTGACATGACAGTATCACTCCTAGCAGGTTTTCTCAGCACATTTTTAACTTGATGATTATCATATTTCATCAGAGGATAACCATCCATCAAATGTCCAGATTTGCCATAATGATGGCAAGAAGCAGCATATTTCTGATATGATTTATGCACATTCTTATTAGCATGTGTTCTATGTGCATATGCATGAAATTTTCTGTTAACAGAATAAGAATTCTGTTTACCAAAACCAGTTTGGTTTTGATATCCTGCCAGCCAACAGGTTGCAGCCCTGTGACCTGGCTTCCCATAATGATAGCATGTAAATTTCGCAACATGGGGTTTACCAGAGTTATTCTGAACATGCCAACAGTCCTTGACTGTGTGGCCATACTTCCCACATTTAAAGCACTCATTGTGCTTGCCTTTAAAACCATTTCTATCAAAAGCATTTCTACTTGCAGGGAATTTAACAATTTTAGAATTAAATTTCTTCCCCTGATCATGCCAACACTTTGCAGCAATGTGGCCCGATTTGCCACAGTGACAACAGTAAATTTTCTCATTCAGATGATCATGACTTCTCGCATGAGATCTCTTAGCTTCCTTGTCATCTTGTCTCATTGAGTTACATTCATACATAACATGACCAATTCTATGACAATAGAAGCAATGGATTCTTTTCTTTTGAACAAAAGAAGGTTTCTTAACATGAAGCTTCCTACCATGTATTTTATCAACATTCAGATCATCCTTGTTGAGCACAAGACAATTGTACATGAAGTGACCAAATTTCCCACAGTAGAAGCAATTAACATACTTAGCATGAGATTTCTTGTCACCTTGAACTTTCTCAGTATGTTGATTGTTCTTTTTATTTATTTTCTGTTTTGTTTTCTTATTTTCTTGATCAGCAACTTGTTTAGGGGATGAGGTGGAGGTGCTAGCTATGTTTGAGCTACGCACGAAGGTTGTATGAAGTTTATTCCTCATTCCCTGCTTAACTTGAGAACTACTGCCCTTCTTCATGCAATTATCTGTGGATACAACATTCTGCTTCTCTTGATTAGCAGAATCAGACAGAGACTTATTCAAATTCAAAATTTCATTCCTAAGGGAAGAGATGAGTAGTTCAGAGTTTCTTAGATCTTCTTCACAGGTGAGAATTTGTTTCTACATGGTGTCATTCAGATTTTTCACAATTTCTAGTTCCTGTTTCAATTCATTCTCAAATTGAATTTCCTTATCAGCAGATTTTTCTTTTTCAAATGACAACCATTTTTTAGAAAAGACAATATTAAGAACCATTAGCCTTTTATTTTGATCTTTTAGATGAGAATTTTCTTCAATCAACTTGTTTTCAAATTCTTCTTTCAATTTCAATTCAGATTTTAGATTTTCATTTTCAGCCTTTAGACTTGTGATTTCAGCATTTTTCTCTTTTATTAATTTTCTCTTTTCTAACTTAATTCTTTCATATTTTTCTAGTAGATGCTCATGCATGGCAACTAAATCATCAAAGCTAATATCCTCGGTCTCAGAATTTACCTGGGATGGAGACTCATCTTCAGTCTGATCCCTTCCTTCAGCCATCATACATACTCCAACTTGTTCCTTATAGATGGTTTTTATTTTGTCCATTATCTCCTTCCCAGACTTGCATCCTGCAACACATGAAAATTTTTCAATATTAACTGAGTTTCTCAGAATGTTAAAGACATTAGCATTCTCCCTGTCGTTTATCCTATCCTCTCTAGACCATATGGTCTGATCATGAGGTAATTGGTGTGGGCCTTTTGAAATCAACCTCCATAGATTAGGGTCAATGGAATTTATATAAACGCATAGGTCACCAATCCAATTATTGAAATTAGAACCATCGAACACAGACGGACGAGCCATTAAAGCAGATGGCAAAGGATTCAACGCACAAAGCAATAGAAAAGAGATGCACCAGAAGCGAAATATCACCGAATGGAAACTGTAAAGCATGAAATCAACTCAGCAGGATCCTCTGTAGATCGTTGGATCGGGAAGACAGAGACCTGCTCTGATACCAATTGTTAGGATGCAAGGCCCGGATACAGAGGGGGGGGTGAATGTATCCCTCTACAAATATAGCCTAATTAAAACTCTAAAGCTCAGTTATGCGGAATTAAAACTGTTGCAGAAATAAACTGAGGATACTTAGAAGGATCAAAGCAAGACAACAACTCAATAAGCCCTCAAACGATCCTAAGCAAGCATCTAATGCACAGCAATAAGAAGAACATATAAGGAACAAAAGCACACCACAAGGGAACACCAGGATTTTTTAGGTGGTTCGGTCCACAGACCTACGTCCACCCCTCACTCCAAACCGGAGTGAGGCTTCCACTAGCTAGGCTAGAACAGCAGACTCAGTCTGCAACAATTGCTGCCAAACAGCTTGACGAGGGGAACAACCTCCCCTCTTCCTCCCAACCGGAGGGACACCCCAAGTGACTCCCAGTCACTTGGAACCAGAGACGCAAGCCTCTCTTCCTCCAGACCAGGAGGGAACACCTAGTCTTGCAAACCACAAGACCAGAACCGGAGATGAATCTCCCTTCCTCTAAACCAGGAGGGAACTCACAAGTGACTCCCAGCCACTTGCAACCTAGAAGTCTCGGACCTCCCTTCCTCCCAACCGGAGGGAAACAACCACAAGTAGCACCCAGCTACTTGCAAACCGAAGACACAAGGTCTCCCTTCTCCTGAGTCCACAGGAGGAACCCGACCTCACACTAGAGGATCGGAAGAACAACTGAGTATAGTTAAAAAAAAAAAAGAAAAACAAAAACAAAAGACACAGCAACAGAAAGCTACAAAGATGAAATGCACAAAAGCTCTCGCAGGAGCGAACTGGATTGGATCTGATCCAAGATCTAGTGAACGATGCTTCTATTCTTCTTCACGAGCTCTCCATCTCACTCTTTCTCTTTTCTTGTTTCTTCTTCTGCTGGATCTCACGATCTCTCTTCTGCTCTCTCACTCTTCTTCTTTCTTCTTTCTTCTTCTTCTGCTCACTGCCTCTCTGCCTCTCTTCTGTTCACTCTTTTTTGATCTGTTGATCAGCCTTCTTCAGATGGACGAAGGCTTCTTCTTATAGCAGCAGCAGATAGGGCTAAATGCTCTTTTCGATTCCCGCCCAAGCTTCAGTCCACGTGGCAACTTCTCAGAATCTTGGATCACGTGTCAAGTGCCAGCTTCGGGTCACGTGCCCAGACTCTGCAGGTTTAATGAAAAGTTCAGTCGATTAGCAAAGCAAGGCTGTATAGACTTCATATAAAAGTAGCAGAGTTTAGACTTAAGGGTGCATTGTGTATGCAGTGTACAGACTTTGCATTGCAGGCTAATAGCGATGTATAGACTTGCTGTGAAGGCTGTTAACAAAGTGTGTACAGGCATGATGCAGCTCGAGTGTATAGACTTGAATGGTGATAACGAGTGTATAGACTTGAGAACAAGTGAACACGACGATGTGTGGACTTGGTGTGTGCTGTGACCAATGTATAGACTTAGCAATATGGAGTGTACAGACTTTAGCTTGAAGAACGTTCAGCCTTTGAGTGCTGAAGAGTGTACAGACTTGTTTGATCGAGCATGCTACAATGTGTAGACTTGAAGAATATGCAATGCAGACACAAGAGTGTATAGACTCAACGATGCAAGCGATGTATAGACTTTGAAACAAAGGCAATGTATAGACTTTGAAACCAAAGGCAGTATATAGACTTTGAAAACCAAAAGCAGTGTATAGACTTTGAAAACCAAAGGCAGTGTATAGACTTGATGATGCAGTTCAGCTGCCAATGTGCATACTTGATTCCCAAGAGCGATGTATAGACTTCAAAGCAGATGCCAAGACCATGTACAGACTTGAAGTGAAAACCAATGTATAGACTTGGCCCCTTGAAGGATGTACAGACTTCATGGCGCTGTACAGACTTGAAAGAACGATGGCCAAGACAATCGGATGTACAGACTTGATGCTTCATGCAACAGGGCAATGTATAGACTTAGAAAAGCTTGGACACTGCGATGTGCAGACTTAGCGATGTATAGACTTTAGCCACCAATGTACAGACTTGGCCCAACTAAGAACTGATGGATGTATAGACTTTACGAGCACAGTCCAATGTATAGACTTTGCCACAGTCCAATGTATAGACTTTGCCAAGCACAGTCCAATGTGTAGACTTTGCCACAGTCCAATGTATAGACTTTGCTTGGAACAGTTGGATGTACAGACTTTGCTTGGAACACTAGACACTGGATGCTGTATAGACTTTTCCTCGTGCAGCTACAGGAATGTATAGACTTGGCCTTTGAGGTGTGGCTGTACAGACTTTGTGTGAAAGTATGAACAGTAATGTATAGACTTTACAGTGAATGCATCAGCAGTGAATCGATGTATAGACTTTGAAGAATGATGCATGACGCTGTATAGACTTCACCTCATGCATGAACAGTGCAGTGTATGGACTTGGTGTTCTGCATGCTACAGTGCTAATGTATGGACTTGAGCAAAGCAAGCATGAACACTGTGGCAATGTACAGACTTCCAATGTGCAGACTTGAATGCTCGACCAGTGTACAGACTCTGATGAACATGCAAGTGAATGTATAGACTATGTGCAATGTGCAGACATGTCAGCGAAATGCACAATGTATAGACTTGCGATGCCATGAAGATAATGTTCAGACTTGTTCAGCTAGCCATTGTATAGACTCTAAGTGAGATGGAGGAATGTGTAGACTTGGTCACATGCATGAACGATGTACATACTTTGAAATGCTTGAAGAGGATGTACATACTTCATGAGACGCTGCATGCCAATGTATAGACTTCATGAACAAGATGCAATGCTAACTGTTGTATAGACTTGTGAAATGATGCAAGCTACAGGACAATGCAAGCTGTTCAGACTTTGTGTGTTCAAATGCCAATGTACAGACTTAGCTTTGAGCATGGGCTGTACAGACTTGACGAATGCAATGTTCAGACTTGGACGCATGCTGTGCCATGCGATGTATAGACTTCCCTTGGAGCATCTACAGTGTAGTGTATGGACATGCAAACTTGAATGTGCAGACGTGATGACTGATGAATGATGTATAGACTATGCTGAAAGGGTATGGCAGCAACACCCATTGTACAGACTAACATCAAACAATCCAGATAAAATGCAATTATGAAATGCATGAACAATTATGAAATGCACCAATGCACACAACACACAGCCTCAGCCTGTTCGTTGGTTATGTAATTCAGATAAGATGTTCAATGAAACATTCATATGCAACACAAACAGATTTATATTTGATCAAAACAGATGATGACTTATAGTGTTTGCTATCATCAAAACCACAGGGACACAATAGATAACAAGAAAGCGGTGGGAGGTATGACCGCGTTCCTGATGAGCTAGTGAAGCCATCAGGCCGGTATCAAGGGCACATTGATTGGACTCAAGGGCTAAAAATGGACAAAAATATTTCACAAATAGACCAGAAAATCAACCAATTAATGATCAATTGGGGCGTTAACAAGGAGAATAAGAAAATGACTCAACTCGTGGGTCGAAAACGGGTGTCTACAGCAAGCAATAATCTTCTCTCCAGGATACAGACATACGCTCCCCTTGAAAATACCATTGGTGGCTCTGTGCTTCCAAGAGGCGGGCAATAACATTCTCCTCTTAAGGAGGTAGACTTACGCTCCCCTCGAAAATATAAAGGGTGGCTTTACTTAGTTGCCAAGAGGCGAGATGTTTCCTCCTTTTAAAGAGAAACTAACTCCCCTCCAAAATGGATATTGTCCCAAGCAAATAGCAATCAAGAAGGGGGGTTGAATTGATTGCCAAGAAATTTTTTAGCAAACAAAAATCTATCCCGTGAGCAATTTTTAGATGAGCAAGATATATCCAATAATTAAACAATTCACTCAGTCCTCATCGGATCACACTTGATTTGGCCACAAAAAGTGCAAGTAATCATAGACCACACCTGTCACGCTACGAGATTATGTAGCGGAAACAATCGGGAATGTGAACAGTCGGATACTACGCCTCAAGCGAGCAATACAATCAGAGCACAAATCATTCATACATAAAATGAATCAACATAGTAATTGATCAAAAATCTAACTTTTACTGATAATAATAATCAAATTTACAACGATATTTTACTCCACTCACTAGACTCAAATAAAGGGAAAAATACATAGAGTCGACTTGACTTAAGACTCTACTAGGTCTTCTCTTGATCTTTAATCACTCTCAGATCCACCACTTGAATAATCTGAATCCGACCTGCTAGAATGTCCTGAAAAAGATTAAAAAAATAGGGAATGAGCACACATGCCCAGTAGGTATCTTCGTATCAACATGAAGGCAATGTTTAAATAATTAACATTTTAGCTCTAGAGTAAAGATACATGAAATATGGTAAAACACGCGGTATAAGACCAAAGTAACATAAGTAACATGATATGATTAAGAATGAGAATTGAGAACATGATTGAGCAAGTATATAGCAAGAATGTAAGTTTGGTTTTTCATGAACAAGAATGTACTTTTCATAACCACAAAGGCTATTGTGACGACCCAGGAGATCAGGATACCGATAAACCGATATCATCGAGTTACCGATACCAAGAGCTCGGGGAAGCCACCCAAGAGGCTGATGAGGCCCCGTAAGGGTTAGTGAGTGTTTGTTGAGGGGATGTATAACGAATAGAAATTACACGCCCAATATTAATTAAAGCATTCATTTGAACTTTAAACGGAATTAATTAAATATATCAGAGTGGTAAATTTATACAAGTAGTCCAGATCCATATATCACAAGTCCCAGACTATACAATGGTCAAAAGTAAATAACTACACGGGGCATACCCCGGCCAAAAGAAGAAAAAGAATAGACTGACCACTAACCGACCACTGACAAACCACTGCTGGTTCTAAGACTTTTCACCAAAAGCACGAGAGACTCCTGCAGCTGGTTGCTCCGCCTCACCTGTAAAACGAAGGGGTGAGTCTCACAACAGAGACTCAGTAGGGTTCACAGGGATCCCTAACTCGCAACTAACTAAAGGAAAGCAGTAAGCTAAAGGAAAGCAATAAGCTAAAGGAAAGCAGCAAAGCATGCATTGGCATAATTAAAAGACAATCTAATAAAGTTGTAAAACTAACTAAACAGTTTATAATCAGCTAACTAATATGCCAATTGTAATCTAAATAGAACCGAGTACTCAAAATTTACCAATAGATAATAACTCAATCATTCCCAAGTGACAAGAGTGAGAAGGAGAGGAGATCCACCAGAAGAAGAAACCAGATGCGTCCACTGACGGCTTACACTGCGTTTCAAGCATCTACGCAAGTCTGATCATGACAAGCGAGACGCGTAACAGTACCAGAAGCAAGTAACTAGTCAGAGTAACACTCATCAGTGTCAGTCCAAGCCTCTGACCACGTGTGCACACACTGGCTCGTGCCTCTAGCTAGTTCCCCCCCAGTAGGACGCTACTGTAAAGCGGGAGCCCACGGAAACTAGCTTAAAAATCGTATACTGGGATACCCCGCCACCTCTCCCGGGTGGGTCAACACTAAAAGTCGTCGGGCTACGACTGGTGGTTCCATCACTAGGAAAGAGAATATGACTCTATAGGGATTTAAAAACATGCCATAATTTATGATAATAATTAAATATGGCAAATATGCAAGATTAAATGCATAACTGATTGAATATGCTAAAATGACAATTATTCATTAATTAAATGCATGAATAATTGAATATGCTAAGATGGAAATTATTCAATAATTAAATGCATAAATAATTGAATATGCTAATGATAGGATCGGTGCGCTGGATTCAGAGGGGGGGTGAATGAATCCCACCCTTAAAAACTTTTCGCTCAATGAAAACTAGAATACTAACTAGAACAAGATAGATAAACTGGATAACTAATCAGAATCTCTTTTGAACCAAAGAGCAAACACCTATCTCGCGCCAAAACAATCAACTAGCGGAAGCGGAAGAAGGTAATCAACCTACTGTAAGATAGCAATATGAACGCTCAGACAATCTGTGAAAGGTGGCAGAAGACATGGAGCTAACGCACAAGGCAAACCACTGCACATATAATTTTTTAGGTGGTTCTGTCCTCCAGACTTACATCCACCCCTCACTCCCAACTGGAGTGAGGCTTCCACTAGCACAAGCTAGAAACTGCAGACTCAGTCTGCGAACAGAATGCTGCCACACAGCTTGACCAGGGGAACAGCCTCCCCTCTTCCTCCACACCGGAGGGACACCCCAAGTGACTCCCAGCCACTTGGAAACCAGAGATCGAAGTCTCATTTCCTCCAGATCAGGAGGGGACACACCAGTGACTCCCCGTCACCAGCAAACCAGAGGTCACAAACCTCTCTTCCTCCAGAGCAAGTGGGACCCGACCTCTATCCAGAGAATCGGAAGAACACGGATAACCAGAGTGACAAAAATAAAAACAAAAATAAGAAATGAAAATAATCATAGCAAACAGAAAGCTGTAAAGTGAAATCACAATTTGGCTCTCGCAGGAGCTGACTGGCCTGGATATGATCCATGGTCCAGTATGAACTGATCTGCTGATGAAGCTTCTTATCTCTCGATCTCTCTTCTTCTTACTCTTCTTTTACTTCTCTGCTTCTTTCTCTCACTTTCTTCTCTTCTTCTCTCAATCCTCACGACCTCTCTCTCTATTTTTCTTTTTCTTCTGCTGCACTCTTCTTTCTTCACTCACTGTCTCGATCAGCCCTCTTCTCTTCTTATCAGTCTACTTCTAAGGAAGACGTCTTCTATATATATAGCAGCAGCTTAGGGTGTGTGCTTTCCACTTCTCCCGCCCAATTGATGCTACCACGTGTTAGCATCTCAGCTTCTTGAATCACGTGCCAGGTGCCCACCTCGGGTCACGTGCCCAGACAGATTAACCTCATCCAACAATCCTATCAGTTAATCAGTCGAAGATAGTATCAGCTTAAGGCAATGTTCAGACTTCATTCAGCAAGCAAAGCAAGCATGGATGGCTATACAGAGTTGATCGTGTGAGGCAAGACAAGTGTATAGACTTCTTACCACATGCTGTAATATGCATATATGATGCAGTGTATAGACTTGCAGAAACATGCTGTAGTATGCATATGATGCAGTGTATAGACTTGAATGAATAGACTTCGATGAGAACAATGCATGAACATAGTGTATAGACTTGCTGAATGCCTAGCTATCGTGCGGATGTATAGACTTGTGTTATGCAGCCTAAGAATGTACACACTTGATGAGGTGCTAAGTGACAGAGCTGGCTGTACAGACTCTGAGGAAACACAAGCAGCGTTGTATAGACTTGAAAAACGCAAGATGCACGATGTATAGACCTTGCCAAAGGAAATGGCAGTACAGACTTGACCAAGGCAAAGCAATCGAATGTATGGACTTTCACAAGTTATAGACTTGCCAAAGAACTGGACGATGTACAGACTTGAACAAGGGAAAGTCTATACAGACTTGAAGGTTCACAACGTATACACTTTGGTAAGACAATGGCTATAAATACCTCAACTCAAGCAATGTATAGACTTGCAGGTGCAACGTAGGTAAAAGTACCAATGTATAGACTTGCGAGTGTAACGTAGGTAAATGTACCAATGTACAGACTTCGAAGTTGAACAGGTGGATGTACAGACTTCACTTCGTGCAAACTACAGTGCAGTGTACAGACTTCAGACATGATGCACTGTAAAGACTTCAAATGAGACTGTACAGACTTGGTCCGATGTACAGTGCAATGTATAGACTTTCGTTCAGTAGAGACGTTAAGAGAGACTGTACAGACTTTGACTTCAAAAGAGACACTCTCTATGAGACGGACGATGTATAGACTTCTAGACACTAAAGACTTGAATAGCGTGAGACGTTAACTAAGACGGATGAGAATGTATAGACTTTAATGAAGAATGCACATGATGCAAAGGACTCTGTACACACTTGGCCAATGTACAGACTTAGCAGTAGCATGATGGCGAGTGCTGTACAGACTTCGTGTGCAATGGCCAACAATGTGCAGACTTGGCCCAACTAAGAACCGATGTATGTATAGACTTTACGAGCACAGTCCAATGTATAGACTTTGCGAAGCACAGTCCAATGTATAGACTTTGCGAGATGCAGATTGGGCAATGTACAGACTTGAAGATGTGAACGACACAATGTATAGACTTCGCCCCTTGACGAATGTACAGACTTTGCTTCGTGCTTGCTACAGGACAATGTCTAGACTTGATGCAACTTCAAAGCACAATGTGCAGACTTTAACAATGTGACGCAATGTACACACTTCATGAGACAATGGATGTACACACTTCAGCTAAGCAAGCTACAGTGAATGTATGGACTTTATGTAGACGATGCATGAGACGCGAACTCTGTACAGACTTGGTGTGCCATGCATGAATAGTGCAATGTAACGGCTTGCGTGAATGCAACAGTGATGTTCAGACTTGGAAGCTGATGTGTAGACTTGCTGAGATGCAAAGCAACACAGACACTGGCTGTATAGACTTGCGTTCACACAGCAGTGTATGGACTTCGAATGCCTGCCTGCATGCGATGTACAGACTTGAGTTATGCAACTGAAGGCTGTACAGACTTGCTATGAAGGTGAGATGCAACGTGAGACACTCGAATGTACAGACTTGCTGATTGTGTTAAGACACAGCATGAGATGCTATGATCTGGGGGGTCGACCCATCTGGAAGGGGGGTCAACCCACTTGAGTCCAGACTGTGCTAGAATGTAATGATGCATGGATGTTTAGCCTATACTGATTTCCACAAGCAGTTTGCCTGTTACAGAAGCTTCGGTTCCTGCAGATATGTCAGCCCCTGTGCAACCAATTTCAATAGTTCCTTCGGATGATGGAGACCCCCCTGGTTTACTCAATTTAAATACCGAAGCCTCAGGTGGCTCAAATCTGGCCTCTGCCAACCCTGCTGCAATAGACAAGCTACAAAATTCTAGTTTGGCAATGGCTAACTCTGTTCCCCCTGCATCTTGCCCTGTCACTAGTGATGATGGACTTGGCATCTCTTCTAAGGAGTATTTAGTTAATGTTTTGGGTGAGGAGGATGGCTGTAATGGGGGTCCTCTGGATTCCACTATTGCTACAAAGGACATTCAATCTACTATTGGGCTCACTTCAATCCAAATTCCTTCTACTGTCAATGCCATTGTTCCAGTCCCAGAGATTGAGATTGTAGACTCTCAGTCCACTTTGCCAGGTCAGGAATTCAAAAATACTGCTAATTCCTGTTGTGAATTGCAGTCTGATGAGGTCCTTAGAAAAAGGAAGGAAATAGCTGAATTGGCTGTCGTTGATAACCTGAAGGCTTTGCATGGTGAGAGCTCACGTATCACTACTAGATCCATGACTAGAAGTGGATCTGCTGGTAACATTCCTAATATCATCCATCCCATATGAATTTCATTTCCTGGAATATCAGAGGAATTGGTAATGACACTTCTATTGGACGTGTCAAATTACTTATTAAAACTTATAACCTTGATTGCATTGCTCTGATGGAACCCAAGATTCATACTAACAACATGGTTAGAATTTGTAGAAGGTTGGGTATGTCGAAAGCTATAGCTAATGTAGATGGTATGGCTCACATTTGGGTTTTATGGAAAGACCATCTGGATTATTCTTTGGTTGCAAGAGATGAACAGTAAATCACTCTTCGGTTGTCTTCCACTGTTCAAGCAGAGTTACATTTAACCTTTGTCTATGCAAAATGCAATATGGCTGAGAGGAAGGCTCTATGGAATTCCCTGGGCAATGTCCACTCTAAAATTACTGGACCTTGGTTGGTGGCAGGGGACTTCAATTGCATCATTGATGTTGGGGAAAAACTTGGTGGCAATGACCCAAATTATTCCACTATGGCAGACTTCAAGGAATGTATTTCTGACTGTGCTCTCATTGATGCTGGTTTCAAAGGTTCAAATTACACTTGGCATAATAATCAATCAGGTGGTCGTGGTATTTGGGCAAGATTGGACAGGGTTCTTTTAAATGCACAATGGTTGGCTTGTTTTCCCATCTCTGTTGAGCACCTCTCTAGGGAAGCATCCGACCATGCTCCCTTACTAGTGCAACAAGTCTCTCAAAACAAAGTAAGGAGCAGATTCTGCTTTCAGAAAATGTGGACCTACCATGACCATTTTCTGGATGATATTAAAAAATGTTGGGATACAAGTCCCTTGGCTACTTCTCATACAACCACTCTATATCTCAAGCTCAAAAGCCTCAGGAAAATGCTAAAAGACTGGAATCATCATGTGTTTGGCAATGTTCAGGTTAATTTAACTGTAGCTGAAGATGCTGTCCTCAAAGCAGAATATGAATATGATCTCCAGCCTTCGGCAGACAATTCAGCTACTCTTGATGAGGCCAAGTCAGTGCTGTCAAGGAGACTTCTTCAGGAAGAGTGCTTTTGGAGGCAGAAATCAAGAGTCTGTTGGCTCACTGAAGGTGATAGAAATACAAAGTTTTTTCATTCTACCACTATGGCTAAAAGGAAAAAAATGTGCATCTCTCATCTTCAGAATTCAGCTGGGTTGCTCACTTCGGATCCTGAGGAAATGAATATCATTGCTGTGTCTCACTTTCAGCAAGCTTTTACAACTCAAACACATTTTATAGAGAGCTCCTTACTTGAATGCATTCCTCAATTGGTTGATCAGTCGGATAATGAAACACTTTGTGCTATCCCTTCTGAATCTGAAATCCAAGATGCTGTATTCAGGTTATCTCAGGACAGTGCTCCGGGGCCGGATGGGTTCTCTGGTGCCTTTTATCAATCAACCTGGGTAATTATCTCATCTACTGTGGTAAAGGCTGTTCAGGAATTCTTCACTTCACAGGAAGACCTCCCCAGATCTGTCACTGTAACCTTGGTAGCTTTAATACCTAAACAAGTAAATGCCACAAAGATTTCTGAATTTAGACCTATCAGTCTTTGCAATTTCTTCTACAAGATTATCTCCTCCATCATTAACTACAGATTATCCAACATTCTACCTAAGATAATCTCCTCTGAACAATCTGCATTTGTGAAAGGAAGGAATATAGTTGAGAACATTGCGTTGGCTCAGGAACTAACCCATGAACTGGGTAAGAAAACCAGGGGCTCTAATGTGATGATAAAGATTGATATGGCTAAGGCCTATGACAGATTAGAATGGGATTTCCTTTTTGCAGTTCTTCACAAGTTTGGGTTCAGTAATCAATTCATATTCCTTGCTAGGAAAATGGTGACCAACAACTGGTTTTCTATTCTTTTAAATGGAGTGTCAGCTGGCTTCTTCAAATCCTCAAGAGGAGTCCAACAAGGTGACCCAATTGCTCCCTCTCTATTCATTATAGCTGAAGAAGTTCTTAGCAGATCACTGACCAGAGCTTTCCGAAGTGGAGTTGTTGAATGGTTTGCTGGCCCAAGAAATTGTCCCAATATATCTCACCTTCTTTTTGCGGATGATACATTGATCTTTTGCAAAGGAAGTATTGTTTCAATCAGGAATCTACTTAAGGTTCTCAAAGCCTATGAAAGGGCTTCGGGGCAGATGATTAATGCTGGCAAAAGTGGCTTCTTTATTCATTCTAGACATAACAACACAGCTGCCAGGAAAATTGAGGAAGCAACAGGCTTTGTAAGACACTCATTTCCTCACAGATATCTTGGATTTCCCTTGGTAAAAGGCAGATGCAAGAAGATTCATTACAATGGTATTATTAATACAATTCAGAAACGGATTTCAGGCTGGAAATCTGGGATGCTATCTCAAGGTGCTAAGTTGGTCCTCATAAAACATGTACTGTCCTCTATGCCTATTTATTTTTTAACTTTCTCATCTCTACATATTGGCACCCACCAAGTGCTTGAGCAGACTCTTGCAAATTTTTTCTGGGGCTCATCTGCCCAAGGAAATAAGAAGCATTGGAGATCCTGGAAAGCAATTTGTAATCCAATTTCGCAAGGTGGCCTTGGTATTATGTCTCTAAAACATATGGAGATAGCTTTGAGAGTTAAAATGTTGTGGCAAGCTCTGCATTCAAATTCCTTATGGGCTGTTTACTTCAAAGCTAAGTACATTAGGGACTGTCCTTTAATCAAGGTTCAGTTTAATAACATGAAAGGATTTGAGAGGAGGAGTTGGCTTAAGGCAAAAAACCTTATCATTCAACATAAAAGGGTTGCTGTTGGAGATGGCAGCCACACTAGCTTCTGGTATGACAGATGGTTAGGAAACTCTCCCCTTGCTGATTTTTTTTCTGAAAATAATATACCCAACCCTGGCTTGTCTGTCCGAGACTATTTACTACAGCAGACAGTGGAAGAGTCCTCCTTGCATAACAGGTTTTTTCCTTCTGATCTTTGTACTGCTTTAAGGAATACCAAACTGAACCAGGAGCATGATCATCATGCTTGGAGTCTTTCTTCTTCAGGGAACTGCACTGTTTCATCCACCTACAAGTTTATATGCAGCAACCACAGGTTACACTTCAATAACCAATGGACTAGGTTATGGTCTCCATGGCTACCTACCAAGATTTCAGTTCATCTCTGGAAAATTCTTCATACATGTCTTCCATTGGATTCCAATATACAACGGATTGGTATTCATCTATGTTCAAAATGTTACTGCTATAAGAGGGCTCAAATTGAAGACTACAGCCACTTATTCAAACAGAGTGATTGGGCTTCTCACATTTGGGCTTATTTCACATCTTTAGGCTTGCCAACCAATGCAAATTCTGTAAGCTCCATATTTCTTAACACAATATGCTCCACTCAGAAGAAGTCTTTGTTTGGGCTGTTCAGCCTTGCTGCTATTGGTGTTGGCATGTGGGAGATTTGGTGTGCAAGAAATTTAGCAAAGTATGAAGGGAATGTAGTTTCAAAACAGGGTCTTCTCCATAAAATCTGCTACAAAATCAAGGAGATTTGCCAGGTTGCTGATTTAACCGAAGCCAATCATGGTAACATTAAAGCATTAGAAGCTTTTGGCCTGCAGCATTACAAATCCAGACAGCATAAATTCATGGCCATCAAATGGGTTTGTCCTCCTTGGCCTTCTCTCAAGCTAAATACAGATGGTGCTTCAAAACAAAATGGTGAATCTGGTGGAGGTGGAGTCATAAGAGATTATAAAGGAAATGTATTGCTTGCATTTTCCCACTACTATGGCATATCTAACAGCATCATTGCCGAGGCCCGTGCTCTCCTGGAAGGTCTAAAATACCTAAGAACTTTTGGTTCTAAAGCCTCCATTATAGAATGTGACTCTAATACTCTTGTCCACATCATAAACAGAAAATCTGTGTGCCCTTGGTCCATCCTCACCTTTGTCAAAGAGATATGGAGCACTCTTACCCCTGAAGACTCCATTACTCATATTTTCAGAGAAGGGAACACGGTGGCGGACTCTTTGGCTTCTCTAGCTTGTAACTTGAAATGTAATTCTTTTTATTCTTTCTCTGAGATTCCATCCCACATAAAGGGTGCCATTAGACTAGATAAGCTGGGCATGCCCAGTGTTCGAGTGATGTAAGTTTTTGTTCTATCTTTTACATTATTTAATAAAATTTCCCCCTAGTGGTAAGGTGTTGGAGTGGACATCCTACTCCCCACCTTTCCCTCTAGGCAGGGCTTTAATCTAAAAAATTTCCACAAGCAGAGTAAAGCAACTGATGTATATGTATATAAGAGCTTTATGCAGCAGATAACATGACTGGACATCAAATGCAATGCTTTAGATATGATAAACTGACATAATGTGCATGACAAAGAAATGATGTGTGCACACAGTGTATATAATGGAATGTCATTCACAAGCACACATTCACAAGTACATGAACACATATGAATGCACTTAACTGAATCAACAAGGTCTTTCATGCACACATGCATATGGTGACTTATAGTGTTTTCTATCATCAAAACCAATCATCAAGACCACAGGGGCACAACAGCTAAAAGGGAAATTATGCAGTGCAGAACGCATAATTAATTGAACATGATTGAATTAAAATACTGCAAGAAATGGCGATCGACTGAAAACCCGCCCCAATCTATAAAATGACCTACACATGGCGAAGATGTGTATTTAATGCATAATTAAACGAACACGTATAATTTACAGAGCAAGCGGTTGAACTAGAGCCGCTAGAGTCTTAAGCGGTCGAACAACGGACCGCTGCCTGCTACTAAACGGACTAGCCATGAAGTTTCTACCATCATTCAAATTTAAAATATTTACTCGGTCGAAATGTCAGCCGCTCGAATCAATTAAACGGTTTATAGCAGACCGTTACAAAATTTGAAATAATATACACATAGTCATTACCGGAGGAACCGGATCCACAGGAATCATAATCGGATCCCTTCCCGGTCGACTCAAATCGACGGAAATTATCATTTTCAACCTGTTCCCTACCAATCCATCATCTTAATACAACAATTTATTACCTATGAACTCAGCAACGATGCGCATGCTCCAAAAACATAAAGACGATGGGCATGCTGTTAAAACATAAAGACGATGGGCATGCTTTTAGGAATGATCTAATGGGCTAGGGCATTGATCGCCCTACCTCAAACGGGATGAAAACATCCGATCCGGTCGCATGCAAGCCGAGGGACGTAGCTTTCACCATGAGAAGGGGAGGGAGAGAGCCGCCGATGCCGCTGCAGATTCGCTCCGACAAGGGGGGCGCCGCGATCTCCTCTCCGCTAGCTTGCCGACGAGGCCGTCGGAGTCCTCCGCCGCAACCCCGGGTAGCCACCGCCGCGAGGATGATCGGGGAAGAGGGGAGCTCCGTCGGTCTCGCGCGGCCGCTTGCGGTTCTGCGATTTCGGGCTAACAGGGGGGTTCCGCCGCGCTCGGGTGAAAAGAGGGGGGGGGAGAGAGAGAGTAACGAGAGAGAGGGGGGCCATCGAATGGGTAAAAAAAGGATTAAAATAATATTTTTTATTTTTACCCCTCTTTTACACTCTAAACCCCCAATCAAGCGAAATTATACATATGCCCCTTTTAATTTCTAAAAAGCTTATATGTATACATAAAACCCAATTAACTAGGCCCAATAAAACGCTAAAAATCTCCTAAATTCATGAAATTAATTCTATTTTAATACTGGTAAAGATCCGTTAAAGAATGGGTCTCACAGTCCCTCCCTCCTAATAAAAATTTCATCATCAAAATTTAAAAGGAAGAACAAGGAGCGAACTGAAAGAAATCATAGTCTTTAGAAAGAAATGAATGAGAAACACCTGAATCAAACAAAACATGAGCCGCATGGCCAAAAATCATAATCGTACCTTCAACGAGATGAGATGTCACAGCTTCAACAAGAGTAATATGAGAAACCTTCCCTTTTTGCTTCGTACCCGCTGCGGTAGATTGCTGGGAAGAAGACACTAAAGCTTGCGGATAATATTGCTGAGGTCAAGGTGGTGGAGGAGGTCTGAAATGAAACGGCTGTGGTTGAGAAAACTGCATCGGTTGCGGCCTCAGAGGATAATCTCGAACCACATGCCTCAGTTGATCACAACAGAAACAAATCACTGGCATCGAACATGGCTTGCCCGGATGATAACCACCACACCTCGAACACGGTCTCGGCTGACTAGCCACTGATCCCTAACGCTGGAAAGAAGGTGCTGATTGCTGCTGCTCGGGAGCAGAAGATGCTTGCTGGTCATACCACTTCTTAGAGTTCTTGAACTTGGGTTCGGAAGAAGAAATGCCACTGGTAGTAGGTACAACAGATGGAACTCCTACCACAGACGGCTGACTGAACTGTTGATAATCTTCTGGGTCATCACAGCTATGCACTAGAAAGTCATGTAACGAGAATGTACTAGCAAGCAGGGTATTCATGGGTATTCGTGGATTTCACTTGTTTATAAAAAAAGTACTCCCAATGCAATGCGACGCTAGTGCTCATCATACCCCATGGTTTATAGTATGTTTCCGGCTCTCTGCCGAGGGGACTAGAGTGGAGCCCTTGGAACCTGTCCATGCCCGCTCTTGCATCTTCAAGTTCTAAATCAAGCTACTTCCATGAAAATATAAATATGGCCAATAATGTAACAAGGTCAAACTATGGTTCGATGATAACAATTATCAAAGTAAGATTGCTCCAAATAAGAATATGAGAGTTCAAAGATTTGAGTTAGAACTAGGTTATGCCATGAAGAAAAATCGGCAGCATAACGACATATTCTCTACTTTCCATAAGTTATTAATATCTTATTTGACAAGTGTTAAGTTCCAAGCAATCATTGGTCTATCTAAGAACTTGGAAAACCCAACCCAAAAGTCAAACCTCGGGTTAGACAGAGTAAAGGATAAAGCGGTCATTTACTGGACCGTTTGTGGATAAAAAGTGATCTCGGGCCAATCGCTAGACAAGGCTTAGCGGTCGTCTGAGGACCGTTTTTAACCAGAACTCAGAAAAACATCGGTAGTGTAAGTGCTTCTAGATAGTTTGGGTTTTTATGGTACAATCAGCTTGGCGTCCTAGTAGGAATCCCAGGCTCGCGGAGTCTTATGGAGGCCTTGAAACAAGATCACCTAGTCTGGTGGAAGGAATATCCAATGGAGAGGATCACAAGTCCAAGATTGTGTGCTTAATGTGCCAAGTGTATCTAATGACATCGTGCATGCCATTTACTTAAGAAAAGACTCAAGATGAGAGTGGGATCGAAATAAAACAGCGATCAAATCAAAACTAGACAAGTCATGAATCATATAAAAGTTATTGTAAATACAATAGTATATAGTTTTGGCATGAAATTAACATAAGTCAAAATAAGTCCATAGTGTGCAAAGAACATGAAATCAACTAGGATGATATCTCCAAGTATAAGAGTATAGTATTTAAAACAGGTGTAAGACCTAATTAGCTAGGCTCATCAATACGGTTATTCTGCACTATGTTTCGGTCTAACAATAACCTCGAACTCAAAAAAAGAAAACGGTCTTGGGAGGACCATTTTATGGGCCTTAACGGTCTATCGTATGGCCGCTAGGGATGTTATGCGGTCTCAGGAAGACCGTTTCATCCTGTCTACTGTAAACAGTAATAAAAACTGAAATATGGCTAATCTAGGGCAAATAGATGTATGATAAGACACACCAAAAGGTAAATATGGCCTGATAAAACCATAATAAAACATGGAAATGCATGGGTAGTCATGTTTTAAACTAGAATTATTATTTTCGTTATTAAGGGTAAGGTTCATGCAAGCTATGTTAACCCTATATGTGTAGTGATAACAAAATATTAAATACAATGTGTACAATGCATGAAAACTCATGAAATAAGAGGGCTTTTACTCCTAACATCAAGTTTAAGCCGTTCATGAGATAACCTACCTCTAGACAGAGCTCTAAACTTCAAATTTTGGGCTGGAACTCGACCCTAATTCCTGTTTGTCCCAAACCGAATCAGCAACTTCGTGGCCTTCTAACTTCAGATCTTCTTCACCTATGACCACGAAACTTAGAGGGTAAGAAGAGGGTACTAAAAGGAACAAATAATTCTAAGGAACCCATATCTAATTACCTCATTTATGGCTTCTAATTTGCTGATCAATCTGGCCCGGTCGCACAATCTCATGGGTTTCTTACACCGAACCGGCGACTTTGCAAGCTTCTATCTTCCTGTAGGCTTGATCTCCTAAGATGAAATTTTGAGGGAAGTTAGACCTTACTATAATGAGTGAAAACTTTTAAAGAACTTTTCTTAGATAATGCTTCCTTACCTTAGTTCCACGTGAGCCAAAAGTAAGGATCGCGCACGTGAGACTTAAGGTCTATTTATAGGGTTAGCTAGGGTTTCGAGGATTTGAATGATCCTAGAGTCCTAATTAGACCTTTCATTCGATCCTAATCCATTCTAGAGCATTCTAACTAATATATTGCATCGATCTCAAGGGATTTGGCCTGAAGAAATTAGAGTTTTTCACGCGATCAAACTACTCGCAATCGGACTCTTTAAAGCGGTCCAGTCAGGACCGTTTCTGATCCTAGGCGGTCGCTCGATAGACCGTTTTTACCCTAAAGCACCAAATTTTGATTAGTTCAAACTCTTTTGTTATTCATCAATTTATTTATCCGATAAGTAGTGAATTTGTCCCCTATATTCCATAAATACAATAATTTAAGCTTCTAGAACATGGGCCAAGGTCCAAAACTATAATTTGGGTCTAGAGGGCTTATTTAAATGAGTCTAATCCTATTTAATTAGTGTAGGGCCTTGACAATTAGATTTAATTAACCATAGCCCATTTAGTCCATTTACATGCTTAATAATTATTTTTTTATCCTGAAAAATTCCTAGAAAATTCTCGGGTATTACACCCTCCCACCCTTAAAAAGAATTTGGTCCCCAAATTCATCGTAATAAGATTTACTAAGGAGAGTGTACTTACATTCAAATATCTATGGAAATCTTTTGCGCATGGCTTCTTCGGTTTCCCATGTTACTTCATGTGGCCATAATTTGGTCCATTGGATTTTGACCATGGGACTGGTTTTATTCCGAAGTTGACGTACTTCCCGTTCAACTATTCTGATTGGCTTTTGTTCATACGTCAAATCTTTCTTAATCTCTAGGTTATCATAAGTTATGACGTGGAATAGATCGGAGACATAGTTTTTGAGCATTAAGACGTGAAATACATCATGGACTCCAGCTAATTGAGGGGGTAAAGCTATTCGATATGCGACTTCACCAACCCTTTTGAGAATTTCAAAGGGGCTAATGAATCTTGGAGTGAGCTTACCTTTGATACCGAATCTTCAAATACCTCGACCTAGAGAAACCTTTAGAAATACATGGCCTCCTACTTCGAATTCCAGGTCGCGCCTTCTGTTATCAGCATATGATTTCTGCCGATCTTGAGCCATCTGAAGTCTCTCCCGAATAAGCTTTATCTTCTCGGTAGTATCCCTAATGATGCCGGGAACGAGAAATTACCTTTCTCCTACTTCATTCCAGCAAATAGGTGAGCGACAGCTTCTTCTATACAGAGCCTCGAACGGAGTCATTTGTATGCTAGCTTGGTAGCTATTGTTGTATGAGAATTCCACTAGAGGTAAGTGGTCGTGCCAACTCCCTCCAAAATTAATAGCACATGCTCTGAGCATATCCTCCACAACCTGATTTGTCCTTTCAGTCTGACCATCAGTTTGTGGATGGAACGCAGTGCTAAAGTTGAGTCGGGCCCCTAATGAATGTTGTAGACCCTTCCAGAACTGTGATGTGAACCGAGAGTCTCGGTCAGATATAATGGTGACAGGGACACCATGTAGTTTGACAATCTCCCTCATGTATAGTGCTGCTAATACATCTACAGACCATCGACTTTTGATTGGTAGAAAATGTACAGATTTAGTCAATTGGTCTATGATTACCCATATACTATCGTGTCATCTTCTTGTCTTAGTTAAACCCATGATGAAATCTATCCCTATACTTTCCCATTTCCACTCGGGAATATCCAAGGGATGTAGTTTCCCAACAGGCTTTTGATGTTCTGCCTTAACTTGCTAACAAGTGAGGCAGCGAGCTACGAAGTCTGCTACTTCTCTTTTCATGTTGGGCCACTAGAAACTTCTTTTCAAGTCTTGGTACATCTTGGTAGCACCAGGATGAATAGCATACCTTGATTTATGAGCTTCTTCCATGATCAATTTCTTAGTGTTGACATGATTCGGCACACAGATTCGATCCTTAAACAATAGTCTCCCATCAGAAGAAATGGAGAATTCCGGCCTTTGATCAATATTAGCCTTGATTTCCATCAATGTGGGGTCATTTTCATGTAATTTGGCTAGATCTTTAATTAATATAGGTTGTGACCTTATGTTAGCAAGTATACATCTTTCTTCTTCTTTATCAACATCGAGACTCAAACGAGCAAAATCCTCGATAAGATATGTCGTACCTTTCCTGAGGCTTGCTAGAGTTGCCATTGGTCTTCTGCTAAGAGTGTGAGCTACAGTATTTACTTTGCCTGGATGATATTGGATAGTAAAGTCGAAGTCTTTGAGATACTCCAACCATCTGCGTTGTCTCATGTTTAACTCCTTTTGGGTGAAAAAGTATTTCAGACTTTTGTGATATGAACATATAGTGAATTTCTCCTCATAGAGGTAGTGTCGCCAAATCTTCAAGACGAATATGACAACCGCTAGTTCCAGATCATGCACAGGGTAGTTTTTTTCATAACGCTTTAACTACCTTGATGAATAGCAAATCACCCTTCTATTTTTCATAAGAACGCAACCCAAGCCAATCCTAGATGCATCAGTATAGACTTCAAAGCTGCCACCTTCAGTAGGTAGTGCCAAGATAGGGGCTAAAGTAAGATGATCCTTAAGAGTTAGGAAACTTTCCTCGCAATCCTTCGGCCATATAAAAGGGTTCTCCTTTCTTGTGAGTCTAGTCAAAGGAATAGCAATTTTTGAGAAATCCTTAATGAATCGCCTATAATAACCAGCCAGACCTAGAAAACTTCTAATTTCATATACGGTCATCGGTCGGCTCCAATTCTTAACCGCTTCTACCTTAGAAGGATCGGCATCGATACCTTCCTTTGAAATAATATGGCCAACGAAAGAGACCTCCTTCAGCTAGAACTCGCACTTGCTAAACTTTACGTAGAGGTGATGCTCTCTTACTTTTTGCAAGGCTATTCTTAAGTGCTCTTAATGTTCCTCAGTCTTGGAGTATATGAGAATATCATCAATGAAGACGACCACAAATTGGTCGAGATAAGGCCTGAATACATTATTCATAAGTTGCATAAATACTGTCGGGGCATTGGTTAACCCGAATGGCATTAACACAAATTCATAGTGCCCATATCTGCTCTGGAAAGTAGTCTTGTATATATCTTCATCTTTGATCCTGAGCTGATGATAACTCGACCTGAGGTCTATCTTAGAGAAATATTCTACTCCAAAAATTTCATCAAAGAGCTCATCGATACGTGACAACAAATATTTGTTCTTGATAGTGAGTTGATTTAGTCACCGGTAATCGATACATAGCCTGAGAGATCCATCCTTCTTCTTGACAAATAAAGCTGGCGCACCCCAAGGGGATGTGCTAGGTCGAATGAAGCCCTTGTCTAATAACTCCTGAAGTTACTTCTTTAATTCCTTGAGTTCTGTAGGGGACATCCTGTAAGGAGCTATTGAAACAGATGCTACTCCGGGAACGAGTTCAATGGAGAAGTTTACTTCCCTTTCGGGTGGTAAACCAGGTAAATCCGATGGGAACACATCGGGAAACTCATTCACAATGGGAATATCTTCTAATATGATTTCCTTGGATTCAGTGGTGATTACGTAGGCAAGAAAAGTTTCACACCGTTGCAAAATGAGTTTGCAAGCGTGAAGAGATGAAATAATGGTAGGATGCTTCCTATATTTGATACCAAGGAAGGAAAATCTTGGAAAAACTGGTTTCCGAAAAGAGATTATCCTATTGTGGTAATTTGTATAGGCATCGAGGTCGATAAGCCAATCTACACCTAGGATAGCATCGTAGCCTTCCATGTCAAGGCATACGTGGTTTACAGGAAGATTATGACCTTCTACCATTGCCTCACTATCGGGGTAGTGGGTTGTAAGTTTAGTTCCATGACCTAAGGGTGTAGTGATAGCTAAGTCCGAAGGTAGAGGAACTGATGAAACTGGTAAGGTTTTTGCAAAAGCAGTAGATATAAAGGAATGAGAAGAACCAATATCAAATAACACGAATGCAGGATGGGAATAGATGTGAATGGTACCTGAGAAATAGAATGATTCGTAAATTCCTACGGAATTAAAGGGAATTAATCTTAGAGATAAGTTCTAAATAACTATATCGTCCCGGGTTCTACCCAACTCTCACGTAGGTGGGAAATTCTTTCTTTAGTTCATAGGTGTGGGTCCTTAAGCCCTGGACTTAGGCTATGACATGACATTTTCCTAGAAATAAGTAAGTCCTTAGACCTAGGCTCTAATACCACTTTAACTGTCACGCCTCGAGATTATGCAGCGGAAACAATCGGTAATGTGAACAGTCGACTAGTATGCCTCAAGTGAGCAATACAATCAGAGCGTAAATCATTCATACATAAAATGAATGGACATAATGATTGATCAAAAATCTAACTTTTATTGATAATAATAATCAAATTTCCAACGATATTCGACTCAACTCACTCGACTCAAATAAAGGAAAAAATACATAGACTCGACTTGACTTAAGACTCTACTAGGTCTTCTCTTGATCTTTAATCACTCTCGGATCCACCACTTGAATAATCTGAATCCGACCAAGCTAGAATGTCCTGAAAAAGATTGAAAAAATAGGGAATGAGCACACATGCCCAGTAGGTATCTTCGTATCAACATGAAGATAATGTTTAAATAAGTAATATTTTAGCTCTAGAGTAAAGATACATGAAATACGATAAAACACGCGGTATAAGACCAAAGTAACATAAGTAACATGATATGATTAAGAATGAGAATTGAGAACATGATTGAGTAAGTATATAGCAAGAATGTAAGTTTGGCCTTTCATGAACAAGAATGTACTTTTCATAAGCACAAAGGCTATGCACTAGAAAGTCATGTAATGAGAATGTACTAGCAAGCAAGGTATTCGTGGGTATTCGTGGATTTCACTAGTTTATAAAAAAAGTACTCCCAACGTAATGCGACGCCAGTGTTCATCATACCCCATGGTTTATAGTATGTTTCCGGCTCTCTGCCGAGGGGACTAGAGTGGAGCCCTTGGACACTGTCCTTACCCGCTCTTGCATCTTCAAGTTATAAATCAAGCTACTTCCACGAAAATATAAATATGGCCAATAATGTAACAAGGTCAAACTATGGTTCGATGATAACAATTATCAAAGTAAGATTGCTCCAAATAAGAATATGAGAGTTCAAAGATTTGAGTTAGAACTAGGTTATGCCATGAAGAAAAATCGGCAGCATAACAACATATTCTCTACTTTCCATAAGTTATTAATATCTTATTTGACAAGTGTTAAGTTCCAAGCAATCATTAGTCCATCTAGGAACTTGGAAAACCCAACCTAAAAGTCAAACCTCAGGTTAGACAGAGTAAGGGATAAATCGGTCATTTACTGGACCGTTTGTGGACAAAAAGCGGTCTCGGGCCAACCGCTAGACAAGGCTTAGCGGTCGTCTGAGGACCATTTTTAACCAGAACTCAGAAAAACATCGGTAGTGTAAGTGCTTCTAGACAGTTTAGTTTTTATGGTACAACCAGCTCGACATCCTAGTGGGAATCCTAGGCTCGAGTAGTCTTATGGAGGCTTTGAAATAAGATCACCTAGTCCGATGGAAGGAATATCCAACGGAGAGGATCACAAGTCCAAGATTGTGTACTTAATGTGCCAAGTGTATCTAATGACATCGTGCATGCCATTTACTTAAGAAAAGACTCAAGATGGGAGTGAGATCGAAATAAAACTATAATCAAATCAAAACTAGACAAGTCATGAATCATATGAAATTTATTATAAATACAATAGTATATAGTTTTGGCATGAAATTAACATAAGTCAAAAAAAGTCCATAGTGTTCAAAGAACATGAAATCAACTAGGATGATATCTCCAAGTATAAGAGTACAGTATTTAAAACAGGTGTAAGACCTAATTAGCTATGCTCATCAATAGGGTTATTCTGCACTAAACTTCTGCCTGTTACAGGCAGGAGGCGGTCCCTCTGAGACTGCTAAAGTCAATACGCAGTCCCTAGAAGACCGCTACTATCAGAAATGGTCCTCACAAGATTGCCTTCATGTTTTAGCTTCCTGCAGTTTGTTAACTCCAAACAGATTGCAGATTGACCCTATTGTATATATGTTAAACCTAAGTTACTAGGTCTCATTCCTAGTTATGACTTTACATATATGAACTTGGTTATATTGTTCATCCATCATGATAGATTTCATGTCCTTAATGTGTTTTAAACTTATTTTAAACTTATGCTATTTTCATGCCAAAACCATATAGTATGTATTAAAGTTATATTTCACATGCATTGTGGGCTTGTTTTATTAATAAATTAATCACTATTTTCGACACGATTCCCTCTCATCTTTGAGTTTTTCATAAGTACATAGTGCGTACTCCGGTGCATAGCTATTAGTTACACCTTGCACATGTTAGGCACACAATCTTGGACTTGTGATCCTCTCCATTGGATATTCCTTCTATTGGACAAGGTGATCATGTTTCAAGGCCTCCGTAAGTCTCCGCGAGCTTGGGATTCCCACTAGGAAGTCGAGCTAGTTGTACCCTCAAAGCCTAATTGTCTAGAAAGCACTTTATCGACATTTTCTGTATCCTGGATAGTCGCGGCCATTAGGAGACCGCCACTGTCAAGTAGCGGTCATCACGTGACCGTGTTAGTCCAGATTTCACCACTGCGTCGACTCTTTTTCTTTCTGGCGTCGACTTTGTATAGAAACGGTCTTGACTTGACCGCGTCTATCTAGAAACGGTCTAGGAACGACCGCATCTTTCCTAATCTTGTCTAACCCGAGGTTTGACCCAAGGGTTAATTTTCCTATGTTCCTAGATAGTCTATTAATTATCTAGAACCTAACACCTTGTTCAATAAGTTATTAATGAATTATGAAAGTTAAAGAGTATGCCGTTATACTACCGAATTTTTTCCGTAGTATGACCTTGTCATTAAATCATCCTTGATCTCATAATTTCAATTTGAAACGTTCTTACCTTGTTATTGTTATCATGAAACTGTACTTTGAAATTTACATTATTGGCCGAACTTTATTTATGTCTCGTGGAAGTAGATTCATTTATAACGTGAAGATGCAGATCGGGCACTGATTATGTCCAAGGGCTTGACACTAGCCCCCTCGGCTGATTACCAAAAACATGCTATAAACCATGTGATATGATGAACATTGGCATCGCATTACGCCGGGAGTACTTTTTTTATAAACGAGTGAAAACCACGAGGTAATCTAGTGAAATTACATTCTTGCGTGTTAATTGACTTTCTAGTGTATGGCCTTTATGGTTATGAAAAGTTCACTCTCATTACATTCTTGTTCGTGAAATGCCATATTTACATTCATGCTATATTCTTGCTTGATCATATTCCCAATCTACATGAACTCTCATATCTCATCTTGATCATATATTGTTACTTGTGTTACTTTGATTTATACTGCATGTTTTAATGTATTTCCTTTATCTTATTTTCTAGAGCTAAAATGCTAATTACTTAAATAATACCTTCAAGTTGATACGAAGATACCTACTGGGCAAGTGTGCTCATTACCCTACTTTTTCAATATTTTCAAGACATTCTAGCGGGTCGGATTCAGACTATTCAACTAATGGATCCGAGAGCGATTGATGGTTCGAGAGAAGCCATAGCTAGTCTAGTCAAGAGTCAATTATGTAATTTTCACTTTATTGAGTCTAGTTAGTCAAAGAGTCTTTGTAAACTTTTCATTATGATTCAATAAAGTCAAGGTTTTTGGATTATACCCTATTGTGTTCACTTTTATGTGTGAATGATTAGCGCTCTGATTGTTATTATCACTTGAGACTTCTCTTGCTAGTTGTTCATGTTCCCGATTAGTTTCTGCTGCATAATCTCGGGGCGTGACAATCACTCACAACTTTCCCCCTCTTTGAGATGGAGTTAAGCAACTATAGAACATTAGCAATAAAACCACATTCTCTCCCCCTTTGCCATTATCAAAAAGGTTTTATAGAAAACAAAGAGCAAAATTCACACCATTTATCTATTCATCCATTCATTAGAAAAAACACAATGGAGGAAAAAAAACAAAAATTGAAATCCATTCATCCATACATGGAACTATCACAACCAACAAAATTTGCTTGAACTATCATAACCAAGATCCATGAAAAACAAGTTTATGTTTTTTACAATGAGACTCCAGGACTCTATGACTCCATGCAACAGACTCTCCAGAATTTGACATTCAAAAAGATGAGTTTATTTACATTTTTTTTCTATGATTGAAGTTGAGCTACTTAATTCCCTCTCATTTATTTTCTATCATTCTCTCCTTTTCCACCAAGCACCCAATCTCAAGCACACAAACTCTTTCTTGTTGTGTCCCTGTAGTTTTGATGATGTCAACCACTGATGATGTCAACCATTATGTCTCATAATGAGTCTCAGTATGAATGTGGTATTGATGAGGTCTTAGGTTTTGATGAGATCTTACGTGTTTATGATATATAGGCCTTGATGCATTTATTAATGGTCTCATTATATATAAGGCCTTGATGCATTTATTAATGATCTCATTATATATATAGAAGTATGTATTCTGTCAGAACAGGTTCTGAAGATAATTCAAAGCGTCATGAAGAAAGTGTCGACACTGAAAGTCGACTCCAGTTGATATCATGGTGAGAAGCTGCTGAGACAGAACTGGTTTCAAAAAGTGTTGACTGAGCAAGTTGACTCCCGCTAAAGAAGTATGCCCAACAGGTCGATGCAAAATGGGTCTTGCACCTAGTAAGGTCGATGCGTCTGAAAAGTCTCATGTTCATCAGGTCTAAGCGATAGCTAGTGGACTCGACGCATCAACGTATTGAGCAGGCTATATAAAGAAACTAGTTGATGCACATGAAGGAAGAAGTTGATCAGGTCGATGCAACAAGCTCTTCATACTGGTCAGGTCGATGCATCTGGCATCCCCATTTGGATCAGGTTGACGCTGCTGAACAAAGCTTGGTGACATCAGGTCAATGTAGTAATGGTTAAAGAAGGCCAACAAGTTGAAGCAACATTCATATGCCTCGACGCATCATGATATTCAAGTGTCACATCTTTGAGAAGGTCGGTGAAGTAGTGTTGGCTAATATCACTCAGGTCAAAGCACATCAACACTTGAAAGCCAACAGGTTGATGCATCAAGACACTCAAGTACTACATCTGTGAGGAGGTCGGTGCACTTAAGAGGCAGGTCGAGGTAGAAGAACAAAGCTCCAACTAACAAGGTCTGAGCACTCAAGAGACAAGTCGATGCAATAGAAGAAATTGATTGACCACCAGTGAAATTTAGTCTACAACCATCAAGAGAAACTCAAGGGCTTCAGCATCCAAGTCCTATGGTGAGATCAGCAGCAGCAGCAAGCTCATACAGTCGAGCAGTTCAATAGAGCAGCAGTAGTAGTTCAAAGATGAAAAAGGTCTACAGACCTTAAGGTTGACAAACGGCCGAACACTGGGTTGGCAGCAGCGTCACTTAGATGGAAGTGTGCGAACTCAAGGCAGTCATGTGAGTTCGACCAATTATTGGTACAGCAGGACAATGGCACGTGAACCTAGGTGAGCAATGATGGGCACGTGATCTGAGGTTTAATGTCAAAAATATTCTTCTCTCTCCTACCACGTGGACAAATGGGAAATAAAAGGTAAAGAATCATTTTTATCCAGATGGTTCTGGAGGCCCTATTTTGTATATAAAATTAAAGGGACTTTCATCCCTCGAGCTAAGGGGCTGTGAAGAAGAGAAAGGTGACTGTCCAGGAAAAGAAAAAGATTGATCATCAGAGAAGAAGAAGGCGAGCCAGTGAGTAGATGAAAAGGAAAGAGAAAAAGAGAGAAGAGCTGAGCAAGAAGAGTGAGAGGAAAGAAAGGAGAAGAGAGAGCTCAAGATCAAAACAACTGAGTGCAACCAGTCTTGCTGAAGATCTGTGTGTTCATCAGTTCTTGGATCAAAATCCAGAACTACCGTGCTCCTGTGGAGCTATATGTTTTTGATTTCTATTTGTTTTCTTTTTTAGTTTTCACATTGTTCTTCCGATTCTCTGTTTGGGGAGCGGGGTTCCTTCTGAGTGCTTCAGAAGAAGGGAGATCTAATCTCCGGGTTTCCCTCTGCAGCTTCATAGGAAGAGAGGATCTAATCCTCTGGGTTTTGGTGAGTAGTGGGTTGCTGTTCACGTCCCTTCTGCATTTGCAGAAGAAGGGAGATCTATTCTCTGGTCACTGCGTGTAGCAGTGGGTTTTGATCTTGTGGGTAGCAAGATTAGGTCAGAGGGATTTGTCTCCCTTGGTGTCAAGCTGTTTGGCAGCGAATGTTTGCAGACTGAGTCTACTTCTTGCAGTTTGCAAGGTGAAGCCTCACTCAAGTTTGAGTGGGGGATGGACGTAGGTCTGTGGGTAGCAGACCGGACCATCTAAAACATCGTGTCCATCGTGGTTTGCTCTGTGCGTACTTTCCATATCTTCTGTCTCCTCTTCGCAGGTTGCTTATGTGTTCTATATCAGAAGTTCTCTTGTGTGATATCTCTTTGAAACTGATATAGTTGCTAAGTGTTCATCTAAGTGTTTAGTAGAAGCATTTGCTTCCTTGTGTTTCCTGTGTTATGAGCTCTTTAAGGGAAATGTGGTTGAGCATTCTCATGATTCATTTCTTATTATGATTTAGTGTCAACCTCTCGATAATATATCTAAGTGAACCAGTTCATGCTGCATCTCAATTTAGTTTTTGCATCCTGTATGATTCATTGAGTTTGACATCTATCTAGCTGCTATCCATATAGTCTGCTGCATGGTGAGATTGTTGAGTGTCAACGCTTAGGAGTTGTTTTGTGCATTCTGGTTTTCTCTATTGTCTGCTTTGGAACATCTTAATCCTCTTAGTTCAGCGTAGCAACTCTTGCCATCTGCTAAGTGTTTGTGAACTACTCTCTGTAGGCTGAGTTTTCATTTGGTCTTAAATTTTTCTAAGTGCTTGAGTATTGTTCTGAGAAGGGTGTGGTTTGATTTAAGCATAAAGTTTTAAATCGGGTCTATTCAACCCCCCTACTAGATCCCGGCCTTGCACCCTATCAATTGGTATCATAGCTAGCTCTGGTTCATCAGATCCAACGATCTACAGAGGATCCTACTGGTTTTAGGTGCATTTCTTGTTGTGCTTAGTCCTTTGCATTGAGTTGCCTTGGAATTGGTCTCCATGGCTCATCCACCGGTTTTCAATGGCTCCAATTTCGATTCATGGTTTAACAGCATGCACAAGTTTGTTAGATCTATCAATCCTAATCTATGGAAGTTAATTTCATACGGTCCACACAGATTACCTAAGGATAAGTCCAAATGGACTGATAGTCATAGATCTAAGAATGCTGAAAATCTTAGAGCTCTGAATTTAGTGAAGGATGCTATTGATTCTCAAATACTCCCTTGTTTTTCTGTATGCAGGACTGCCAAAGGTATATTGAACAAATTGGTCCACATCCATAAAGAAGATGCTATTCAACCCCCCCTCTCTTTCCTCCTCTCTTGGTCGCATCCCCCCTCTTCCCTTCCTCCTTGATGGAGACATCAGAGCAAGAGAATTAACATTTTATTTTGTATTTGTGTCCTTTAGTTTATTTTTATATCCTTGGGAAAGTGTATGTGCAATTGTAAGACTTTATAAGTCAATGTGTCATTCCCTTAGATTGTTTGGGTTTTTATGCAAATTGGTAGTAGGTCCAGCTAGGGGCCCCCCAGTCCTTCCCATTGGTCCACCTAAGCCATGTGGGGCTGGTCAAAGTCCTAGGTGGCCTTCTAGATGGATTGACTAGTCAATTAAACACATGGGGGGACAAAGGGGTTAAAATGTCAAAGGGAGGCCACCTACCTTGTCCATGGTCAAGGGGGCGCCCCCCCCTTTTATGGGTAATTTTCATTTTTTGTTAAAACATATTAGAACTAATTAGTTCTATTCCTTGTATACCCTTCCCAAACCCTAGGTCTGAGGGCATAAGTGGTCATTTTCCATTTATTATATAAGGCATGTAATTTCCATTTGTGTGAATTAATGAGAAGAAAAAATTAGTGTGCATTGGAGCAAGCTGCGCCCCCCCTCTCTCTCCTCCTGGTTCCTTCTTCCTCCTTCAGTATTTCAGGGTATAGACCCCTTCTATCTTAGCCCCTCTACATCTGGTTTCTATCTCTGCCGCCGCTGTCGTGCCGCCATCGAGCGGCCGAGAAGCAAGTTCTGAAGTGCTATCCAAGTTTCTATTTTGCTGGATAGAGGGTTACTCCGAGAATTTTAGCTCCCAACGCCTATATTTTCTGGGACTGCGATTTTCAGGGTGAGTTTTAGAGGTCATTACCACATCCCATAAAAATTGAAAATAATTTCAGCCCCCGTTTTATATTTTTCTATTTTCATGCTTCCTAATCCACCAATTCTGTCTACAGTCTATCTAGTTTCATAGCAGCCCTGCGTTTCACCCTTTTGCTCCCCTTTTTGATTTTTTTCTTGAATCCCCAATTTGACTGGAGGTTCTGTCAACCATCCCAATCCTCCACAAATTTTTGTCGAATTTCATAAGCCCTTTAACTATTTTTAGAAATTGTGTCTTTCTCCCAAATTCAGTTCTGTTCCTGCTGTCCAGATCCGACCAGCCAGTGATATAAAATAATTTTTCCCAGTCAAATCTCCACCTAACCTTTCATAAAATATATTCCCGTTTTCCTCTCTTTTCTCTCTACCACTTTTATGAAGAGCTCAACAGCTGAATCGGAGGTCTACATCACGGTCAATGCCAACTCTCAGGAAAAAGTACTTCTGTCCTGAGTTTTTAGATCCTGTGAACCAGCAGCTTGAATATTCGACAAAGGCCATCAACGGGAAATTCAAATTTCTTTATCTAGTCATAGATCGAAGGATTTTTAGTTAGCTTTCCAACGGCGCCAGTCTCGCGTCGATACGACGTCAGAGCCGATCGCAGCATCAGTTTTTGTCGAGACGTGCAGGTCTGAAACAGAATTCAGATCCGTGGGCAGCAACTCCAAACCGCACTGATCGGATCCTCCTCGCCTTCCGCGAGGTGAACCAACGTGCCGCCTTACTACGGAGCTCCCCTCCGGACGTCTCCGTCACAGTGGTGCTGCTCCGGTCCCACATGGCCCCACTGACCAGCACGTGGGTCCCACGATCGTGAGTACGTGTGCCGCCGAAGCTACACAAGTAGCTGCCCGTCAACCCGAACCCGCTACTCCCGGGTCCCGCCGTGTCGCCCTTTACCTCCCTACGTGGAGTGGGCAGTAAATCATTGCTGTAATTTAATTAATTATTGTTCTGGGAGTACGAGATCGGCCGAGATCGTCTTCCCCACGCCAGGCGCGTGGAGGTATCGTATTCGCTCCTTTACTCGGCATTTGCTTTGTTCGTATATACTTGTTTATGCCGCTGCTAGAGAGCATGTGTTAGGGCCATTAGCTCGATATATTTATTTCACCGCTTCTGCGAGAGAGAGCGAGATCATCCCGTGACCCGATCCGGGCACGAATTTGTGAGTTGACCACCCTAGCTCACTTTCGGTTTCTCAACCGTGCACGTCTGTACGTTTCCCTCGTTATGGACGATCGCGAGCTTGCTTAGAGTCCGAGGGTTGCATATCCAATTGGAGTCGAGTCGCGTGTCCGTCCCGCATCAATTTGGTATCAGAGCTAGTTGAGTCTAGGGTAGTCGTCGCATAAGTCTTTGCATGGTTGCACGGTCTAAGTCGAGTTTGGGGTCATCATTGTTTTAAAATAAAAAAAAGGTGTTCTGGGTCACATTTTAGCCCAATAACCTGGTATATTAAAAGGTGTTGCCCGAACGTTAGGTTACGCCTATCGGGAAGGCTTCACACTTGCATCGAGGAGATCTTCGGATTGACCCTCCGCCACGTACCGGATTTTGGCTAGGTCTAGGTGCATCATCTTTGCTTTAGCCCGTGCCTCCTAGTCCTCGTGTTCATTACATGCCCACTCGGTGAGGTACCCAATACCATCGCCCTACACCTATGGCCAACCCGCGAGATACCATCTCGGGAGACCTTCACGCCATGCACGAGGTGATCATGGCCCTCGTAGCCCGGATGGGCCAATCCGAGGCCACCTTTAAGAGCTTCTCGGACCGCATAGATGGCCGGTTTAATGCCATGGAGGAACGGATGGAGTCATCCGACAGATCCGTCCAAGGTCTGGTCGGACGGTTGGATAGGATGTCACACAGAGACCCTCCTAGAGTGGCCCAAGGCCCACCCTCACCTGCTCAGGCGGCTGCCCAAGGCCAAGCCATTCCCATAGCCCAGGCCCAGCCTGCCCTTTTGGTCCAAGACCCGCCCGCACATGCTCCTCAGCCACCACAAGCTCCTCCACCCGTCCCTCCTCGGGTCCCCGAACTACCGCGCTATGACCTTGGTCTCGAGGACTATGGGTCCGACAATGCCTACGAGGGGTATGGTCAACGCCATCGTGGCCTTCAGCCACAGAGAGATGAGGAGGACGATATGGTCCTTAAGACCGTGCGAGCGGACCCTCCCATTTTTTACGGGTCTTTGGATCCGAAAGTCTATTTAGATTGGGAGTTTGGCATGGACCGATATTTCGATTGGTATGATATGTCGAAGCGTCGAAGGATCCGATTTGCTACCATGAAGCTCACGGGATAGGCACAAACCTATTGGAAGAATGTAGAGAGCTCTGTTATTTCAGCGGCTAGAGCCCCCGATTGATACATGGGGTGAAATGAAGATTAAGCTTCGGCAAAAGTACCTTCCTCTCACGTACCGTCAGCGACTCATCGATAGGTGGCAGAGTCTTAGCCAGGGAGACCGGTCCGTCTCCGAATACATCGCTGAATTTTATGAGTACTTTCTGCGATGTGGTGTCACGGAGGAGAGCACCATGCCCGTTTCCCGCTTTCGATGTGGTTTGCGGCCACACTATCAGTATGAGCTTTTCCCCCGCAAAACCAAAATGTTGGAAGAGGCATCTCAGGTTGCTCTCGAGTTGGAGCAATTTGAGGGAGAGTTCGAGCCTAGCCATCGGTTGAGCCCCACCCCTCTTCGTAGTACCGAGCCCCGTCACTCTTTAGGCCCACCTCAGTGGGTCCCCATGGCTCGGTCTCAAGAGCCCACCTGTCAGGAGCATTTCGCTCTGCGGCCTCACCCTCCCCCACCCCGGGATCTACCTCCATCCCAACCACCGGCACCCATTGCCCGCCCTCAGGCACCGGCACCCCCACCCCTGTTGCCCACGGCACCTACACCTCCACCCCTGTTGCCTACACCCCCTACCCGTCGGGAGGATAAGGGTAAGGGCCCTCTTATCGGAGAGACCAGTAGGTCACGGGTGCAGTGTTTCCACTATCATGGGTTTGGCTATATCGCCAACCAATGTCCCACTCGTGCCACACTAGCCCTAGGGGTTGGAGAATCTTCACCTTCTGGGCTTGTTACTGTCCACTACGAGGCTGACCCGGAACTCGCCGATGAGTACGAAGGTCTAGAGGAGCCTACCGATGTTCAGGATGCACTCACTTAGTGGGGTTGATGTCATTGCATTAAGTCTAGGGTCATGCATGAGTCAGTTTTGTTTCTTTGTGTGGTTTGTTTTGAGTGGTTTGTTTGTGTGGTTTATGGTTTGTTAGGAGTCTGCATGTGTCTTGAGTAAGCTCGTCGATGTCAATCCCTTATGAGTGAGAGGCGAGTGGACTCGCTTGAGGAGTATGGGATCATCTCTACATCTATGTCCCTGATCTAGTCACCTAGAGGGACCCAACGGTGATTCTTAGTGAGTCTTCGAGCCGCCTCCTCCCCTTGAGAGTGACCCCACCCCGGATTGTTCCACCACTAGCCTCGTTCCTATAGCAGCATGAGCATATCGAGTATATACGGAATGAGCATGTGACGATCACTTGGAGTGGAGCATACCCGCGTTACTTGGCACGGTGACGGATCCGCCGGAGCTACTCGAGCAGTCAACCCCTTTACTCGATGGGGTCGAGTTCTTCCCACTCGGGGAGAATTGATGGGTACATCAGAGCAAGAGAATTAACATTTTATTTTACATTTGTGTCATTTAGTTTATTTTTATATCCTTGGGAAAGTGTATGTGCAATTGTAAGGCTTTATAAGCCAATGTGTCATTCCTTTGGATTGTTTGGGTTTTTATGCAAATTGGTAGTAGGTCTAGCTAGGGGCCCCCCAGTCCTTCCCATTGGTCCACCTAAGCCATGTGGGGCTGGTCAAAGTCCTAGGTGGCCTTCTAGATGGATTGACTAGTCAATTAAACACATGGGGGGACAAAGGGGTTAAAATGTCAAAGGGAGGCCACCTACCTTGTCCATGGTCAAGGGCCCCCCCCCTTTTATGGGTAATTTTGATTTTTTGTAAAAACCTATTAGAACTAATTAGTTCTATACCTTGTATACCCCTCCCAAACCCTAGATCTGAGGGCATAAGTGGTCATTTTTCATTTATTATATAAGGCATGTAATTTCCATTTGTGTGAATTAATGAGAAGAAAAAATTAGTGTGCATTGGAGCAAGCTGCGCCCCCCCTCTCTCTCCTCCTGGTTCCTTCTTCCTCCTTCAACATTTCACGATATAGACCCCTTCTATCTTAGCCCTTCTACATCTGGTTTCTATCTCTGCCGCCACCGTCGTGCCGCCATCAAGCCACCGAGAAGCAAGTTCTGAAGTGCTGTCCAAGTTTCTATTTTGCTGGATAGAGGGTTACTCCAAGAATTTTAGCTCCCAACGCCTACATCTTCTGGAGCTGATATTTTCAGGGTGCGTTCTAGAGGTCATTACCACATTGCATAAAAATTGAAAAAAAATTCAGCCCTTGTTTTATATTTTTCCATTTTTGTGCTTCCCAATCCACCAATTCTGTCTACAGTCTGTCCAGTTTCACAGAAGCCTTGCGTTTCACCCATTTTCTCCCCTTCTTGATTTTTTCTTGAATCCCCAATTTGACTGGAGGTTCTGTCCACCATCCCCATCTTCCACAAAGCCCTCTAACTATTTTTAGAAATTGTGTCTTTCTCCCAAATTCAGTTCTGTTCCCGCTGTCCAGATCCTACCACCCAGTGATATAAAATACTTTTTATCAGTCAAATCTCCACCAAACCTTTCACAAAATATATCCCCGTTTTTCTCTCTTTTCCCTCTACCACTTTCATGAAGAGCGCAACAGCTGAATCGGAGGTCTACATCGCGGTCAATGCCAACTCTCAGGAAAAAGTACTTCTATCCTGAGTTTTTAAATCATGTGAACCAGCAGCTTGAATATTCGACAAATGGCATCAACGGGAAATTCAAATTTCTTTCTCTAGTCATAGATCGAAGGATTTTGAGTTATCTTTCCAACGGCTCCAGTCTCGCATCGATCTGATGTCAGAGCCGATCGCAGCATCAATTTTTGTCGGGACGTGCAGGTCTGAAACAGAATTCAGATCCGTGGGCGGCAACTCCAACCCGCACCGATCGGAGCCTCCTCGCCTTCCACGAGGCAAACCAGCGTGCCGCCTTCCCAGGGAGCACCCCTCCGGATGTCCCCATCACAGCGGTGCCGCTCCGGGCCCACACGGCCCCACTGACCAGCACGTGAGTCCCACGATCGTGAGTACGTGTGCCGCCGAAGCTACACAAGAAGCTACCCGTCAACCCGAACCCGCTACTCCCGGGTCCCGCCATGTCACCCTTTACCTCCCTACGTGGAGTGGGTAGTAAATCATTGCTGTAATTTAATTAATTATTGTTGTGGGAGTACGAGATCGGCTGGGATAGTCTTTCCCACGCCAGGCGCGTGGAGGTATCGTATTTGCTCCTTTACTCGGCATTTGCTTTGTTCGTATATACTTGTTTATGCCGCTGCTAGAGAGCATGTGTTAGGGCCATTAGCTCGATATATTTATTTCACCGCTTCTGCGAGAGAGAGCGAGACCATCCCGTGACCCGATTCGGGCATGGATTTGTGAGTTGACCACCCTAGCTCACTGCCGGTTTCTCAACCGTGCACATCCGTACGCTTCCCTCGTTAGGGACGATCGCGAGCTTGCTTAGAGTCCGAGGGTTGCATATCTAATTGGAGTCGAGTTGCGTGTCCGTCCCGCATCACTCCTTCTCCTTGCCACATCATCCTCTAGATTCCCTCCCTCTCTCACCTTTCCTTATCTTCCCTCCAAATCTCCCTAAATCACTCCTCCTCCTATTTTCTTGCCTAATCCCTTCCCTCCCTCTTTCAAAATTCAAATTTCCTTCCCTAATCCTCTGCCACCTCACCCTCCAATCTAGGAAAATATCCTAGAATCTCTACCTCAACCCCTAAACCAACCGCCACCTTTCCCCTCTCCCATCCTGACCTGGCCGCACCCCCATCAACCCCAAACCCTAGTCCCCCCAGCCTTCTCCTTGCTCCCCCTCTCCCCAGGTCAACCCCCAGCCCATCTCTCCCTCTCTCCCACGTCCTCTCATCCTCTGAGCACCGCCCAAGACCCCTCTTGCCTTCCCCACACTTCAGGCTCCTCGTAGGTAGGCCCAGCGCGCAGACTATCCATGACAGAAGGACATACCTGCACACCCGATGTAACACCCCCGATAAAAACCATTGAGTAAATTTAAAACTTCTTCCTAAAAGAAATCATACATGAACGCCTTACATAAAGAACCCAACCTTATGAATACTATAATATAAATATACAAGCCAACCTTACTTTATGCCATAAAGAATCATGAGGGCTTTATGTAAAGAACCAAACCTTATGAGGGTTAGCATATAAATGTACAACCCATCACTTTATGCATAGTACGTAGTGACTTTTCCTAAAAGAATCGTACATGAAAGGTCTTGCATAAAGAACTAAACCATAGGAGGGTTATTATATAAATGTACAATACAACTTTTAACACATGGCACATGGGTAGTACGTATTGGGTTTCCACCTTTTCCAATCAAGAGAATGGGCACCCCTTACCAAGGCGCCATTCAACAAATTGAAGGCTATGTAAGGAGGCGTCATTTCCCTTGGGGCTCCATCCTATTAAAGTATTAATATATATATATATACACCATGAAGGCCAACACGTGAGAGTGGCAGTTTTGTCTAACAGTTAATGCCCTCTTGCAAGGGCGTCATTCTCATGAATAGTACCAACTAGATTAATAGACGACACCTTACAAGGTCATCATTTCATTTGTGTTTCTAGAAGATTGAGGAACGAACAACCCCATTTAGCTGGCAAAGCACCATGCCTACTCAACAGGACCCGCAAGGTAATAAACCAATGCTTTGCGATTCCCTATATCTAATTCCCTCCGTAGCACTGTCAAAGGCTACTGCCGCCATCAGTGCTGAAGGAGCATCTTCTTCCCGAAGTCTACGTCCTGCTGCGATCCTGGTGCGGCTTCTTTATTCTGAACCTCGTAATTCACGTCAAAAGGTAGGTGTTCTCAAGTCCTTGCCTAACTAGTAGCTAAATAGGTTAACCTATGCATGCTTAGAGTTAGGTTAACTCATCACCCATGCTATATTATCTGGATTTACCATGATCAAGAAATGGCCATGTATATACCATGTTATACGTATTTTAATAGCCTGTTACACCTATCACACATGATTTTATACACCCTGTTACCATGATTTTATGAATTTTGAACATAATCTAATATCATGATTTCATGAGTTTTTGAACATATCTTATTACACTAGCTTTACAGTCTTAATAACAATGTTTTAGACCTTAGTATATAACCTCTGTTTTATAAAATACGTACTTGTTTTAAAAACCCGAAAGTCCCAGCTCTCAGGTAAATGGCGCCCCTGACCAGGGCGCCAATTACCAAATTTAAGACCACTTTTGTGGTCGCCAATTAAATGAAGACACTTCACAGTGTCGTCATTTCTATTTCCACAAATTTTCAGTAATTTATAATTCAACACATTCAAAAATCCATAACTATCGAACTAAAGTATGAAATTTTTACATGAACATGTTTCTGGAATCCTTACATTTTTCTCAACCTGCTCGTACCCTTACTTCCTGATTCGGAGCACTTTTATACTGATGAATAGTGAATAACTCACCTGTAAATGGCGCCCCTGATCAGGGCACCAATTTCAAAATTGAAGACTTCGCGCATGGTCGCCAATTAATTGAAGACCATGTGCAATGTCGTCAATTCTATTTCTGGAATTTTCGGTAATTAGTTAATCAACGCGTTCAAAAATCTATAACTATTAAACTGAACCATTAAAATTTCGCCTGAATATACTTCTGTGACCCTGAGATTTTTCTCCACCTGGTAATGTCCCCGAATTCTAACTCGGAGAAACTTTGGAAAAATGAATAGTAATTTGTATCACAGAATGTACCATTCTGATACGAAGTACAACTCACTTGGAAACAACTCAATTGGCGACTCGCAGTAGTGTCGTCAATTGGTTGCACCTGTACATCAAATTAGTGACACCCCGAGGAGTCTTCAATTAAATGAAAACTATACATAGGGGCGCACATTTCCATTTTTGGAAATTAAAGATACAACATTAGGAAATTTCATATATGTGGAATGAAAATCCAATAACTATAACTGAACATGTTTCTGAACACCCAAAGATTTACACTACCTGTTCATGTCCTTACTTTCGATTTTTGAGAAACTTTTTTAGGATGAACAGTACTTTGAGTCACAAAATGTATCCGCTGGGTGAAAATCACCCAATGAAATTGGCGCCCCAAGCCAGGGCGCCAATTCATCAAATAACGGCAGTCGGCAAGTCTTCAATTAATTGAAGTCTACCTGTAAGGGCGCCAATTCCATTATTTATATATATATTCGAAAAATCACCCTATGTAATTGGCGCCCCAAGCCAAGGCGCCAATTACTTAAATAGCGGCAGCCAGGTCATCTTCAATTAAATGAAGACTCCCTATGCAGGCAACAATTCCATGTATATATATATTTTTTGAAAATTGAAAATTTTGAAAGATTGGCAAACCCCCAGGCGCCAATTCACTAAAAGGACCCCTGACCCCAGGGCGCCAATTCAGTTGTTGCATCTTCTGATTTTGACCTATCTAGTGATTCGTACAGAGACAACCCTAAGTCATTTCCTGAGTCCTTGAACTCCATACCATGAAATCTACCATACATATCCTACACAGACCTTGAACCTCTTAAAACTACCATTTGGGAGTGTGGGAGCTAAGTGCCATGCATGGTAAAGTGCTACGTTGTGGGAGCCACCACTTGAGGCCGTACGGCGTAAAGTGCTACACGACGGGAGCCACCTCTTGAGCCTATAGGGGCCACCTCTTGAGTCCTCCATAACTAAATGACTAGTTAATCTTGTCTGTAATACTACGTTTCTTAGTTTCTTGAAATTCCATATTGGCTATAAATGAGAGTGGATGTCAAAAGTAATACATGAAATGTTGTGCGTATAGGGCCCGGTCTGGTTCTGGGAGGAGCACCCGAAGGTACTTGTGCCCATAGGAGTTTATTGACCATGGTGTTTGGCATTGCAACGGAGTACTTACTTGACTTGAGACACTCCACCCCTACTCTCTCTTTCCTTGCTTGACTTAACGTGCGTGGCCCGGAACGGGCAATACTTGACTTGTGGCCCGGGAAAGGGTAAAATACTTGCTTGATTGAAATAGCCAATTCTACTGATACATACTTGACATTACTTGCTTGAATTGAATTTTACTTGCTCGTACCTAAGATATACTTGTACATGAGTTCATTCTTGCACCTGCGTTCACATTTGTACATGAATCCCTGCTTGCCCCGAAGTGCCATCTACTATAAATTCTTGAAAATACTGCTTGTCAAATACTTGAAATCTTGTTATAATCTCTTTATACAGATCCTGATTTTCTTACTCGTACATCATGCATAACCATATTGATAATATATGCAAACTGTAAATCACTTAAAGATTGCTCGAATTTGAGATGTAATTCCTACTGAGCGATTCGCTCATCCAGTTGCTTCCTAATATTTTCAGGTGATTCGGATAGCGACGTCCACAAGAATGGGTTTGAGACCGAGTGAAGAGTGCTAGAATGCCATTCGTCTATCATTAGCTAGTCGCGTCTTTTGAATTTATTTGAGTCTACCTTGTACTCCCAGCTATGTCAGTTAGTGGTATAGACCTTGTTAAGGCATGTAGCCTAGTGATTGGCTTTGAAATTTGGAATTTGTCATGGACTATCTTTTAATTCCTTTGGTTAATCAGATAATCATCACTTGAACTATTGGGATTATTAGATTTTATTAGTCTTTTGCCCACTCCGTAATTATGTATGTCAAAAATTTTATCGCTCTAATGACACGATCTATATAGACGCGTCATGCATCCGAGTATCTTCCGCGCTCGGGACATGACAGTCTTCATGGTATCAGAGCCTAAGTTTTCAAACCTAGGAAACTAGAAGAAATAAGAGGTTTGGAAAATTTTGCGGTCATGATTGAAATCACGGTAAAACCCGAGTCCAAGGATAGATATACCTTACCCGGTGAGATGGATAGAGCCATGGGTTAAGTTCTATAATGACTTTTGACTCTATAAGTAAACACGATATTTATCATACTTAAACTCTTTTGTAGGATCATGGCTGCTGAAAGAGCATAATGGCGCGAAATGCAGCGCACCGTGCAGGGCCTTACACATGCACTATAGCAAGTGGCCCAAGGCGGAGCTAATCGTGGAGCGGGTGATCTCCACAGGGGTTTCCGTAACATGAACCCACCAAGAATCACGAGTCCGTCCGACCACGAGGATGCCGAGAATTGGTTAAAGGAGATGGAATGAATCTTCCGTGTGATGCAATGTGTAGTGACCCAAATTTATATAAATAATTTCTAGATTGAATTAGGCATTTATAAAGCTTAGTAAATAGATATTGAGATTATAAGGCCCAATTAGGCTAAATAAGTAACCTAGTTTTAGTAGTTATAGCCCAATAGGTTTAAAGACCAAGCCCAATAAGTTTGGCCCATATTCTAGAAGGTTATTTAAGTTATCCACGAAATATAGGGATAAATACACTGAAAAGGGATAATTTAGTGGATAATTAACCAAAGAGTTTGAATTAAGATGAATGTCCACGCCCAGTTGATGTAACGGTCTATCGGGCGACCACTACAGTCACGTAACGCACCCGTCCTGGTCCGTTACACTCAGCAGATTCCGTTAGAAGAAGAAGTTGCAAAAAGATTAGAACTTTGGGATTCTCTTGGCTAGAGACCAACTTGGGAGAACTTATAATATTGCTAAGGACTCTTAAAGATTAGGGTTTTGCCAATTAAGGACTCTAAAATCATTCAAATCCTTGAACCCTAGCCAAAACTCTATAAATAGAACCCAGTTCTGAACTAAGCGACCCTTACTTTAGGCTCGTGAAGAATCAAGGTAAGGAGATAGAATCTCAGGTACATTCTTTAGAGTATTTCGTTCCTAATACTTTAGACTAACTACCCTCAAAATTTCATGTTGAGGGATCAAGTAACCAAGGAGATAAAGGCTTCTAAAGTCGCTGATTCGGTCATAGCAACCTAGGATTCAGAGCAAAGGACCACTGAAGATCAAGGAATTAGGACGCCCAAATGAGGTAATTAGGGAAGGGTTCTTTAGAACCTTTTATTCCACTTAGTTTCATCTTCTTACCCTTCAAATTTCACATCTTTAGGTCAAGAGATTGGAGAGATAGGGCAACATGAAGTTGCTGAAAAATCACAGGAAGAGAAGAGCTAGGGCCACCCTGGAAGACTCAAATTAGAAGTTTAAAGCCCAGTTAAGTGGTAGGTTATCTCATAAACGGAAAAAACACATTGTTAAGGATAAAAGCCCTCTAGTTTATTTAGATTTCATGCATTATACTTCATGAATTTCATGTTTTAGGATTAGTCTATACATTCATGCATGCCTTCAACCCTAATTGAAGATAAAAAGCTATCTCTTGTTATTTCATTACTACCTATGCATCTAGATAGCCCTTTTCTCGTTTAGACATGATTAGAGTAGTTAGCATGCAATGAATTAATCATCGATTTCTATAGTTTCTATTTTCTGTCAGCAGAGGACCTAACGGTCTATCGTAAGACCGCCAGGGACGTGTAACGGACCTAGATTGACCGTCACACCCTCTGTGAACGACTGAAGGGTTCTGTGAAACCTGACAGACCTAATCTAGACCGTTACTTTCCTGTGACACGCCTATACTAGTCCGTCACACAACACTGAATTCTGTCAACTTAAGATAGAATCAAGATCAATCCAATTAATATATATGTATGCCTAGTTAATTAGATCTTAACCTATTTTTCATGGTTTTAAGTTCCAATATTGATTTATGTTAGAATTTTTCATACCTTAGAGTTATTTTCAAGCATATGTTAATTGCATGCTAAAGCACTATAGTTTGTATTAAAACCTTGGTTTAGAAAAGATATTGATGAGTTTTATCATGATTTTATATCGTTACACATTTTCTCTTATCTATAGAGTCATTTTCTTTAAGTACATGGCATATATCTCGGTATATGTCCATTAGTTCACACTCTTGCACTATAGGAACATATTCTTGAACATGAGGACCTCTCTTTTGGATATTCCTTCCAATGGACTAGGAAATCTTGTTTCAAGGCCTCTGTAATTCTCTGCAAGCCTGGGATTCCCACTAGGACGTCAAGTTGGTTGTACCATTAAAGCCCATTTGTCTAGAAAAGCATAAATCAAAGTTTTAAGTCTTATTAATGTAACAGACCTGCACTAGCCCGCCAGGCTTACCTAACAGACCGGTGTACGACCGTCACATGTACTAAGTCCAATTTCTTTGTTTCTGGATTCAGCCTGTTCTAACGGTCCAGTTCTTGACCGTTAAGTTCATGTAACGGCCCAGGATTAGACCGTCACAGTTCTAAATTCTTTAACCCGAGGTTTGACCAAAAGGTTGATATTCTAAGGTTCCTAGATGGATTATTAATGGTCTAGGATTTGTCATATTGTCTAAGACACTTAACTTAAATTATGAATGGTAATAAATGTACCATTATGATGCCAAATTATTTCCATAAGCATGACATCGTCTTAAATCATTCTTGATCCCTCATGTCCTCAGTTGAAGCGTTCATTTGTTGATTATTGTTATCATGAACTTATTGAACTTGTTACATTCTTGGCCATAATTTATTGAAACGTGGAAATAGCTTGATTTATACTTGAAGATGCGATCGAGCACTGATTGTGTTCAAGGGCTCTATGCTAGTCCCCTCGACTGATTGTCAGAAACATACTGTAAACCATGGGGTATGATGCTACTGGCGTCGCATTGCGCTGGGAGTACTTTCTTTATAAATAAGTGAAATATCCACGGCTCGTGAAGTGAAAATCCACGATACACGTACATGACTTTCTTGCTTGTTACATGATATTCCATAGAAATTTACCAAATACTTGCTCATAAGTAAATGATGTTTGGGTGATGAGTATGTGACTTGCTAGTACATTCTTGTTCATGAAAGGCCATGCCACATTCTTGTTACATTCTTACTAGTTCATACTTGCTCTCATTCTATCTTAAATGATTATCTTTGTTACTTTGGTTATTCGCTTGATTTATCGCATTTGTAAGATTTTACCTAATCCTCTAGAGCTAAAATGTTAATTACTTAATAGTGCCTTCATGTTGATGCGAAGATACTACTGGGCAAGTGTGCTCATTACCTATTTCCAATCTTTTCAGGAGATGGATGTGAGTCGGGTTCGGATTCGGAATATTCAAGTAGCGGATCTGAGAGTGAATGAAGAATGAGTGAAGACTTAGGAAGTCCACATTGTTTAGATTGAGTCTATGTAATTATCTTATTTCTTGAGTCTAGTATGATGAAGAAAGTTGAATTAGTGATTGTATTTGAATATTTGATTGATAATGAAATGGAAGTTGAAGCTTGAGTAAATATTGTGCAATTACATTTATGTGTGTGATTATCTGTGCTATGATCGTTCTTACTTGCAAGAGGCTTACCATGCCGACTGTTCACGTTCCTCGAGCTAGTCTTTCACAGTAATAAAGGCTCGGGACGTGACAGTTAAGTTGATATCAGAGCCTAAGTCTCAAGACTTAGGGAGAAGAATCATGTCATAGGATAAGTCCAAGGTTTAAGGACCCGTACCTATGAACTATAGAAGAAATTTCCATACCCATGTGAGAATTGGGTAGAGCCTGGGATAAGATAGTTAATTAACTTTAAGGTTAATTTTCTTCCAATTCCATGAGAAATAACAAGTTGTTATATTTCTCTCAAGTACCTTATTTTACAAATGGCTCATCGCGTAGATTGGAATGGCATGCAACAAATAGTTGTCGGCCTTACTCAGGCATTGCAAACCATGGCGCAAGGTGGCGCGTGGGCAAGGGCTGGCGACTTACATCATAATTTCTGGAGTTTAAATCCTCCGCGTTTCTATGGTTCTTCTAATCTGGATGAAGCAGAGAACTGGATTGACGAGATGAACCGTAAATTTGACGTCATCCAATGCACCGATCAAGAGAAGGTGCGTCTTGCAACTTTCCAACTCAACAAGGATGCCCGTACATGGTGGAAGTTGGTTTCGGCACCTCCGGCCGATGCACCTCATACATGGGATGGTTTTCTCAATTTGTTCTATGCTAAGTACTTTTCTGAGCATGTGAAAGAAAGAAAGGCTATGGAGTTCGCCTCTCTTCGACAAGGAATGATGACAGTTGCGGAGTATGAACTTCAATTCTCCAGACTAGCACCTTATGCACCACATTTAATCAGTATAGATCTATTGAAGGCTAATCTGTTTATGGACGGGTTACGACCCGATTTCATTCAGCAGCTCGGGACCCAAAACATCCGTACTTATGCGGAGATGGTTCAACGGTCATACTTATGTGAAAGGACCTTAGAAAAGGTCGAGAAATTGAAAGGAAAAGGAGAAGAGTCCAGCCGACGATCAGATCGATGTTACAAGAAAGAAAAGTTTAGTATCACGGAGCCTCACAAAAGTCATGATAGTAAGAAGAGATCCAGGAGCGGTAACGGTGGGAGTTCCTAGAAGAACAAGAAGGTCAAAGAGGAGAGGGAGCAAGTCGCCACGGCTTGCACTTTTTGCGGAAAGTTCAGCCATTCAACTGAAGAGTGTTGGAAGCGCCTTGGTGCTTGTTTACGCTGTGGAAGCAGGGAGCATCGTATGCCAGATTGCCCCCTTATAAAGGACCAATCGTCTGGTGGTAGACGTAGGAGGCAGGCTCGCCTCAACGCTGTTCTAGAAGAAGAGGAAGCGCCCAGGGATGGTGGGCTTATGGAAGGTACTCTTCAAATTTGTTCTCATCCTGCATTTGTGCTATTTGATACTGGTGCCTCTCATTCTTTTGTCTCCACTATGTTTGTCAAAACATTACCAATTGCATCAGTTCCTCTACCTTCAGATCTTGCTATAACCACACCCTTAGGTTCTGGAACAAAACTTACCAAATATTATCCTGATAGTGAAGTAATTGTAGAAGGCCACAAGCTCCCCGCAAACCTAGTATGCCTTGACATGAAAGGGTACGATGCCATTTTAGGGGTAGTTTGGCTTATAGATCATGATGCTGATATTAATTGCCGAAATAGGATTATATCCTTCCAGAAACCTGGTATTCCCATATTTTTCTTCCTTGGCATCAAGTATAGGAAACATCCCACTATTATATCTTCTCTTCATGCTTGCAAACTTATCTCGCAAGGATGTGAAGCTTTTCTTGCTTCTGTCATTGTTACCGAATCCAAGGAAATCATCCTAGCAAACATTCTTATTGTAAATGATTTCCCAGATGTATTCCCATCCGAATTACCTAGTTTACCACCCGAGAGGGAAGTGAACTTCACTATTGAACTCATTCCAGGAGCAGCACTTGTTTCTATAGCCCCTTATAGGATGTCCCCCATGAAACTTAAGGAACTAAAAAGGCAGTTGCAGGAACTACTAGACAAGGGTTTCATTAGACCTAGCACATCCCCCTGGGGTGCGCTAGTTCTTTTTGTCAAGAAGAAGAATGGCTCTCTCAGGTTATGCATAGACTATCGGCGACTGGATCAACTTACAATCAAAAACAAGTATTCGTTACCGCGTATTGATGAGCTCGTCGATCAGCTTTCGGGAGCAGTGTATTTCTCCAAAATAGACCTCAGATCAGGTTATCATCTGCTTAGAATTAAAGAAGAAGACATTTATAAATCGACTTTCTGAAGTTGTTATGGCAACTATGAATTCGTGATAATGCCGTTTGGGTTAACAAATGCCCCAGCAGCATTTATGCAACTTATGAACAGTATTTTCCAGCCATATCTGGACCAGTTCATTGTCATCTTCATTGATGACATCCTGATATATTCCAAGACAAAAGAGGAACATGAAGAACATCTGAGGATAGCCTTGCAAAAACTTAGAGAACATAAACTTTATGCCAAGCTTAACAAGTGTGAATTCTGGCTCAAGGAAGTTTCATTCCTCGGCCACATTATTTCAAAAGAAGGTATTGCTGTGGATCCTTCAAAAGTCGAAGCTGTCATAAATTGGAGCCGGTCAACGATTGTATCAGAAGTACGAAGCTTTCTGGGTCTAGCTGGTTATTATAGGAGGTTCATTAAGAACTTCTAAAAAATTATAGTTCCTTTAATGAGACTCACAAGAAAAGAAAATCCTTTTATCTGGTCAGAGGAATGTGAAAAGAGTTTTCAAATTCTTAAGAATCACCTTACTACAGCTCCTATTTTAGCACTACCGGTGGAAGGTGGTGGATTTGAAGGATATACGGATGCATCTAGCATTGGCTTAGGGTGCATCCTTATGCAAAATGAAAATGTAATCTGTTATTCTTCAAGACAATTGAAATGTCACGAGAAAAATTATCATGTGCATGATTTGGAATTGGCAGATGTTATTTTCGCCTTAAAAATTTGGCGCCATTATCTCTATGGAGAGAAGTTCACGGTCTACTCAGACCACAAAAGCTTGAAATACTTATTCTCTCAAAAGTAGCTTAATATGAGGCAGAGGAGATGGTTAGAATATCTCAAAGACTTTGATTTTGCTATTCAATATCATCCTGGCAAGGCTAATGCAGTAGCAGATGCACTCAGTAGCAAACCAATGGGTATGCTATCAAGTCTTATGATTAGTATGACAAATATTATTCCTCAGTTTGCTCAGATGAACTTAGTTATTGACATAAAGGAAGAGGATTGTTTCATGGCTAATATCCGAGCTAAACCTACATTGATAAAGGATCAGATCAAGCTCATTCAAGAAAGAATGAAGATGGCGCAAGATAGGCAGAAATCTTATGCTGACAATCGAAGACGCGACTTGGAGTTTCAGGTGGGAGATCATGTATATCTGAAAGTTTCTCCAGGCCGTGATATTCGAAGATTTGGCATTAAAGGAAAGCTAACTCCAAGGTTCATTGGCCTATTTGAAATTCTTGAAAGGGTCGGTGAAGTGGCTTATAGACTGGCTTTACCTCCACAGTTGGAAGGAGTTCACGACGTATTTCACGTCTCTATGTTGAAGAAATATGTATATGATCCTCATAATGTCATTACTTATGATAATCTGGAGATCCAAAAGGACCTGACATACGAGCAGAAACCGGTCAGGATTCTGGAACGAGAAGTGCGTCAACTAAGGAATAAAACTGTTCCTATGGTCCAAGTCCAATGGACGAAGCAATGGCCACACGAAGCAACATGGGAGACTGAAGAATCTATGCGTAGAAGATTCTCAGAATTATTCGATTGTAAGTACACTCTCCATAAATCCATGTATTGAATTTGGGGACCAAATTCTTCTAAGTGGGGGAGGGTGTAGTGACCCAAATTTATATAAATAATTTCTAGATTGAATTAGGCATTTATAAAGCTTAGTAAATAGATATTGGGATTATAAGGCCCAATTAGGCTAAATAATTAACCTAGTTTTAGTAGTTATAGCCCAATAGGTTTAAGGACCAAGCCCAATAAGTTTGGCCCATATTCTAGAAGGTTATTTAAGTTATCCACGAAATATAGGGATAAATACACTAAAAAGGGATAATTTAGTGGATAATTAATCAAAGAGTTTGAATTAAGATGAATGTCCAAGCCCAGTTGATGTAACGGTCTATCGGGCGACCGCTACAGTCACATAACGCACCAGTCCTGGTCTGTTACACTCAGCGGATTCCGTGAGAAGAAGTTGCAAAAAGATTGGAACTTTGGGATTCTCTTGGCTAGAGACCAACTTGGGAGAACTTATAACATTGCTAAGGACTCTTAGAGATTAGGTTTTTGCCAATTAAGGACTCTAAAATCGTTCAAATCCTTGAACCCTAGTCAAAACTCTATAAATAGAACCCAGTTCTGAACTGAGCGACCCTTACTTTTGGCTCGTGCAGAATCAAGGTAAGGAGATAGAATCTCAGGTATGTTCTTTAGAGTATTTCGTTCCTAACACTTTAGACTAACTACCCTCTAAATTTCATGTTAGGGGATAAAGTAACTAAGGAGATAAAGGCTTCTAAAGTCGCTGATTCGGTCATAGCAACCCAGGATTCATATCAAAGGACCACTGAAGATCAAGGAATTAGGACACCCAAATGAGGTAATTAGGGAAGGGTTCTTTTGAACCTTTTGTTCCACTTAGTTTCATCTTCTTACCCTTCAAATTTCACATCTTTAGGTCAAGAGATTGGAGAGATAAGGCAACGTGAAGTTGCTGAAAAATCACAGGAAGAGAAGAGCTAGGGCGACCCTTGAAGACTCAAATTAGAAGTTTAAAGCCCAGTTAAGAGGTAGGTTATCTCATGAACGGAAAAAACACATTGTTAGGGATAAAAGCCCTCTAGTTTATTTGGATTTCATGCATTATACTTCATGAATTTCATGTTTTAGGATTAGTCTATATATTCATGCATGCCTTCAACCCTAATTGAAGATAAAAAGCTATCTCTTGTTATTTCATTACTACCTATGCATCTAGATAGCCTTTTTCTCATTTCGACATGATTAGAGTAGTTAGCATACAATGAATTAATCATAGATTTCTATAGTTTCTATTTTCTGTCAGCAGAGGACCTAACGGTCTATCGTAAGATCGCCAGGGACGTGTAACAGACCTAGATTGACCGTCACACCCTCTGTGAATGACTGAAGGGTTCTACGAAACCTGACGGACCTAATCTAGAACGTTACTTTCCTGTGACACGCCCATACTAGTCCGTCACACAACACTGCATTTTGTCAACTTAAGATAGAATCAAGATCAGTCCAATTAATATATATGTATGCCTAGTTAATTAGATCTTAACCTATTTTTCATGGTTTTAAGTTCCAATACTGATTTGTGTTAGACATTTGCATACTTTAGAGTTATTTTCAAGCATATGTTAATTTCATGCCAAAGCACTATAGTTTGTATTAAAACCTTGGTTTAGAAAAGATATTGATGAGTTTTATCATGATTTTATATCGTTACACATTCTCTCTTATCTATAGAGTCATTTTCTTTAAGTACATGGCATATATCCTAGTTTATGTCCATTAGTTCACACTCTTGCACTATAGGAACATATTCTTGAACATGAGGACCTCTCTATTGGATATTCCTTCCAATGGATTAGGAAATCTTATTTCAAGGTCTCCGTAATTCTCTGCGAGCCTGGGATTCCCACTAGGAAGCTGAGTTGGTTGTACCATTAAAACCCATTTGTCTAGAAAAGCACAAATCGAAGTTTTAAGTCTTGTTAATGTAACGGACTTGCACTAGCCCGTCAGGCTTACCTAACGGACCGGTGTACGACCGTCACATTGTACTAAGTCTAATTTCTTTGTTTCTAGATTCAGCCTGTTCTAACGGTCCAGTTCTTGACCGTTAAGTTCATGTAACGGCCCAGTATTAGACCGTCACAGTTCTAAATTCTTTAACCTGAGGTTTGACCAAAGGGTTGATATTCTAAGGTTCCTAGATGGATTATTGATGGTCTAGGATTTGTCATATTGTCTAAGACACTCAACTTAAATTATGAATGGTAATAAATGTACCGTTATGCTGCCAAATTATTTTCATAAGCATGACATTGTTTTAAATCATTCTTGATCCCTCATGTTCTAAGTTGAAGTGTTCATTTGTTGATTATTGTTATCATGAACTTATTGAACTTGTTACATTCTTGGTCATATTTTAATTAAACGTGAAAATAGCTTGATTTATACTTGAAGATGCGATCGAGCACTGATTGTGTTCAAGGGCTCTATGCTAGTCCCCTCGGCTGATTGTCGAAAATATACAGTAAACCATGGGGTATGATGCTACTGGCATTGCATTGCGCTGGGAGTGCTTTCTTTATAAATAAGTGAAATATCCACGGCTCGTGAAGTGAAAATTCACGATACACGTACATGACTTTCTTCCTTGTTACATGATATTCCACAGAAATTCACCAAATACTTGCTCATAAGCAAATGATGTTTGGGTGATGAGTATGTGACTTGCTAGTACATTATTGTTCATGAAAGGCCATGCTACATTCTTGTTACATTCTTACTAGTTCATACTTGCTCTCATTCTATCTTAAATGATTATCTTTGTTACTTTGGTTATTCGCTTGATTTATTGCATTCGCATGATTTTACCTAATCCTATAGAGCTAAAATGTCAATTACTTTAATAGTGCCTTCATGTTGATGCGAAGATACCTACTGGACAAGTGTGCTCATTACCTATTTCTAATCTTTTCAGGAGATGGAAGTGAGTCGGGTTTGGATTCGAAATATTCAAGTAGCGGATCTGAGCGTGAATGAAGAATGAGTGAAGACTTAGGAAGTCTACATTGTTTACATTGAGTCTATGTGATTTTCTTATTTCTTGAGTCTCGTATGATGAAGAAAGTTGAATTAGTGATTGTATTTGAATATTTGATTGATAATGAAATGAAAGTTGAAGCTTGAGTAAATATTGTACAATTGCATTTATGTGTGTGATTGTCTGCGCTCTGATCGTTCTTGCTTGCAAGAGGCTTACCATGCCGTCTGTTCACGTTCCTCGAGCTAGTCTTCCGCTGTAATAAAGGCTCGGGACGTGACATAATGCGCGGACGAAGAGAAGGTTTTACTGGCCGTATTCCAACTGGAGCTGGACGCTCGATGCTGGTGGGAATCCATAGAAGCAACACTGCTAGAATACCATGTCACATGGGATGAATTCACGGAGCATTTCAACAACAAGTATTTCTCCGACCATATCAAGGAGAAGAAGGCTGCGGAATTCACCGTTCTAAAACAACGGGGCTTGAAAGTGGCCGAATATGAGGCCCAGTTTTCAAGATTGTCAAAGATTGCACCTCACTTGGTGTGTACGGAAAAGATGAAGGCGAGAAGGTTCCTTAACGGGCTTCGACCCCACTATATTACACAACTTGCACCGATGGACATCCAAGTCTATTCGGAGATGGTTCGGCGTGCCCAACTGGTAGAAGATGCCACCGAATTATCCGAGAGAATCCGAGGAAGAGACAAGAAGGAGCCTATCACAAGCCTGGGAAAATTCAAACAATCATTCAACAAGAAAAGGTTCTTCATATGAGGGGAGCCCTCTAACGCAAAGAAATTCCATAAGAATGACAGGCCATTCTCCACTGCCACACCCTCTAAGGAGATTTGTAAGTATTGTGATAAAGCTGGTCATAAGACCGAGGAATGCTGGAGGAAGTTAGGAGCTTGTCTTCGATGTGGGAGCCGAGAGCATCGAATCCCAGATTGCCCACTGATGAAGGAGCAAGACACCAAAGATGAGAAGCGTCCGGTAAAGAGACAAGGCCGTCTGCAAGCTCTCCGAGAGACGGAACCCACAGAAGGCGGAATTATGGAAGGTACTGTCAATATTTGTTCAAAAACTGCTCAAGTTTTATTTGATACCGGAGCAACTCATTCATTCGTTTCCAAGAAATTTGCTGCTTCATTTTCTAAGAAACATGAACTGTTAGATATGGTCATATCTACACCTCTTGGGAATGAGTCCGATATCACTTTTCACTTTCCAAATTGTGAAGTGATGTTTAAAGGAAACAATTTACCTGCTGACCTAATATGCCTAGATATGAAGGATTATGATGTCATACTAGGTGCCGACTGGTTATCCACACACCAAGCAACTGTAGATTGCCGGCATGGCAAGGTAACTTTCATGGATTTTTCAGAGTTGGGTTACATTAACCCTCGGGCTAAATCACCTCTTATATCAGCCCTTTGAGCTAGTAAGCTTATGAATAAGGGATGTATGGATTTTATAGCATCCGTGACTGCCACATAAGTCGAGGAGATTAAACTTGAAGGCATCCGTGTAATTTATGATTTTCCCAACGTATTTCCAAAAGAATTGCCCGGCTTACCCCCAGAAAGGGAAGTGTCGTTCACAATCGATCTTGTCCCTGGTGCTGGTCCTGTTTCCAAGGCACCGTATAGAATGTCCCCTGCTGAGCTGAAAGTGCTAAAAGAGCAGCTAATGGAATTATTGAAAAAGGGTTTCATCAGGCAAAGTACTTCCCCATGGGGAGCACCCGTGCTATTCGTCAAAAAGAAGGATGGATCGATCAGACTATGCATTGATTATCGGCAGCTAAATCACCTTACAATCAAGAACAAGTACCCACTGTCGAGAATTGACGAGCTATTTGATCTGTTATCTAGAGCTTCATATTTCTCCAAGATTGATCTTCGTTCTGGTTATCACCAACTGAAGATCAAAGAGAAAGACATTCATAAAACTGCATTCCGGAGTAGGTATGGGCATTACGAATTTACTGTTATGCCTTTTGGACTAACGAATGCCCCCGCAGCTTTTATGCAGTTAATGAATAGCATAATCAGGCCTTACTTAGACCAACTTATTGTGATCTTTATCGATGATATTTTGATTTACTCAATGTCTGAGGAAGACCATGAAGAACATCTGAAGAAGGCATTGCAAGTATTGAAAGAAAAAAAATTATATGCCAAATTCAGTAAATGCGAGTTCTGGCTTGAGGAAGTATCCTTCTTAGGCCATATCATTTCGAAGAACGAGATTGTTGTTGACCCATCAAAGGTCGAAGCCGTGAAGAACTAGGAATGACCCACAAATGCAACGGAGATTCGGAGCTTCTTGGGTCAAGCTGGTTACTACCGGCGTTTTATCAAGGACTTCTTCAAGATTGCTGTTCCTCTAACCATGTTAACCCGTAAGGATGTACCTTATGAGTGGAATGAAGACTGTGAAAAGAGTTTCCAAGCCTTAAAGGATCTCTTGACCACTGCTGCAGTCTTATAATTACCAATTGAAGGAGAAAATACGAGGTATATACCGATGCTTTCGATATTGGCCTCGGATGTGTATTGATGCAGAATGGAAGAGTTATTGCATACTCTTCCCGACAATTGAAGAAACATGAGGAGAACTACCCGGTGTATGACTTAGAACTGGCCGCGGTAGTATTTACCTTGAAGATTTGGAGACACTATCTCTACGGAGAATAATTCACTGTATATTCCGATCACAAAAGCCTCAAGTATTTATTCTCCCAAAAGGAGCTGAACATGCGGCAAATGCGTTGGCTCGAGTATCTCAAGGACTTCAACTTCACTATACAGTACCATCTCAGTAAGGGTAATTCTGTAGCTGATGCTCTTAGTCGAAAGTCGAGAGTAATATTGGCCAACTGTATGATACAAGAATGGAAGCTGTTGGAGAAATTCTCTGAGCTTGATATCAGCACAGATGAGAAGAACATGTGTATTATTCTATCTCATATGAGTCTACATCCAAATTTGCTACCTAAAATCAAAAAGCTGCAAGAAGAAGATCCTGCACTAGTGGAAATAAAAGACGAGTTGGACGAGAGACTTGATTTAAAGTTGGCACCTGATGGTAGATTACTATTTCATGAACGGACATGTGTGCCCGACTGTCCCGAATTGAAGAAGAAGATTCTTAAAGAAGCTCATCAATCAAGGTACATGATCCACCCTGGAACCACTAAGATGTACCGAGATTTGAAAAGGACTTTCTGGCGGCCTAACATGAAAAAGGAGGTAGCAGACTTTGTATCTCGTTGCCTCACATGCCAACAAGTGAAGGCGGAACATCAAAAACCCGCCGGGAAGCTACATCCGCTAGATATTCCCAAGTGGAAGTGGGAAGATATTGGCATGGACTTTATCATGAGTTTGCCCAAGTCTAGGGCGGATATGATGAAATTTGGGTAATTATCGACTGGCTAACTAAATCGGCCCATTTCTTACCCATCAAAAGACGATGGTCAGTCAATGTACTTGCTGCCCTGTATATTAAGGAGATGGTTAGATTGCATGGAGTTCCCGTGTCGATTGTGTAAGACCCCGAATTATTTAATTGAGCCCAATATATTTATTAAGCTTTTATTAATTAATAATTGAATTCTTATTGAATTAATAATTGAATTTCGGATTTATTAATATTTAATTCGTTAGAAATAGTATAAGTGAAAATCTGACTACCTTATAAAAATCCATAAAAATAGTAAACATGTTAAGGTCGATGTAGACAACAACTTTGTCTTCTGGCATTATGCCATTAAAAATCCGTGGTTAGATCTAATTGGAGATTAAGCCCAAAAGTGCACACTTTTTAACCCTTACCTAACCTTAGTTTAAAACGTAAAATTCAGGCTTAATACTCAACCAAATTAGCTCAAATCAGAGTCAAATGAACGGCCATGAGCTAAGGATTAATAGCCATCAATCAATTCGACACAAACCTAACCCTAGGAGGCGCAGCCGGTCGAGTGTGGTTGAGTCAACCATTTCGGCGCCGTTTTTAACACGTCTCTTGTTCCGTCGAATTCTCCCAGCTCAGAACTCTCCACAAGATGTGTGAGCTATAGATAGAAAGCTCTTCGAGTCTAGTTTCTTTTGGTGGCTGTGGGGTTCGCTGAAATTTCAGATCTAGGAAGATCTTGCTCGATTTGTGGAGGTGTGTCGGCAGGCCGTCGGCTTCCTTCTTCCTTCTTTGTTTCTTCAATTGAGGTAGGAATTCTCAACCAAAATTTGATCACGAATATATGATTTTGTTCCCCTCGACAAGATCTATCCAGTGGGACTGAAAGCCCTAATTTTTATCAGGTATCTAGAGAGCTATCGTGGGTTTTGTGAAGGGTGATCCAGTTCGTTCTTCATTCTAGGTTTTAAGTTCTCTCTTCGATTGAGGTAGGTTTAACAGGCCAAACTCTAATTAACTTATATGATGTAATCAGCATGTTGTTAGCTTTCATTTAACATAGAAAGCCCCAATTTTCTTTGAGCATGCTTGGAGAATTTCGATTTTTAGTGAGAGCATGTCTAGAACTTGATTTATATTGTGACCCTTTGAGTTAGAGCTTGATTGCGGGCTGATTTTGAGTTAGATAACTTGACCCATATATAGCTTATCATATATGGTTGGATTCAGCATCAAGTTATCTTTCTTTTGACATAAGAAGCCCTAATTTTCGTTATGTATATTAAGAGAATTTCATGATTTAGTAGAAGCATGTCAAGAATTAGGTTTTTATGTGTTCATCATAGAATAGGTTAAGATTTAATTGATTTCTGTTGAAACTAGTGTTTCAAATCGCTTGTTTTATGACCCTAGTATGTATATTAATAACCCTAGATCATGTGGTTAAGATCCCAACTCAATTGGACCTCAATTGGGTGAGTTCATACGTTTTCCGGAGGTTAAAACCATTTTTGTTCTTGCAGGGGTCGACCCCTGGGGTCAACCCGTTTTCTGGGAACCCTGGCATGCCCGAGGGTCAACCCCAGGGGTCGACCCATCCAGCACCCAGCAAGGGTCGACCCCTCGGGTCGACCCATTCTGCAGAAATTGTGGGGGTCGACCCCAGGGGTCGACCCATCTCACTGGCAGACCGCATTTTTACAGGGGTCGACCCCAGGGGTCGACCCGTGTACCAGAAACCCAGTTTTTTGTCTTTCTTCGACCCGAGGATCGATCCAGATCATTAGGGGATCGACCCATTTAACTTAGACCAATTGAAAAGTATATTCTTGAAGAACCAGTAACCTATTCATGTACCCCTTTGATTTCAATTAACATTGGTCCTTACATGCAAACGAAGTGTAAAAACATGCCATTTATCATCTTCATACAATGGTTAAATAGAAACCCACATAATTAGTGGTTAATGGTGAAACTAAATCTCTGTTAATGCATGCTATTTCATTCATGTACGAGCTTGTTCCTTTACCTTATCATCTTGAATCATCCTTTGGCAAATTGGTTTAATGCAAATGATAATGGATAATCCTTGATATATTAACTTGGTAATTAGGATTAAATTGATTGTTAAGTTACTGTTTTAGTCCCTATTATTCCAGTAGAATGGATTACTTACACACTTGAACGGTATACTGCCAGCCGTTCTTTCTTGACCCCGTGGAACGAGTTTTGGTCCAGTTCTTGTAAAGCGGCACCAAGGTGACCGTATCAACCGAGTTTTTGTCTGGAATCCAAGGACATGTTAGTCCTTAAAGACTCATACTCTTGATAGAAATTCCTCTGATTAATTGGCCATTAAAGTTGACTGAATGTCTAGACGTGTGGGACTTTGGGCCCATAAAAATAAATGCCATCGCATCATAAGGGCCCGGTCTGGTCCTGGGGAGAGCGCCCGAAAAATTACTGAGCCCATGGGATGCTAATGACATGGTGGGGCATTACACCGAAATACTTGCTTGCTTGTTGCGTCTATGACAAACATCTCTTGTTACGTGTTACTTGTTACTTGATCGCGAATGAATTGATATTACTTACTTGTAGCCAATTCTTTACTACTTTCTCTTGTTATATCTCCTGTTGTAAATTCTTGTACTTGTTATCTTGTTAATTCTTGACATCACATATTTCTTGACCTTGCAAGATCTTGTTATTACGTTGTTTCATTATATCGTTATCGTCATTTCTTTCTTTCTTAGTATTGCATATGAAAATGTAATTAACTTGTTAATCACGTAAATTGCCTGTTATTTCCTACTGAGCGTCAGCTCATAGTTGTGTTTTCCCCCCTTTCCAGGCTTTTCAGGTGACGCGCTTACCGACGGGGAAGGGCAGGAGTGATGTCATGAGTGTGTCAGTTCTATTGTGTTAGCAGTGTGTTATCTTACTTTTAGTTGTGTTTTGGAGAGCATTTAGTTTCAGTTATGTTATTGAGTTTTAGTGGTTGTAATTCCAGTTATATTAAGTTGAATTTGAGGTTATTGTATCAGTTGTGGTTGGTTAATGATCATTTAGTATTTCCATCTTGTAGCATTGTGTATTATTTTAGATAGATCTCTCTCTTGCCAGCTCGTTCCCGACTGTACGTCCCGATATTCCGCGTCGGGGCGTGACAGATTGTATCTGACCGAGACCCACGCTTTACCTCTCATTTCGTGAAAAGTCTACAACACTCTCTGGGGATGAAACTCAACTACAGCACTGCTTTCCATCCCCAGACAGATGGACATACCGAAAGGACAAATCAAGTTGTGGAAGATATGTTGAGAGCATGCATTATAGACTTCGGCGGAAGCTGGCATGATCACTTACCACTAACCAAATTTGCATACAACAACAGCTATCAAGCCAATATACAAATGGCACCATTTGAGGCACTGTATGGCAGGAGTTACCGATCTCCTATATGCTAGAATGAAGTCAGTGAAAAATAAACTCTAGGCCCAGACATGGTAAGAGATTCCACCGTGAAGATACACCTCATTAGAGAAAGGTTAAAGATAGCACAGTCCAGGCAGAAGTCATATGCTGACAATAGAAGGTGAGATCTGGAATTTTAAGTCGGAGATCATGTTTTTCTCAAGGTATCTCCTGGCTGAGGAATTAGACGATTCGGTGTTAAGGGCAAACTAACACCAAGGTTTATTGGTCTATTTGAAGTGCTGGAAAGAGTAGGCGAGGTGGCTTATCGCATCGCCCTACCTCCGCAACTATCAGAAGTGCACAACGTATTTCATGTTTCTATGCAGAAGAAATACGTGCACAATCCCTTCCATGTCATTGACCACAATGACTTAGTGGTACAGAATGACCTTACCTACGAGCAGAAGCCAATGAAGATCCTCGACCGAGAAGTTCGAGTTCTAAGGAACAAGATGATCCCTATGGTAAAAATCCAATGGAATCGATGCTTAGAACAAGAAGCTACATGGGAAACTGAAGAATCTATGAAGAGGAGATTTCAAGAGTTATTCTAATTGTAAGTAATTTGCACCCTTCCTATTCCTACATAGTACAGTTGAATTTGGGGACCAAATTCTTTTAAGTGGGGGAGGGTGTAGCACCCCCGATAAAAACCATTGAGTAAATTTAAAACTTTTTCCTAAAAGAAATCATACATGAAGGCCTTACATAAAGAACCCAACCTCATGAGAACAATAATATAAATATACAAGCCAACCTTACTTTATGCCATAAAAGATCATGAGGGCTTTATGTAAAGAACCAAACCTTATGGGGGTTAGTATATAAATGTAGAACCCATCACTTTATGCATAGTACGTAGTGACTTTTCCTAAAAGAATCTTACATGAAAGGTCTTGCATAAAGAACTAAACCATAGGAGGGTTATTATATAAATGTACAAGATAACTTTTAACACATGGCACATGGGTAGTACGTAGTGGGTTTCCGCGTTTTCCAATCAAGAGAATTGGCGACCCTTACCAGGGTGCCATTCAACAAATTGAAGGCTATGTAAAGAGGCATCATTTCCCTTGGGGGCCCATCCCATTAAAGTATTAATATATATATATATACCATGAAGGCCAACACATGAGAGTGGCAATTTTGTCTAACAGTTAATGCCCTCTTGTAAGGGCGTCATTCTCATGAATAGTACCACCTAGATTAATAGACGACCCCTAACAAGGTCGTCATTTCATTTGTGTTTCTAGAAGATTGGGGCACGAACAACCCCATTTATCTGGCAAAGCACCATGCCTACTCAGCAGGTCCCGCAAGGCAATAAACCAATGCTTTGTGATTCCTTATAACTAATTCCCTCCATAGCACTATCAAAGACTACTGCCGCCATCAGTGCTGAAGGAGCGTCTTTGATGGGGACATCCCTTGCCCCTCCACATTTTCTGAAGCTCGGATTGATCATCGGTGTACGCCATTATGTTCCTCATGTGTTAGTGAGTCAAGTCATGTAATTTCCTTATTTTTATTTGAGTCTTAATCATGTAATTTTCCCTTTATTTGAGTCATGTACCTAGGTTAGAAAGTCATTTTCCTAAGTCGTGTGTCATTATGTTGGTTCATTAGGCTATTGGGCCCAAATAGTGGGCTAGGCCCAAGGGCGCCCCTCCCTTGGAGTATTTGGTCATTATGTCAGTTGTCAGGGTCAGTATGGTCATGTGAAATGTCTTGTGCCTATAAATAGGCCACCCCACTCCTCATATGTAAGAACTAATGCATGAATATTGAATTACAGAAAAACTCCAAATCCCTCTAGCTTCCTCTCTCAATATCTCTCTCTCTCTTTATCCCTCTCTCTCCCTCTAAGGTGTCCCCCCCTCTCTCTCTCTCTTCCTCCACCCCAATTTTCGGAATTTTCTCTCTCCTCCCCATTCACCCCTCATTAAGACCTCTTCCCTTCCCCATACACTCATTTAACTCCCCCCCCCCAACCCAAGGTGGCATCCTCCAATCCACACCCCACCTCCCAACCCCCAACTACCCAACACCACTTCCTAAGCACCCCTTCCTCTCCCCAAGGTTGAAGGGGCTCTTCCCTAAGCCCAAATTCGAATTTCCCTCCCCTTGGGCTGTGCCCTTTCATCTCCCCCCACCCCCAAGCTCCCAAATTTGCCCCCCACCTTCCCCTTGGTCAAACCAAGTTCACCCCCCCTCCCCCTTGCTCTCCCCTTGCACATCTCCTCATTCTATCTCTGTTTCAGGCAGCAGAGTTGCAGCGGCTTGCAGAGGCAGCCACGACCGTCCCTCACAGATTCAGGTGACAAAGCCTACATTGCTGGAATCGTCTGCGAGTTAGCTTTCCAACAAAGGTGGTCTCGCCAGCTTCCGAGGTCGGAGCTGTCCGTAGGAGCCGATCTCCCTCGACTGCGCAGAAGACCCCAGGCAGAGAGCCAGAGCGAGAGTGGAAGCTCGGCCACGGCGAACCTTTTGGGATTCAGAACAAGTGTTCTTCAGAAAAATTCTTCCCTCTCAAGTCCTCGTTCATCCTCAAGAAGCATAGCTGCATTTGGACATCGGCATCTCAAGTTACAAATTTTCTACTCCAAGTGTGTCAGGTCAGTTTACAGGAGCCAGAACCAATACCCCTCTACTCATCTGATCGTCCCGGTCTTCTCCGACATCTGCCGACCTCGCCGTCAATGCCGACAGAAAGAAGACTCGACCACAGTTCCAACGGTTCAGGTCTCGCCTCAATCAGAGCTTGGTAGTGATCGTGGCACCCTCTGCAACCAGCCACATTGTTCTGCACCAGACAGAGGCAGAACCAATCAGTCCGGTTACAGACTCTGCCCCGGCCAGAAACTACTGTACCAGGCTCAGCAAAAATTCAGAGATCATCCTTGGTCCGTTAGCAAGCTTTTGGCGCAAGTCTCATCAGGTTCTGAGCTCAGTGGAATTTTTGGCAGCGTCAACATCGACCCCTTATCCAGAAATACAGAAGAAAGGCGGAACCGGCGGAGCTCGGAAAGTCGGTCCTCTTTGCATAATTCCCCACCCCGCTTGGCCGGCTGAAGGCCCCTCCCTGCGTGGAGGTAGTTTTGGCTGTAATTCACTTAATCCCCATCCCGAGATCCCCCCCTTGCATGGGGTGTAGTTCATGTCATTATTAAGTCGCAGGTTTGAAGCTTCCATCGACGCGGCGTGCGGGTGCATACCCTCGCCTCCCCGCTCACCCCCGTCTCCGGCCGGAGTCGGCGTCTTCACACCGGCTAGGTGAGCTTTTGAACATCCCTCATTGCTGTAATGGACTTGCTTAGCTTAGTATTGCTTTAGTTACTCCGTCGGCGGAATGAGAGTGTCCGATTTAAATTGCCACCAAATTGAGTGACCACCGCGGGCGAGTTGTAAGAGCATCCACTTAACCCACACCCTTGGTGTGTTGGCCACCCATGATTTGGGCATCCTAGGCCCATTTGGGGTTCTTCCCAAGCTAGCTAACCACTGGAGCCTAAAGGTCCCGCCTCGGACCCTCTCCAACATCGCCTAGTCGCCATCGGGTACTAGTGTGCGCCATACGGGTGAGCTCGCTAGTGTGTGTCCGCTGCTCAAACTTGAATGCTTGCAAATAGGTCTAAGGTTGGTTTTACATCAAGTGGTATCAGAGCAAGTTCACAACTTGTCTCTATCAAGTTGGTCCTAGGGCGTGTCTATGCATTTAGAGTCTTCGGTTGCATCTCTTTTGTCCACTAGCATGGCTACTTCATGTAAGTCACATCTATCTCACTCGGCCCTCCGCAAAGGTCCGATTGACACCCCTTTGGGCATAGTCCTATTTGAGAACCTTATCTTTAATGGATACCACCCTAGTGCATATTTAGAGTGGGAGGAAAACATGGACAAATACTTTAAGAGGAATCCAATGACTGAACCCATGAGAATCTACCTTGCCAAGAGTCGACTTGTGTACCATGCCGAGGATAGGTGGAAGTTCATTGAGCAATTTAGGAGGGTTATGAGGCTAGAGCCTATTAACACATGGGAGAACATGAAAGCCGAACTTAGGAAAGTCTACACTCCCCGACCTCCTCCCTCCTACCCGGGTTACCAAAACTCGAGGGGCACTCCCACTCCTCCAACCCCACCCGTCCAAACCATTACCACTAGAACCCAAGTGTCCAAGGCCTCCACCTCCCCACCTAACCCCATGAGGGCCCCCACACCCCAACCAAAACCCCCTTCCCTAACCTACACTAGTCAAGCCCCTTTAGCCCCCACTTCCACCCCAAATGATCCCAAGGGCAAGAGACCCCTAACCGACCCAATTCCCTCCATGATGACCACCACTCATCCAACCCTCACCATTCAAAACCAAGTGGACACCGTGTCCACCCCTCCACCTAGGCCCATAATGGCCACCACCCCCAAACCCAAAACCCCTCACCAAACCCATACCCCACAAGCCCCCTTGACCACCACCCCAAACCCACCATCGTCCCCAAAAAGGGACACATCTCCCATAACAAATCAACCCAAAACCCCTCACCCAACCCACCTCCCACTTCCTACACCAATCTTTCCCCAACATAGGCTTCCACTACTTCCCCTCCGTATCAAAAACCAAGTTTCCCATTACCCACCACCCCGGGTACACCATGCACCAACCATCATCACCCCACCCTCAATAGACCTTCCCATTCCCTTGAGAAAGGAGACCACAACCATCCACATGGGAGTAGATACCATTCCGGAACCCATCCCCATCCTTGAGGAAACCCAAGTTCATACCTATGGTGAGGAAGAATCACAAATGTCCCCTCCACATAGCTTGGACCCCCAAGAGCCACAAGCCTTCACAAATAGCACCGTAATTATAGATGGGCCCCTAGCTAGATGGCTAAAGGAGAGACCAATTCACCCCATCATGTCCTATGTTTACCCACCCATGGAGCAAAACTTTCCCATTGTACCCTTCCACTCCTATCACACCACAATCCAATCCTACTATGAGGTAGAATGTTGGGATGATCTCCTCCAAGGTCTAGAGTGGCAATTAGACTTGACTTCTTTGTTGACCCTAGGGGCGGACCGACCCAAGAGCCTTGACCTCATCCATCCATACATTGGGTCTATCACCTCGATTTGCACTATTGGTTGCTACACTAGTGACCTCTTTTTCATTCTCCCCATAGTGGAAGAGCCCATCCCGGTCCACTCCCCTACCATTGTGATTCCTAGAACCTTTACCAACCAACCCACCCCATACACCGGCCCAACCATTTCATTAGAGGAAGGCGACTCCCCACCATATGAGGACCTTGAGGACATGGAGTACCCCTATCTAGGTGACCTTTACCATGATCCCTTTGACCCTTTCCTATGGGAGCCTAGATCTCTATGTAACCCACTCACCTTATTCACCACCCACCTTACCCTATCCTTACCGCCCATATTAACCCAAACCCCTCCCTTCCTAGAATCGGGTTACACCAAGGGAGCATTGACCTTAGGCAACATAAACCTTGGGATTGAAGAATTGTCCCACCCCATGATGCCTCCCTTCTTAGATCCCTTTGATCCATACGAGTGGAAGCTCAAGGGCCACCCCACACCCATGCACATGGAAGTCATCTCTAGGATAGGAGTGCATGAGTCTTGGCACAACACACCACTTGGCATGATTAGAAAGTCGGGTCCATTATTTCACAACACCCACATGTCAAGTAGGAAGCATGAGTGGTCCCTATTTGGGTGTAACGGTCCTCCCCAATTCACCATTGGTCTTATGAATGCTAGGAGCATACATGGATGTCCGGGTCCCCCGACATTCGTCATACCCATGCATAAAAGGTTCATCTATAGATGTCTCGGGCCCCCTAAGTCTATCACAGTCCTCATGGCATCAAAGCATGATCGAACTACATTTGGCTGCCCCGGACCACCTTTACATACCATACATTGTCCACTCCCACCGCATCATAAAGCATGGCATATGCATCCAAGCAAATATCAAGTAGCAAGCGGTGAGATTCACAATAAGCAAGCAAAAACTCATGAGCGCCACTTGAAACTCCAAGTTGGTAACTTGACGATGATGATTTTGGAGTGGCTCTACCCTGGGGTCACCTCCAAATTGAGGGCACGAGGACTTGGACCTTGCCAAGTTCCGAGTGGCTTTGGCAACCCGGCTTATGGGTTGAACTTTCAAAAGGGTTTTTGAGATTCTCCCCATCTCTCATGTGGCGGATCCAGCACCCTCTAGGGGCACCGCGGTGGATCCTAGTGAGTACCTTGAGCTTACACCTATCCTTGCGAGAGACACCTTCGGAGTGCCACCACAAATTAGCCCGAGAGCCCGACGTGAGCATACGGCAGCAATACTAGGCAAGCAAGACATCATAGCCAGCATGAGGGTATGACCGAGCCACTTTGTCGAGCTGAAGCGTCGTTCCCCGACTATGGTCGCGGGTTGAGTATGGAGATCGTGGATCGCCCAGAGCCGCAGTTCGGTGTGCTACTTCCCCCGTGGACCCATACTCGACAGGGTCGAGTTTTCCCCACCCCGGGGGTATGATGGGGACATCCCTTGCCCCTCCACATTTTCTGAAGCTTGGATTGATCATCAGTGTACGCCATTATGTTCCTCATGTGTTAGTCAGTCAAGTCATGTAATTTCCTTATTTTTATTTGAGTCTTAATCATGTAATTTTCCCTTTATTTGAGTCATGTACCTAGGTTAGAAAGTCATTTTCCTAAGTCGTGTGTCATTATGTTGGTTCATTAGGCTATTGGGCCCAAATAGTGGGCTAGGCCCAAGGGCGCCCCTCCCTTGGAGTATTTGGTCATTATGTCAGTTGTCAGGGTCAGTATGGTCATGTGAAATGTCTTGTGCCTATAAATAGGCCACCCCACTCCTCATATGTAAGAACTAATGCATGAATATTGAATTCCAGAAAAACTCCAAATCCCTCTAGCTTCCTCTCTCAATATCTCTCTCTCTCTTTATCCCTCTCTCTCCCTCTAAGGTGTCCCCCCCTCTCTCTCTCTCTCCCTCCACCCCAATTTTCAGAATTTTCTCTCTCCTCCCCATTCACCCCTCATTAAGACCTCTCCCCTTCCCCATACACTCATTTAACTCCCCCCCCAACCCAAGGTGGCATCCTCCAATCCACACCCCACCTCCCAACCCCCAACTACCCAACACCACTTCCTAAGCACCCCTTCCTCTTCCCAAGGTTGAAGGGGCTCTTCCCTAAGCCCAAATTCGAATTTCCTTCCCCTTGGGCTGTGCCCTTTCATCTCCCCCCACCCCAAGCTCCCAAATTCGCCCCCCACCTCCCCCTTGGTCAAACCAAGTTCACCCCCCCTCCCCCTTGCTCTCCCCTTGCACATCTCCTCATTCTATCTCTGTTTCAGGCAGCAGAGTTGCAGTGACTTGCGGAGGCAGCCACGACCGTCCCTCATAGATTCAGATGACAAAGCCTACATTTCTGGAATCGTCTGCGAGTTAGCTTTCCAACAAAGGTGGTCTCGCCAGCTTCCGAGGTCGGAGCTGTCCGCAGGAGCCGATCTCCCTCGACTGCGCAGAAGACCCCAGGCAGAGAGCCAGAGCGAGAGTGGAAGCTCGGCCACGGCGAACCTTTTGGGATTCAGAACAAGTGCTCTTCAGAAAAATTCTTCCCTCTCAAGTCCTCGTTCATCCTCGAGAAGCAGAGCTGCATTTGAACATCGGCATCTCAAGTTACAAATTTTCTACTCCAAGTGTGTCAGGTCAGTTTACAGGAGCCAGAACCGACACCCCTCTACTCATCTGATCGTCTGGTCTTCTCCGACTTCTGCCGACCTCGCCGTCAGTGCCGACAGAAAGAAGACTCGACCACGGTTCCAACGGTTCAGGTCTCGCCTCAATCAGAGCTTGGTAGTGATTGTGGCACCCTTTGCAACCAGCCACATTGTTCTGCACCAGACAGAGGCAGAACCAATCAGTCCAGTTACAGACTCTGCTCCAGCCAGCAACTACTGTACCAGGCTCAGCAAAAATTCAGAGATCATCCTTGGTCCGTTAGCAAGCTTTTGGCGCAAGTCTCATCAGGTTCTGAGCTTGGTGGAATTTTTGGCAGCGTCAACATCGACCCCCTATCCAGAAATACAGAAGAAAGGCAGAACCGACGGAGCTCGGAAAGTCGGTCCTCTTTGCATAATTCCCCACCCCGCTTGGCCGGCTGAAGGCCCCTCCCTGCGTGGAGGTAGTTTTGGTTGTAATTCACTTAATCCCCACCCCGAGATCCCCCCCTTGCTTGGGGTGTAGTTCATGTCATTATTAAGTCGCAAGTTTGAAGCTTCAATCGACGCGGCGTGCGGGTGCATACCCTCGCCTCCCCGCTCGCCCCCGTCTCCGGCCGGAGTCGGCGTCTTCACGCCAGCTAGGTGAGCTTTTGAACATCCCTCATTGCTGTAGTGGATTGCTTAGCTTAGTATTGCTTTAGTTACTCCGTCGGCGGAATGAGAGTGTCCGATTTAAATTGCCACCAAATTGAGTGACCACCACGGGCGAGTTGTAAGAGCATCCACTTAACCCACACCCTTGGTGTGTTGGCCGCCCATGATTTGGGCATCCTAGGCCCATTTGGGGTTCTTCCCAAGCTAGTCAACCACTGGAGCCTAAAGGTCCCACCTCGGACCCTCTCCAACATCGCCTAGTCGCCATCGGGTACTAGTGTGCGCCATACGGGTGAGCTCGCTAGTGTGAGTCCGCTGCTCAAACTTGAATGCTTGCAAATAGGTCTAAGGTTGGTTTTACATCAGTCTTCTTCCCGAAGTCTACGTCCTACTGCGATCCTGCTGCGACTTCTTTATTCTGAACCTCGTAATTCACGTCAAAAGGTAGGTGTTCTCAAGTCCTTGCCTAACCAGTAGCTGAATAGGTTAACTTATGCATGCTTAGAGTTAGATTAACTCATCACCCACGTTATATTATTTGGATTTACCGTGATCAAGAAATGGCCAAGTATATACCATGTTATACGTATTTTAATAGCTTGTTACACCTATCACACATGATTTTATACACCATGTTACCATGATTTTATGAATTTTGAACATAATTTAATATCATGATTTCATGAGTTTTTGAACATATCTTATTACACTAGCTTTACAGTCTTAATAACCATGTTTTAAACCTTAGTATATAACCTCTGTTATATAAAATACGTACCTATTTTAAAAACCCGACAGTCCCAGCTCTCAGGTAAATGGCGCCGCTGACCAAGGCGCCAATTACCAAATTGAAGACCACTTCAATGGTCGCCAATTAAATGAAGACACTTCACAGTGTCGTCATTTCCATTTCCCAAATTTCTAGTAATTGATAATTCAACACATTCAAAAATCCATAACTATCGAACTAAAGCATGAAATTTTTACATGAACATGTTTCTGGAATCCGGACATTTTTCTCAACCTGCTCGTACCCTTACTTCCAGATTCGGAGCACTTTTATACTGATGAATAGTGAACAACTCACCTGTAAATGGCGCCCCTGACCAGGGCGCCAATTTCAAAATTGAAGACTTCGCGCATGGTCGCCAATTAATTGAAGACCATGTGCAATGTCGTCAATTCCATTTCTGGAATTTTCGGTATTTAGTTAATCAACGCAATCAAAAATCTATAACTATTAAACTGAACCATGAAAATTTCGCCTGAATATACTTCTGTGACCCTGAGATTTTTCTCCACCTGATCATGTCCTCGAATTCTGATTCGGAGAAAATTTGGAAAAATGAATAGTAATTTGTATCACAGAATGTACCATTCTGATACGAAGTATAACTCACTTGGAAAACAACTCAATTGGTGACTCGCAGTAGTATCGTCAATTGGTTGCCCCTGTACATCAAATTAGTGACACCCCGAGGAGTCTTCAATTAAATGAAGACTATACACAGGGGCGCCCATTTCCATTTTTGGAAATTAAAGATACAACATTAGGAAATTTCATATCTGTGGAATGAAAATCCAATAACTATACATGAACATGTTTCTGAACTCCCGAAGATTTACACTACATGTTCATGTCCTTACTTTTGATTTTTGAGAAACTTTTTCGGAATGAACAGTGCTTTGAGTCACAAAACGTATCCGCTGGGTGAAAATCACCCAATGAAATTGGCGCCCCAAGCCAGGGCGCCAATTCATCAAATAACGGTAGTCGGCAAGTTATGAATTAATTGAAGACTACCTGTAAGGGCGCCAATTCCATTATTTATATATATATTCGAAAAATCACCCTATGTAATTGGCGCCCAAAGCCAGGGCGCTAATTACTTAAATAGCGGCAGCCAGGTCATCTTTAATTAAATGAAGACTCCCTATGCAGGCGCCAATTCCATGTATATATATATATATAAATTTTGAAAATTGAAAAATTTGAAAGATTGGCCAACCCCCAGGCGCCAATTCACTAAAAGGACCCCTAACCCCAGGGCGCCAATTCAGTTGTTGCATCTTCTGATTTTGACCTGTCTAGTGATTCGTACAGACACAACCCTAAGTCATTTCCTGAGCCCTTGAACTCCGTACCATGAAATCTACCAAACATATCCTACACGGACCTTGAACCTCTTAAAACTACCATTTGGGAGTGTGGGAGCTAACTGTCATGCAGGGCAAAGTGCTACGTTGTAGGAGCCACTACTTGAGGCCGTGCGGCGCAAAGTGCTACACGACGGGAGCCACCTCTTGAGACTGTATGGGTCACCTCTAGAGTCCTCCATAACCAAATGACTAGTTAATCTTGTCTATAATACTACGTTTCTTAGTTTCTTGAAATTCCATATTGGCTATAAATGAGAGTGGATGTCAAAAGTAATACATGAAATGTTGTGCGTATTGGGTCCGGTCTGGTCCTGGGAGGAGCACCCGAAGGTACTTGTGCCCATGGGAGTTTATTGACCACGGTGTTTGGCATTGCACCGGAGTACTTGCTTAACTTGAGACACTCCACCCCTACTCTCTCTTTACTTGCTTGACTTGACTTGCATGGCCTAGAACGGGCAATACTTGACTTGTGACCTGGGAAAGGGCAGAATACTTGCTTGATTGAAATAGCCAATTCTACTGATACGTACTTGACATTACTTGCTTGAATTGAATTTTACTTGCTCGTACCTAAGATATACTTGTACATAAGTTCATTCTTGCACCAGCGTTCACATTTGTACATGAATCCCTGCTTGCCCCGAAGTGGCATCTACTATAAATTCTTGGAAATACTGCTTGTCAAATACTTGAAATCTTGTTATACTCTCTTTATACAGTTCCTGATTTTCTTACTAGTACATCATGCATAGTCATACTGATAATATATGCAAACTGTAAATCACTTAAAGATTGCTCGAATTTGAGATGTAATTCCTACTGAGCGATTCGCTCATCTAGTTACTTCCTAACATTTTCAAGTGATTCGGATAGCGACGTCCACAAGAATGGGTTTGAGACCGAGTGAAGAGTGCTAGAATGCCATTCATCTATCATTATCTAGTCGCGTCTTTTGAATTTATTTGAGTCTACCTTGTACTCCTAGCTATGTCAGTTAGTGGTATAGACCTTGTTAAGGCATGTAGCCTAGTGTTTGGCTTTTAAATTTGGAATTTGTCATGGACTATCTTTTATTTCCTTTGGTTAATCAGATAATCATCACTTGAACTATTGGGATTATTAGATTTTATTAGTCTTTTGCGCACTCCGTAATTATGTATGTCAAAATTTTTATCCCTCTAATGACATGATCTATATGGACGCGTCACGCATCCGAGTATCTTCCGCGCTCGGGACGTGACACCCGCGATTGGAGCGCTCCGTCGGCATCCCTGTCCAGCCCCGGCACCTCGACGGTGCCCCCTTGCTACTGCTGGCCTCAGGAGGGACCCCTACCTCACTCCCCCGCCTGCAGCCATCACGGGAAGAACGCCGATGTCGGCATCAGAAGACAGGCCCTCATGCTACCAGTTTGGGATTTCGGCGATGCCACCCCCACTCTGGCTGTCTCCGAGCCATCCCCTTCGACCAACGTTCTCTCATATGCCCCCGGACCACCTCCACCAAGTTCCAGCACCATCCGACGATGCTACGACCTCGTCCCACCTCATTCGTTACAAGTCAGGACATGTTGTTCTGTTCTGTGCGACTGACAGCTTTCCCTCTACTTCCTCCTCCATCTTTATCCCTCTGCTCTGACAAGTCTGCACCACCTCTCGGGACAACGTCTGCGCATCCTCTACCACCTCTCTGAGGAGGAGCATCAATCGGCCACCGGAAGGGGTCGTCCCGCCCTCTCCTCCACGACTGCGCAGCTCTACACAGTCTGGCATAGAACCTGCAGTCGAGCACTGTCGGACCCATCACAGCTTCCAGCAGGCGTTGGCTTCCCTCCCGCTTTCTGGATTGTGCCTACACGATCCCTTATGCACCTGGGAGCTGACGGAATCATCATCGGACCATGGGTTTGGACGTAGCAGCGGGAACATCGAGGTTCTGTCCTACAGGACAGATCGCGGAACAGCAAGACCCCCTCCCCTTCCCCGTGTTCCCCCTCCTATGAGAGGGTAGTTCTATACTTTGTGTACCCCATCCCTGAGTTCCCCCTCCCTGCGTGGAGTTTTATTGTTGGTTGTACATGCAGGGCTGCACTTGAAGCTCTATTGACATGCTGGTCGGGTGAGCACATTCCCCTGCTCGCTCCCATCCCACATATCGGCCACGTTATTGGTGGCCGAGAAGTTGAGTCGGAGGGTGTAATGCAGCTCTGCTCCTTCCGGAGACAATAGGACTAGGCCCGCTCCTCTCCTATTTGCACAAGATGGGCCGTCCACGTAGAGTTCCTAAGTGGGCCCAGGGGACTACTCGTTCGCTTCCTCATCAGGGAGAGTGCATTCGGCGATGAAGTCTGCTAGTGCTTGGGCTTTAAGGGCTGTCCTCGGGCGAAAGTTGATGTCGAATTTTCCCAACTCGATGGCCTACTTGATGATCCTTCTCGAAGCATCGGGGGTTTTGGAGAATATGGTGCAGGGGCTGGTCAGATAGGACCGTTATGGCGTGGGAGAGAAAGTACAGTTGCAGCTTGCATGCGACCGTCACCAGGGCGAGTGTGAATTTTTCTGTCTGTGAGTATCAGAACTCGGGTCCCTAAAGAACTCAGCTCACATAGTAGACAAGCTTCATGGTTTTGTCATCTTCCCGGGCGAGCACTGCGCTCAGTGTGCTCGGCGTCACGAACATGTATAGGAGCAGTTGTTCCCTATCGTGGGGTTTGGAGAGGATTGTGGGTGAGGTGAGGTACCAGTTTAGGTCCTCGAAGGCTTGCTCGCATTCCTGATCCCAATCCACCGTCCCCTTTTTTCGGTGACTTATTGGCTTGCTTAATGAGCCAGAAGAAGGGAAGGCACCTCTCAACGGCTCTAGACAAGAACTAGGTGAGGACTGCCATTGTAAGGATTTAGGCCAGGATCAGAAGAATGCAGCGGAAACTAAAAATTAAAATTTTTAACCCAAGATCCGGATACCGGGAATAACCCGATACCATTCGAATCCTGGCCCGCCACCCACGAGCTGGAAGGCTCAGAAGGGTTAAAGGGATGGTGTGGTCATTCGTTGAAATTCTAAACAATAGCAGGAAAGTAAATCTATAATTCTAACAGAAATAAAATTACATTTTATAACAATTAAACAACTACAAAGTCTAGTCCACAAGTACAATCAGGGAAAAGAAACGTACACTGTCCTGGGGCACACCCTGGCAACCTGGCGAGTTGCCAACTAACGAACCTCTGACAGGAACTCTCCACTCTGAGGAGAACGTCGCATCTGAAAAGCAGGGGGTGAGCCTCATCTCATTGGCTCAGTAGGGGTCCCGCGGGTCCCAACCACAATGAAAGTGATAACAGAAGTGCAGCGACAGAAATAACAATAGTAAGGGAAAGCAGTAAGAACAGCAACAACGGGAGCAATAGAGTAAGAACGCCGGTACTACACAACGATGGTGATTAGAACCAGATGACAGACAACCAGAAGAAACACACACAGGCCCTCTACACAACCCTGACCCCACAGCCGGATAGTGCATCTGTTGTGTCCCTGTGATTTTGATGATAGCAAACACTATAAGTCATCATCTATTTGAATCTGCATTTAACTAGTTGGGTTATGTTAGCCTGTTCAATGGGTCGACCCCTCAGTTCATTCATCAGATTTATACAAGTCCTCATTCATTGGATGTCTATACATTGCACAGCATCCTCCAAGTCTATACAATCGTCTTTGAGCATCAAAGTCTCTACAGCCTGTCTGTCCTCATGGGTTCTGTGCTTTTAGTGCGTTGATGCACTTGGCTGACTGCGTAGACGCAATTGTGCGTCTTTCGCTTTCTGTCTTGTTCACTGCGTCGACGCTGACACTGGATGCGTTGACGCATTGGCCAGTTGCCAAGGGCGTGAGCATCTCGCTTGAGGAGCTGAGGCGACGCTGCACGATGGAAGCGTTGACGCCTTGGGCTGATGTCAAAGGTCTTTTGATCAACATCAAGTCTGTACAGCATGAAGTCTGTACATCGCTTCAAGCTTCAAGTCTACACATTGGGTTGTCAGGCTTCAACTCTACATTCGGTTGTTAAACCTTGAGTCTATACACTCGATTGTTAGGTCTTCAACCCTATACATTCATTTGTTAGAGGCTTGAACTTAACTGAAGTCTATACACTGGACTTCACTTTACCAAGTCTATACACTGGCAGCTCTGCTTAAGTATAAACATTCATCTGAACTAAGTTCATTTTCCTCTATCTATCTACAGATGATTCAGGCCATCAAGACTTGGCACGTGATCCAAGAGGCTGAAATGCTGACACGTGGACGCAGTAGTTCAAACAATCAGGAAAGGAGCTTATAGGATTACTCTGGTGCGTCAACGCATTCATCAAGTGGCGTCGACGCAGCAGGTTGATGGATCGACAAGGTGACCAGAGGGCGACGCAGTTGCACAATGCGTCAACGCACTCCACACGAAACGTGAGAGGGCTGAAGCCATCTAAGTTCAGATGCTGGAACACCAATGCGTCAACGCAACATGCTGATAGCGTCGACGCAGCACGCCCATCTGTTGAAGACTTGATCACTGGATCACTGATGCGTCAACGCTGCAGGCTGATGGAGTCAACGCAGCAGACTTGAATCCTGCTGGTCAAATGTCGTTGAATTGACGGGCACGTGATCCGAGGTGCCTGGCTCGTGAACCAGGATGCTGCCACGTGGTCCGAATTTCTAGGGCAGGAAACGTGGAAGTCACACTCACCCAGTGTGATGCTGCTGATGCTATTTATACGAGTCTTCATCCTCTGTAGAAGACTGATCGAAGAAGAAGCCTGGAGAGCAAAAAAGCCCTTCGATCCAGAAAAAGAAAAGAGGAAGAAAAAGAGAAGAAGAAGAAATAGAAGAAGAGTGAGCCGGCAGAAGAAAAAGGGTTGCAGAGAAGAAGGAGAGAATAGCGTGAGAGAAAAGGAGAGCAGAGGAGAAAGAAAGAGAGATAGGGAGAGAGAGAGTTCGTGGAGAAGAAGGAAGAAGCTATTGAAGATCTGTCCTCTGGCGTCTGGATTAAATCCAAGCCAGATCTGCTCCTTTGAGAGCTACATTCTTATTCTTCATTTACAGCCTTCCGATTGCTGTGTATTTTCCGTTTCTTATTTTTTTCTTTTTCATTTGGTTATTCTTGTTCTTCCGATTGCCCTGCTGGGAATCGGGTTCCTCCTGGTGGGTCAGGAGAAGGGAGGCTAGCCCTCCGGTTCTGGTCTTGCTGGTAGCAGGTCCAGGTGTACCCTCCGGGTTGGAGGAAGAGAGACTTGGGTCTCTGGTTGCTGGTGACTGGGTGTCACTGGTGTTCCCTCTGGTTGGGAGGAAGAGGGGAGGATGTTCCCCTGGTCAAGCTGTTTGGCAGCGTGTGTTCGTAGACTGAGTCTGCAGGTTACTAGCTTGTGCTAGTGGAAGCCTCACTCCTGTTGGGAGTGAGAGGTGGATGTAGGTCTTGGTGATCGAACCACCTAAAAATCTTCTGTGCTGTGTGATTGGGCTTGTGCGATTGTTCCTTATCTTCTACCCCCTTCACAGATTGCTTTATGCATTCTTGTTTCTATCCGTGCTGAGAGTTGATTGCATTCTTCTGCTAGTTGCTTATTTAGGTGAGCCTTATGTATATTTGCTCATTGGTTTAAAAGAAAATTCAATTTGTTCTTCAGACTGTCTATCTTGCATTTGATAGTGTTCTAGTCTTTTATTGAGTGAAAAGTTTTTAAGGGTGGGATTCATTCACCCCCCCTCTGAATCCTTGCACCGAACCTATCAATTGGTATCAGAGCGGTGTCTGCATAGAAGGTCCAGCGACCTGCAGATCCGATCTTGTTGTCATTCGGTGCATTTTTGTAAGACTTGGTTTATTGGTTTAAATTCACTGCCTTGAATTAGTTTTGATCTATGTTAATGGCTCATCCTCCGCTATTCAGTGGTTCACATATTAATTTCTGGCTATATCGAATGTGCAAGCATGTTAACTCTATTAATCCCCAACTGTGGAAGGTTATATCTCACGGTCCATATAAAATTCCTAAGGATAAGTCTAAGTGGACTTATGATCACAAGATGAAAAATGATGATAATGTGAGAGCTCTAAATCTAACTTTTATCTCAGATTGTAGCACTGCAAAGGAAATTTTTGATAGAGTGACTGCAATACATGTGGAACAGGAAGAAGAATGTCTCATGGCAAGAAGGAGTGATCAATCAGATGAGTCCTCATCCCAGGTAATCTCTGAGACCGAGGATATTAGCCATGATGAGTTAGTTGCCATGCATGAGCATCTTCTAGAAAAATATGAAAGAGTCAAATCAGAAAAGAGAAAATTAAGAAAAGAGAAAAATGCTGAAATCACAAGTCTAGAGGCTGAAAATGAAAATCTAAAATCTAAATTGAAGGAATTGATTGAGAATCACATTCTGATGATAATGTACAGAAAAACTTAATCACTTCCTTGAAAGAAGAAAATGATTCTCTGCTGACTCAGAAGAAGGAAATTGATAAATCAAAAGATAAGCTGATTGAAGAAAACATCCATCTGAAGGAACAAAATAAAAAGCTAATGGTCCTTAACACTGTTTTCTCTGAAAGATGGCTAACGGTAGAAAGAGAAAAATCAGCTTTGAAAGAAAAAGAAGTGAACATTGAATTGAAGTTAACTCAGGAGAATGAGATCCTGAAAAGTCTAAATGAAAGGCTAAAAGATCAAAATAAAAAACTGATGGTCTTGAACAATGTGATGGGAAAGCAATGGTTAATCATTGAAAAAGGAAAAAGTGTTCAAAAAGAAGATTCATGCAAGCAACGCACTGTCTTAGAGGATTTGATTAAAGAAATTAAGTTTGATGATAACTTCCAAAAGAATTCAATCAAATCCTTAAGATAAAAGAATGAGTCATTGAAAAACATGAATGTTGCCTTGCAGAGACAGATTGTCGTTTGTGAGGAAGAGTTAACAAAATCTAAATTGAAAATATCCTCCATGCAATCTGAACTTGCCTCCCTATCAAAAACAATCGAAGAGAAAGAGAAAATGACTGACACCCTGAGTGACAAAAATCCAGATCTGAATAAAAGGAAAATTAAAAACTCAAATCAGAATTCAGTGGGTTCATGCTCAACTTCATCAGCTTCTAAATCCACTGCTCAAGGAATTGAGGTTCAAAGTCAACTTCTGAAAAAGGGTGAAAATTGAAAAAGGATAAAACTCCCTCATCCATGAATAACTCTACTAAAATTGTGCATGACAATCATACCTCTCATTTACACTTGCATGCTCATGTCTTGAAAGCTTTGCATGCTGAAAAATCTCAGGCCAAAAGTGTTTCTGTTAAAAGGAAAGCTGTTAAATGTTTTTATTGTCAGATAAATGGTCATGTCATGCATGAATGTGATTTAATGAAACAAGATGATATGAAAGCTAAGAATCCTCATGCTAAGAAGCATGCCCATCTGAAGAAAAAGAGTCATTGTTTCAACTGTGGTAAAATAGGACATACTGCTTCACAATGTTGGTGTGCTAAGAACAAGAAAATATCACAGTCATATCATGTTGATTCACATACTAAAATGAGAAATTCGATTGTTTGCTCTCACTGCTTGAGGCATGGCCATACAGTTGGAAACTGTTGGCATGTAAATAGAAAATTTCATGAACAGGCACATAGGTTCCAAGTTAATAATGATGTGCATAGGAAGTGTCCTCAAATGGCTGCATCATGTTATTACTATGGTGAGTATGGGCATTCTATGTCCAACTGCAAATTAATGAGACTTGATGACCTTCGTGCACAAAATATGCCTAAAACTCTTGTTAAGGCTAACACAGGACCCAAGACTGTTTAGGTTCCTGCAAGAACAAAATAACTGTTTTGCGGCAGGTGTGCCTTGGATGCTGAAGAATAAAAAGGGGGAAATAAACCAAGGCACCCAAGTTGATAAAGCCCCATTAACGTAAATTCTCTACACTTCTTGTTCTTAGAATAACTGCACAGCATGTTAAATCCGTCTTTGCATATCAACTTACCATCTGCATTGTTAGATTTAATTTTCTAAACTCTCTTCCTACAAGATTTGCATATTTAATGATAGACTGAATTTGCATATGCTGCCATTGAAAAATCTGATGCACTATCATGCACTTTGTAAGGGGGAGTTTGTCTAGTCTCATGCATTGTCTTCATGTCATATAGGTTGATTCTGTGTTTTTAGATAAGGGGAGTAAATGCATAGCACATCACTCATTTTGAAAAAAAAAAGGGGGTGATACATTGCATATAGACAGGGGGAGGTTGCTTAATCTCTTCAACTGTCTTTATTTGAACTCTACCTGTCCACCTATCTGATTTATCCTGTCATATCTATGTTACCAGTGATTTCAACATCAAATGATCTCTCTTGACTATTTTTAAAGTATTCATAATCTGAATTTATACCTTATTGAGATATGTCTGCCTCTCCTAAATCTGCTGAAGGAGTGCTTCACTTCAATCCAGTCAATTCTGAACTTCTTTGCTCAAGGGAAGATTCCTTGCTGAAATCTTTCAGAATCTATGCTATTTGTTGAAATATCAGTCAGCTCACTTGAATTACTAAGCTGAGATATGAAGTAAATCTTCAGTCTGAATACTACTTCATGAAAGTTAAAACATCTTTAATGAGAAACCTTCCATTATACATGCTTAAGAACATTTATTAACTGGAATTGGTTTAAGTCTTATGTACTCCTGTTTGGACACAAGGAACTTGGAAATATCTGATTCAATCTCTTAATAAACTTTAACTGTCTGCTTCATGTAAATTCATGTAAGTGCTTCTGACATCTGAAAAGTTGATATCCTTGTCTACGTTGTCTGAGATATATAGTGTACTTGTTCTGAATCATGGACAGAGCAATAACTGTGGCTACTGAGAAACCTGTGCAAAGGATTGTGTCATGAAGTACCATGGTTAACTCTGCTTAAAGAGATGATTGAAAATACTGTGAAATTTGGCAGAGCAATGGCATTGTTGTATTGAGTAACTGGAGATTCTGGCCTCTGATCAAGGTGTCTCCTCATGCCAAAGATACTTCCAATGCTACCTCTGTTCTCCAAAATGGGAGAAGCAATACGGTTATCACACTGAGAAACTGGGGTTTCGGGCCTCTGATCAAGGTGTCTCCCCATGTCAAAAGGTGTTGATAAACCAAAATTGTTCATTTAAAAAGAAAATTGAACAAGTGTAAATCAAATTCTGAAAGAACAATGTAAAATTCTGTTGCATTCTCTCATGTATCTCCTAAAACTGTCATGGAAAGTAAACTAAGTAAGATGGAAGTTGGTTGAACTAGAATTTTATATGAGCTTGTAGTTCCTTTTTATTAAGAGTTGGTTCAGATATGAGTACAATTCTTTTTGAAAAACTTGTTTACATCATTCTTAAACCATATCTGAAAATCAAGGTTTCATAAGCTTTTATAATGGAGGACTCCAGAACTTAAAAATTCTGTTCTATGAAGTTAGTATCTTGCTGAAAAGTTCAATATCTCAATTTTCACTAACTGTTGAATCTGCTCATCCTATGGCTCTTTATCACTGTGTCTCGATTCAGTGGTATTAGACTGGTTGTCATTTTTGAGAAGCACTTCTCTAAGTTTACCTTATGTACTTGCAGTTTTTTTGGATAACCAGAGTTCATCCTTGTGGATCTCTCTTGCATCATAGATCATAAGGGCAAGATTCTCTGGTCTGTTTGAGAGACTATTTGCATAAGGGGACAGTGTGCTAGATTGTCTGATCATGTTGTTTGTCTGCATTAGCTCTATATCTTCTGCCATGTCAAAGGGGGAGTATTTGTTGCATATGCATCACTGCATAAGTTGTTTAACAAAGGGGGAGAATTGATTTAATTGCTTCTGATATTGTGTTGTCCTCATCTGCTGAACTATGTTAAGTGTCTCATATGACATCTCTGGATTATTCGTTCTGCTAAAGTAAAACGGGCAGATTAGTCAAATGGGGGAGCTTTTAATTCATCTTTTTATACAGTCTTATTCTTTCCTCTTCAACTCATACCTTTTTGCTGAAGTCAAAGGGGGAGAAATGTTTTTGATCAAGTCAGTATGACTCATAGTGTTGTCATCATCAAAAAGGGGGAGATTATTGTGTCCCTGTGATTTTGATGATAGCAAACACTATAAGTCATCATCTATTTGAATCTGCATTTAACTGGTTGGGTTATGTTAGCCTGTTCAATGGGTCGACCCCTCAGTTCATTCATCAGGTTTATACAAGTCCTCATTCATTGGATGTCTATACATTGCACAACATCCTCCAAGTCTATACAATCATCTTTGAGCATCAAAGTCTGTACAGCCTGTCTGTCCTCATGGGTTCTGTGCTTTTAGTGCGTTGACGCACTTGGCTGACTGCGTAGACGAAATTGTGCGTCTTTCACTTTCTGTCTTGTTCACTGCGTCGACGCTGACACTGGATGCGTTGACGCATTGGCCAGTTGCCAAGGGCATGAGCATCTCGCTTGAGGAGCTGAGGCGACGCTGCACGATGGAAGCGTTGACGCCTTGGGCTGATGTCCAAAGGTCTTTTGATCAACATCAAGTCTGTACAGCATGAAGTCTGTACATCGCTTCAAGCTTCAAGTCTACACATTGGGTTGTCAGGCTTCAACTCTACATTCGGTTGTTAAACCTTGAGTCTATACACTCGATTGTTAGGTCTTCAACCCTATACATTCATTTGTTAGAGGCTTGAACTTAACTGAAGTCTATACACCGGTCTTCACTTTACCAAGTCTATACACTGGCAGCTCTACTTAAGTATATACATTCGTCTAAACTAAGTTCATTTTCCTCTATCTGTCTGCAGATGATTCAGGCCATCAAGACTTGGCACGTGATCCAAGAGGCTGAAATGCTGACACGTGGACGCAGTAGTTCAAACAATCAGGAAAGGAGCTTATAGGATTACTCTGGTGCGTCAGCGCATTCATCAAGTGGCGTCGACGCAGCAGGTTGATGGATCGACAAGGTGACCAGAGGGTGGATGCAGTTGCACAATGCGTCAACGCACTCCACACGAAACGTGAGAGGGCTGAAGCCATCTAAGTTCAGATGCTGGAACACCAATGCGTCAACGCAACATGCTGATAGCGTCGACGCAGCACGCCCATCTGTTGAAGACTTGATCACTGGATCACAGATGCGTCAACGCCGTAGGCTGATGGAGTCAACGCAGCAGACTTGAATCCTGCTGGTCGAATGTCGTTGAATTGACGGGCACGTGATCTGAGGTGCCTGGCTCGTGAACCAGGATGCTGCCACGTGGTCTAAATTTCTAGGGCAGGAAACGTGGAAGCCACACTCACCCAGTGTGCTGCTGCTGATGCTATTTATACGGGTCTTCATCCTCTGTAGAAGACTGATCAAAGAAGAAGCCTGGAGAGCGAAAAAGCCCTTCGATCCAGAAAAAGAAAAGAGGAAGAAAAAGAGAAGAAGAAGAAATAGAAGAAGAGTGAGCCGGCAGAAGAAAAAGGGTTGCAGAGAAGAAGGAGAGAATAGCGTGAGAGAAAAGGAGAGCAGAGGAGAAAGAAAGAGAGATAGGGAGAGAGAGAGTTCGTGGAGAAGAAGGAAGAAGCTATTGAAGACCTGTCCTCTGGCGTCTGGATTAAATCCAAGCCAGATCTGCTCCTTTGAGAGCTACATTCTTGTTCTTCATTTACAGCCTTCCGATTGCTGTGTATTTTCCGTTTCTTATTTTTTTCTTTTTCATTTGGTTATTCTTGTTCTTCCGATTGCCCTGCTGGGAATCGGGTTCCTCCTGGTGGGTCAGGAGAAGGGAGGCTAGCCCTCCGGTTCTGGTCTTGCTGGTAGCAGGTCCAGGTGTACCCTCCGGGTTGGAGGAAGATTCCCTCCGGTTGGGAGGAAGAGGGGAGGATGTTCCCCTGGTCAAGCTGTTTGGCAGCGTGTGTTCGCAGACCGAGTCTACAGGTTACAAGCTTGTGCTAGTGGAAGCCTCACTCCTATTGGGAGTGAGGGGTGGATGTAGGTCTTGGTGACCTAACCACCTAAAAATCTTCTGTGCTGTGTGATTGGGCTTGTGCGATTGTTCCTTATCTTCTACCCCCTTCACAGATTGCTTTATGCATTCTTGTTTCTATCCGTGCTGAGAGTTGATTGCATTCTTCTGCTAGTTGCTTATTTAGGTGAGCCTTATGTATATTTGCTCATTGGTTTAAAAGAAAATTCAATTTGTTCTTCAGACTGTCTATCTTGCATTTGATAGTGTTCTAGTCTTTTATTGAGTGAAAAGTTTTTAAGGGTGGGATTCATTCAGCCCCCCTCTGAATCCTTGCACCGAACCTATCAATTGGTATCAGAGCGGTGTCTGCATAGAAGGTCCAGCGACCTGCAGATCCGATCTTGCTGTTATTCGGTGCATTTTTGTAAGACTTGGTTTATTGGTTTAAATTCACTGCCTTGAATTAGTTTTGATCTATGTTAATGGCTCATCCTCCGCTATTCAGTGGTTCACATATTAATTTCTGGCTATATCGAATGTGCAAGCATGTTAACTCTATTAATCCCCAACTGTGGAAGGTTATATCTCACTATCCATATAAAATTCCTAAGGATAAGTCTAAGTGGACTTATGATCACAAGATGAAAAATGATGATAATGTGAGAGCTCTAAATCTAATGAAGGCTGCAATTGATTCTGACGATTTTTCTTTTATCTCAGATTGTAGCACTGCAAAGGAAATTTTTGATAGAGTGACTGTAATACATGTGGAACAGGAAGAAGAATGTCTCATGGCAAGAAGGAGTGATCAATCAGATGAGTCCTCATCCCATGTAATTTCTGAGACCGAGGATATTAGCCATGATGAGTTAGTTGCCATGCATGAGCATCTTCTAGATAAATATGAAAGAGTCAAATCAGAAAAGAGAAAATTAAGAAAAGAGAAAAATGCTGAAATCACAAGTCTAAAGGCTAAAAATGAAAATCTAAAATCTAAATTGAAGGAATTGATTGAAGAATTACATTCTGATGATAATGTACAGAAAAACTTAATCACTTCCTTGAAAGAAGAAAATGATTCTCTGCAGACTCAGAAGAAGGAAATTGATAAATCAAAAGATAAGCTGATTGAAGAAAACATCCATCTGAAGGAACAAAATAAAAAGCTAATGGTCCTTAACACTGTTTTCTCTGAAAGATGGCTAACGGTAGAAAGAGAAAAATCAGCTTTGAAAGAAAAAGAAGTGAACATTGAATTGAAGTTAACTCAGGAGAATGAGATCCTGAAAAGTCTAAATGAAAGGCTAAAAGATCAAAATAAAAAACTGATGGTCTTGAACAATGTGATGGGAAAGCAATGGTTAATCATTGAAAAAGGAAAAAGTGTTCAAAAAGAAGATTCATGCAAGCAACGCACTGTCTTAGAGGATTTGATTAAAGAAATTAAGTTTGATGATAACTTCCAAAAGAATTCAATCAAATCCTTAAGATAAAAGAATGAGTCATTGAAAAACATGAATGTTGCCTTGCAGAGACAGATTGTCGTTTGTGAGGAAGAGTTAACAAAATCTAAATTGAAAATATCCTCCATGCAATCTGAACTTGCCTCCCTATCAAAAATAATCAAAGGGAAAGAGAAAATGACTGACACCCTGAGTGACAAAAATCCAGATCTGAATAAAAGGAAAATTAAAAACTCAAATCAGAATTCAGTGGGTTCATGCTCAACTTCATCAGCTTCTAAATCCACTGCTCAAGGAATTGAGGTTCAAAGTCAACTTCTGAAAAAGGGTGAAAAATTGAAAAAGGATAAAACTCCCTCATCCATGAATAACTCTGCTAAAATTGTGCATGACAATCATACCTCTCATTTACACTTGCATGCTCATGTCTTGAAAGCTTTGCATGCTGAAAAATCTCAGGCCAAAAGTGTTTCTGTTAAAAGGAAAGCTGTTAAATGTTTTTATTGTCAGATAAATGGTCATGTCATGCATGAATGTGATTTAATGAAACAAGATGATATGAAAGCTAAGAATACTCATGCTAAGAAGCATGCCCATCTGAAGAAAAAGAGTCATTGTTTCAAATGTGGTAAAATAGGACATACTGCTTCACAATGTTGGTGTGCTAAGAACAAGAAAATATCACAGTCATATCATGTTGATTCACATACTAAAATGAGAAATTCGATTGTTTGCTCTCACTGCTTGAGGCATGGCCATACAGTTGGAAACTGTTGGCATGTAAATAGAAAATTTCATGAATAGGCACATAGGTTCCAAGTTAATAATGATGTGCATAGGAAGTGTCCTCAAATGGCTGCATCATGTTATTACTATGGTGAGTATGGGCATTCTATGTCCAACTGCAAATTAATGAGACTTGGTGACCTTCGTGCACAAAATATGCCTAGAACTCTTGTTAAGGCTAACACAGGACCCAAGACTGTTTGGGTTCCTGCAAGAACAAAATAACTGTTTTGCGGCAGTGTGCCTTGGATGCTGAAGAATAAAAAGGGGGAAATAAACCAAGGCACCCAAGTTGATAAAGCCCCATTAACGTAAATTCTCTACACTTCTTGTTCTTAGAATAACTGCACAGCATGTTAAATCCATCTTTGCATATCAACTTACCATCTGCATTGTTAGATTTAATTTTCTAAACTCTCTTCCTACATGATTTGCATATTTAATGTTAGACTGAATTTGCATATGCTGCCATTGAAAAATCTGATGCACTATCATGCACTTTGTAAGGGGGAGTTTGTCTAGTCTCATGCATTGTCTTCATGTCATATAGGTTGATTCTGTGTTTTTAGATAAGGGGAGTAAATGCATAGCACATCACTCATTTTGAAAAAAAAAAGGGGGTGATACATTGCATATAGACAGGGGGAGGTTGCTTAATCTCTTCAGCTGTCTTTATCTGAACTCTACCTGTCCACCTATCTGATTCATCCTGTCATATCTGTGTTACCAGTGATTTCAACATCAAATGATCTCTCTTGACTATTTTTAAAGTATTCATAATCTGAATTTATACCTTATTGAGATATGTCTGCCTCTCCTAAATCTGCTGAAGGAGAGCTTCACTTCAATCCAGTCAATTCTGAACTTCTTTGCTCAAGGGCAGATTCCTTGCTGAAATCTTTCAGAATCTATGCTGTTTGTTGAAATATCAGTCAGCTCACTTGAATTACTAAGCTGAGATATGAAGTAAATCTTCAGTCTGAATACTACTTCATGAAAGTTAAAACATCTTTAATGAGAAACCTTCCATTGTACATGCTTAAGAACATTTATTAACTGGAATTGGTTTAAGTCTTATGTACTCCTGTTTGGACACAAGGAACTTGGAAATATCTGATTCAATCTCTTAATAAACTTTAACTGTCTGCTTCATGTAAATTCATGTAAGAGCTTCTGACATCTGAAAAGTTGATATCCTTGTCTACGTTGTCTGAGATATATAGTGTACTTGTTCTGAATCATGGACAGAGTAATAACTGTGGCTACTGAGAAACCTGTCCAAAGGATTGTGTCATGAAGTACCATGGTTAACTCTGCTTAAAGAGATGATTGAAAATACTGTGAAATTTGGCAGAGCAATGGCATTGTTGTATTGAGTAACTGGGGATTCTGGCCTCTGATCAAGGTGTCTCCTCATGCCAAAGATACTTCCAATGCTACCTCTGTTCTCCAAAATGGGAGAAGCAATACGGTTGTCACACTGAGAAACTGGGGTTTCGGGCCTCTGATCAAGGTGTCTCCCCATGTCAAAAGGTGTTGATAAACCAAAATTGTTCATTTAAAAAGAAAATTGAACAAGTGTAAATCAAATTCTGAAAGAACAATGTAAAATTCTGTTGCATTCTCTCATGTATCGCCTAAAACTGTCATGGAAAGTAAACTAAGTAAGATGGAAGTTGGTTGAACTAGAATTTTATATGAGCTTGTAGTTCCTTTTTATTAAGAGCTGGTTCAGATATGAGTACAATTCTTTTTGAAAAACTTGTTTACATCATTCTTAAACCATATCTGAAAATCAAGGTTTCATAAGCTTTTATAATGGAGGACTCTAGAACTTAAAAATTCTGTTCTATGAAGTTAGTATCTTGCTGAAAAGTTCAATATCTCAATTTTCACTAACTGTTGAATCTGCTCATCCTATGGCTCTTTATCACTGTGTCTTGATTCAGTGGTATTAGACTGGTTGTCATTTTTGAGAAGCACTTCTCTAAGTTTACCTTGTGTACTTGCAGTTTTTTTGGATAACCAGAGTTCATCCTTGTGGATCTCTCTTGCATCATAGATCATAAGGGCAAGATTCTCTGGTCTGTTTGAGAGACTATTTGCATAAGGGGACAGTGTGCTAGATTGTCTGATCATGTTGTTTGTCTGCATTAGCTCTATATCTTCTGCAATGTCAAAGGGGGAGTATTTGTTGCATATGCATCACTACATAAGTTGTTTAACAAAGGGGGAGAATTGATTTAATTGCTTCTGATATTGTGTTGTCCTCATCTGCTGAACTATGTTAAGTGTCTCATATGACATCTCTGGATTATTCGTTCTGCTAAAGTAAAATGGGCAGATTAGTCAAATGGGGGAGCTTTTAATTCACTCTTTTTATACAGTCTTATTCTTTCCTCTTCAACTCATACCTTTTTGCTGAAGTCAAAGGGGGAGAAATGTTTTTGATCAAGTCAGTATGACTCATAGTGTTGCCATCATCAAAAAGGGGGAGATTATTGTGTCCCTGTGATTTTGATGATAGCAAACACTATAAGTCATCATCTATTTGAATCTGCATTTAACTAGTTGGGTTATGTTAGCCTGTTCAATGGGTCGACCCCTCAGTTCATTCATCAGGATTATACAAGTCCTCATTCATTGGATGTCTATACATTGCACAGCATCCTCCAAGTCTATACAATCGTCTTTGAGCATCAAAGTCTGTACAGCCTGTCTGTCCTCATGGGTTCTGTGCTTTTAGTGCGTTGACGCACTTGGCTGACTGCGTAGACGCAATTGTGCGTCTTTCACTTTCTGTCTTGTTCACTGCGTCGACGCTGACACTGGATGCGTTGACGCATTGGCCAGTTGCCAAGGACGTGAGCATCTCGCTTGAGGAGCTGAGGCGACGCTGCACGATGGAAGCGTTGACGCCTTGGGCTGATGTCCAAAGGTCTTTTGATCAACATCAAGTCTGTACAGCATGAAGTCTGTACATCGCTTCAAGCTTCAAGTCTACACATTGGGTTGTCAGGCTTCAACTCTACATTCGGTTGTTAAACCTTGAGTCTATACACTCGATTGTTAGGTCTTCAACCCTATACATTCATTTGTCAGAGGCCTGAACTTAACTGAAGTCTATACACTGGACTTCACTTTACCAAGTCTATACACTGGCAGCTCTGCTCAAGTATATACATTCGTCTGAACTAAGTTCATTTTCCTCTATCTGTCTGCAGATGATTCAGGCCATCAAGACTTGGCACGTGATCCAAGAGGCTGAAATGCTGACACGTGGATGCAGTAGTTCAAACAATCAGGAAAGGAGCTTATAGGATTACTCTGGTGCGTCAGCGCATTCATCAAGTGGCGTCGACGCAGCAGGTTGATGGATCGACAAGGTGACCAGAGGGTGGACGCAGTTGCACAATGCGTCAACGCACTCCACACGAAACGTGAGAGGGCTGAAGCCATCTAAGTTCAGATGCTGGAACACCAATGCGTCAATGCAACATGCTGATAGCGTCGACGCAGCACGCCCATCTGTTGAAGACTTGATCACTGGATCACAAATGCGTCAACGCTGCAGGCTGATGGAGTCAACGCAGCAGACTTGAATCCTGCTGGTCGAATGTCGTTGAATTGACGGGCACGTGATCTGAGGTGCCTGGCTCGTGAACCAGGATGCTGCCACGTGGTCCGAATTTCTAGGGCAGGAAACATGGAAGCGACACTCACCCAGTGTGCTGCTGCTGATGCTATTTATACGAGTCTTTATCCTCTGTAGAAGACTGATCGAAGAAGAAGCCTGGAGAGCGAAAAAGCCCTTCGATCCAGAAAAAGAAAAGAGGAAGAAAAAGAGAAGAAGAAGAAATAGAAGAAGAGTGAGCCGGCAGAAGAAAAAGGGTTGCAGAGAAGAAGGAGAGAATAGCGTGAGAGAAAAGGAGAGCAGAGGAGAAAGAAAGAGAGATAGGGAGAGAGAGAGTTCGTGGAGAAGAAGGAAGAAGCTATTGAAGATCTGTCCTCTGGCGTCTGAATTAAATCCAAGCCAGATCTGCTCCTTTGAGAGCTACATTCTTGTTCTTCATTTACAGCCTTCCGATTGCTGTGTATTTTCCGTTTCTTATTTTTTTCTTTTTCATTTGGTTATTCTTGTTCTTCCGATTGCCCTGCTGGGAATCGGGTTTCTCCTAGTGGGTCAGGAGAAGGGAGGCTAGCCCTCCGGTTCTGGTCTTGCTGGTAGCAGGTCCTGGTGTACCCTCCGGGTTGGAGGAAGAGAGACTTGGGTCTCTGGTTGCTGGTGACTGGGTGTCACTGGTGTTCCCTCCGGTTGGGAGGAAGAGGGGAGGATGTTCCCCTGGTCAAGCTGTTTGGCAGCGTGTGTTCGCAGACTGAGTCTGCAGGTTACTAGCTTGTGCTAGTGGAAGCCTCACTCCTGTTGGGAGTGAGGGGTGGATGTAGGTCTTGGTGACCGAACCACCTAAAAATCTTCTGTGCTATGTGATTGGGCTTGTGCGATTGTTCCTTATCTTCTACCCCCTTCACAGATTGCTTTATGCATTCTTGTTTCTATCCGTGCTGAGAGTTGATTGCATTCTTCTGCTAGTTGCTTATTTAGGTGAGCCTTATGTATATTTGCTCATTGGTTTAAAAGAAAATTCAATTTGTTCTTCAGACTGTCTATCTTGCATTTGATAGTGTTCTAGTCTTTTATTGAGCGAAAAGTTTTTAAGGGTGGGATTCATTCACCCCCCCCTCTGAATCCTTGCACCGAACCTATTAGCATCCTAGCCGACGGAACCACAGACTTGGCCATACGGCTACACGCTAAACCAACGCCCTCGGGAGAGTCTCTCGATCCCGAACTAGAACCAATAGAAGAACCATGCCCCACACACACACACACCGAGCAACACCAGCCCGACTACCAGAAGACCACGCAAAGCGGAATAGACCGAGCCACCAGAACAGTAACCCACACAAAGAGAAACCCGCACTGAAACCTCTCAGGTGACATGAGCACTACCCCACTAACAATGAGACCGGAAGCATCCTCTGACGACTTACATCGTAGCCTCAAGTGTCTCCCAACTCGCCCTCAGGCGGAAATCGAGACATGGTACACTATACCACAGAACAAGGACTAACCGGGGTCATGCTCGTCAGCACTCATCCACTTCCCCCGACCACGTGTGCACACACAGACCATCTGCTCAAGGTCGGTCCTCTAGCCGATTTTGCCCCCAGCTAGACTCAATCTGCACAGGCAAGGGGCCCTCAGGTAACCAGCTTAAAAACCACTACACGGGACGAGCCTCCACCACTCCCAGGTGGGTCGGCACACAAAAACGTTAGGTCAGATCCACCAAGTGGGTAGAGTCACCAAGGAAAGAACTCGTCGCAACCACGGAAACCACCGGAGCACCATCGGTCCGTACTAAACCACCTCGAGGTGGCTCACTAGCACGAGAGCCAAGGACCATTAACCAGACAGCTAAACCACAACTGTCGGTCCACAGAAGACTAACCAAGGCATAAGATGGAAACACAAGGACCACGGTCCACGACTCCCACAAAGATACCAAGCCGTGATCATAGCCGTCACGCGGGAACACCCTCTGCAATCACGGGACTCTTATAGGCACAGTCGAAAGGAGTAGCCCGACACAAGGAAGACTGTCCACCCTCTACCAGCAGACAGGGATGGCCAACACCAACACCCCGGCACCAATAGAACACACAGGACCACGCAGACATGCAACCCACAAGGCAATTCCTCATACGGACAACCCGAAAGACCAAAACGCAGAACCTAACACCCCCGGGATGAAGGGGACTGGGCGGCCAAGTGCTATCCGCCCAGAGGGCTTGGTGGCGAGACCTGTGGCTGCCCAATAGGACTGAGCGGCCAAGGCACTAGCCGCCCATAGCTGGGCACACTCAGGCCTGGGCGGCCACCCAGATGGCTGCCCAGAGGGCTGGGCGGCCAGACCACCGGCTACCCACCTTGGGAAGAAGACAGGGCCTGGGCGGCCACTACCCTGGCCGTCCAGCCTGGGCAGCCACCCCTTTGGCCGCCCAGACAAGGGCTTCAAAAAATGGAGAAAATGGCAAGACGGCCACCCTGATGGCCGCCTGGGACCCTGGGCGGCCAGACCCATGGACGTATAGCCCTGGACGCGACGGCCACCTCTGTGGTCATCTCCTACTAATTTCATGGAAAAATGCCATCCGAGGTCACCCAGAGCTTGATCGAAGCCCCATTTGTCGCCGGACGAAGGGGCAAACCTGGGGAATCATCCCCGAACCATTCTACCACTGGAAAGCCCAATACAAACCACAAATCAAGGGTCAAAACAGTCGCTCAACCCCAGGCATGCTTAAACCCCAAAAAGTAAGAGAGACTCCCACTCTCGCCCTCACCTGGCATGGAATAGAAGGGGAAAACACGCGGGAGGGCTACCTGAAACGTGCTTCAAACCTCACCTAAAAGCTCGATCCGATGAACGCCCCGCAGCCAACTTCTCACGAACGCTGCCGCCACCACCTCAGGTCCAGCACACCTCACCTCCGGGTTCATCCTCGCTGCACACCACCGTCGTTGCACCACCACGCGCCCCCTTCGCCATCTCCGTCGGTCGCCGGAGTGAGAAGGGATAGTGAGAGGGAGACGGGAGGAGGTGCGGAAGAAGAAACACGGGAGGGGGAAAATGAGGGAACGGATGGGGAAAGGGGTTAGGGTTATAATATTTTACTTATTATATTATATTATATTTATCTTCTTTCCTTTTTATTCCTTTTATAAAATCACAAGAGCTCCGAAAAAATCCCGAAAATAAGGATCCGACCCAAAAAAATTCTACGAAAATGTAGGACCGCTCCACGCACTACCACAGACCCAAAACAACCGAGAACCGCACAAACAAAGGGTCCAAAAAACCATTATAAAAAGTTTGAATCCCACTCAGACACGATCCGCGACCCACGGAACCAGATCCAAAAATCCATGGCGTTACAGAGTTGATCACCATGTGTGATTCCCGATGATAATCTATAATTACGGGGTTCGATCTTTACCTTTGTGACGTTCAGATCGCAGAGAAGTGGAAACAATCTCTTGTGGTGATAATCAACTGCGCAAGTGCACGGCCTCTAGCGGTATTCACACGGGCACAAACAGTGGAATCCTCTCTTCGCCGCGCCCCACGAACGATCTCCTCCGCATCACCTCCATGGTCTCTACACTAGAGACGAGAGGGAGAAGAGAGAGAGGAGAGAGAAGGGGTGGCCCATGGGGAAACCCTAGATGCTTGGCCCAGAGTTCTCCCATCGCAACTATTTATAGACTTCTCGATCTTTCACAAAAACCCTAATAAGTCTAATATTGTGAATGTACTTCCACCGTCCATAACGTTAATGTGTGTGACCCTATAGGCCCAATGTCAGTCTAGTTTTAGGCCTAATAAGCTTAAGATGTCTTTCTTAGTTTTTCCACATTAATAATTAATATGAAATTAATTATTTAATCATCTCATGACTTAAATAATTAATTAATCATCTTAAGATGAATGATCATCTCATTATTCCTATGATGGGCTTTCGGGCCACGGTAAACACCAAATAACACTCTGTAACCCTAGAAGACAAAGTGGTTCTATAAAACCACTCTAGGACCATGCCGTCAACAGTTACTACACTGCTATAGTCCTTCATTCATACCCAATGCCCCTGGTCATAATTAAGGGTATGGTCATACTGGCAAACCCCTCTTGTCTATGACCTGATGAATGTACTCCAAGTCCTACTGGAAAACTCCTTTTCCACAGAACTATCTACCTTGGCCAAGGATTTAACTAAGTATCATTCATAGGGCATTCTCTCTCATGTCATATCCGAGAGTGAATGATCCACTTTTGTCACTCAATTACCTTCACATGTATTCCACTGTATCCGAATACCTGAGCATCTAGGACTTATGGATAAAATCCCTTTGCTAGGAATCAAAATATAGAAGTCCTCATGCAAGGTATCTTTCGTGACTCATGTCCAAGGATCAACTGTGCTACTATGACTAAAGAATCTCTTGGTTGACAGTTAGATATAATTATCATCCAGAGATTCATGATCGGATTAGTTCGGTGAACTGTATTCTTGTAATGGGCACCTGCAGTTATATCTTAGTGTCTCTACACCAGTGACTGTGAGATCAGTCACCCTCATCATCTGAGAGGATATCATGTGCACTGGTCTATCCGAATTCTTTGATGTCCTATCTCAAAGATCCTATGACCAGGAACATTTAGAACACATGCAACTAGAAGGTTGATCTAACTATCATAATCTCATTATGATCCAATCTTCATAGCATGCGTTCAAGGACTTCATTACATCAAGGGGTAATACACATAAATAAGACATAATGAAGAAATTGCTATAATTACTAATGAGAATTTATAGGAAATGGTGCCATCACTTCATAAGTGATTGACTTGTAGGGCATACACTTCTTTCAACCATATGGCCGGTGAGGCATTGCACATCCCTTACCCGCTCTGGCCACTTCATTTCTAATACTGCCCGGATCTAGTCGGGGTTTGCTTCGATTCTTCGGTAGGTTACTAGGAAATTGAGGAACTTACTAGACCTGACTCCGAATGTGCACTTGCTCAGGTTGAGCATCATGTTGTACCTTTGGAGAATCGTGAATGTCTCTGCCAGATCCTCCATATGTCTGGTCGCGTGCAGGCTCTTGACGAGCATATCACCGATGTAAACCTCCATATTGCGGCTGATGTAGGCGTCGAATATGTGGTTGATGAGACGGTGGTACATAGCTTCAGCGTTCTTCAAGCTAAATAGCATGCACATGTAGTAGTAAAGTCCATGGTTGGTGACGAACGCAGTCTTGTCTTGGTTAGGCTCATGCATGCTAATCTGATGGTACCCGGAGTAGGCATCCAGGAAACTTAGCATCTCATGCCCGATCGTTGCGTCTACCAGCTGATCGATCTGTGGCATTAGGAAGTTATCCCACGGGGTGGCTTTGTTAAGGTCCATGTAGTCTATGCACGTACGCCACTTCCCGTTGCTCTTGGGAACCAAGATCGCATGGGCGACCCAGTCTAGATACTGGGTGGGCCGGAGGAGTCCTGAGCGCAACTTCTCACTCACCTACTTCTTTATGATTACCTGTCGCTCAGGGTTACAACGCCTTCTGCATTGTTGAATCGGGCGGCAGCTCGGATCCCGCTTTAGTTGGTGAGATGATCTCTGGTGGGATCCCGGGGAGGTCGTCATCGAACCAAGCGAACACGTCCTAGTTTTCAATCAGGAAGCGCTTGTAGACCTCCTTCTCCTGCTTGGACAACATCAAGCCAATGCGAAGGGTTCTGCTTGGATCTTCCCCTACTTGCATGAGGTAGAGGTCCTCGGTTGGCGTACTCTCATTGGGCCCAGGATCCTCCATTCTGGCTTTCTTCTCAGGGGGAGCATCCTCGGCTCACCTTTCCTTAGTGGAGATCAAATAACATCTTCAGGATTCTCTCTGATCATCCCGAACTTCCCCCACCCCATGGGGAGTGGGGAACTTTAGCTTTTAGTGGTACGATGAGGGGACACCTCATGGTATGCCAATGATTCCTCGCCCGATTATGGCATTGTACCTGGTCATTCCACGCACGACTGCGAAGTCAGCCAGAAAGGTCACATCTTGGGAGGCGGTCCTGAAATTGATCGGAAGAGAGATGTATCCTTCTGGGCGGACGATAGTGCCAGAAAACCCATATAGGGGTGTGTGCAGTGGTGTTATGCGCGTCAAATCCACACCCATCAGGACAAGATAGTCGTAGGAAATCATGTCAGGCCCGCTTCCATTATCCCCAAGAATCCTTCGTACAGTACATTGATTAATGGTCATAGACACCACAAGGGCGTCAGAGTGGGGAGTGGTCACATCCACTAGATCATCGTCCGAGAAGACTGTAGGTGCTGGAAAGGTAGGGCCTCTCTGAAATGTTGCTGGGCCTACAATGCACGGGTTAGAAAGATAGAAATGGGGTGATGGCCAGCGATTTATGCCTGAGCCTCACAGGGATCGGATGATCGCGAATGCCTTTGAAACGGAAGAATATGGGTTCTTCCTATCCTCACTCTCGGTCGGCCAAGAACGGGGAGCTCTGGGAGTCGGTGATGAAGTTCCTGCAAGTTAACCAAGAAACAGAGAAAGTAAACCCATTAGACTTTGATAGTGTAGTATATGCTCAAACCAAAAGAAAAACATGCAATTGGGGGTGATCGTACCTGGAAGGGGGATGGCCGAGACTTTCGACCATCCGCATTCCCTATGTTTTGGGAGAAAACCTCTTTGAATAGGAGCTAGGCAAGTCTAGTATGCATATAATGCAGTAAAATGAACTAAAATGCAGCAAGATAGGGAACAAAGGAAGAAAGATAGGGTTTTTCTGTTGACTGATAGGAGGCGGCCAAGCTCATGGCCATTCAGAGGTGGTGGGCGGCCATGTTGATGGCCACCTTCAACATGGATGAAGCTCTTCAGCGGGATGGAGGTGAGGAAGGGTTCTCGGAGCTCTCACAGCCTCCTCAGCTCACCGAGCTGCATGCCTCTCCTGCCCCAAATGTCCAACCCCCTCTCGACTATTCCGAATGGGGTCTTTGTATATGGGGGATTTTTTTCCGTGAAAACACTTCAAACATAGAGTCAAACTTATTCTTTTGATCAATCCAAAGGCGAGGATGTGTCAGATTACGTGTGCCTTGACCCCCAAGTGGGAATGACTACAGTGTACATGCCTGGAGTGGGCGAGATCGTGGAGTTGATGGGCAGTTACCATGAGGCGGCCAGGTCGATGGCCATTTTATGGGGAGCTTCAGAATTGGGCTGCTAGGAGTCTGGCCCCCTTGAGGTCTGCGCGGCTAGTACCCTGGACACCTTGGTCGGCAGGGCGGCCAGGCATCTGGCTGCCTTACGATTCTGGGCAGCCAGTACCCTGGCCGCCTAGAGAACTGGGCACAACGCATAATAACACATCAAAAAATTCACGAAAGTTCAGGGTGGAGCCTACCTAGATAAAGATGAGACCCCACACTCCCAATCATCCAAGAAAAAGTGTCACTTCTATGATGACTAGATGAGGTCTGCAGGATGTCCGAAATTAGGCATCTACAAAGATGATCAGATCCTTGAGGCGGTCTCGTGTGGGTGAGTTGCAGCGGCTTTCATCACTGTAATCCACTTGGTTAACTCTGGATGCATATCCTCGATGCCCCCTCAAACTATCCCCTTTCGATGCTGGCCCCCCAGAAATCATCAGGATCTCCTTCCCATTGGGTCGATTGTCAATGGGGGGAGGAGTCCAATCCTTATGTTGTCACTTTTCTGCATTCTTGGTGACAAATTTGTCAAGGAGTCCTCCCCATATTAAATCCTCGATCGCATCCTTTATTTGGACGTAGTCGGCAATGTCGTGGCTGTGGTCATAGTGAAAGAAGTAGTACCTTCTCCGGTCCCTGGTTCTTGGGTCAGACTTCATCTTCGAGGGCCACAGGAGGTAGGGATCCTCTCCAATCTCCATGAGGAACTGCTTCGGTGGGGCCGTCAGGGGTGTGTAGTGTCAATATTGGCCCCTATCCCTAATCCCCTACTGGTCACGGTGCTCTCGATCGTGTCGCTCTTGTTTGCTTCTCCCTTCTCGTGGGGAGTCTACAGACCTCTTACGATTAGGTTGACCAGTCCCGGCTGGCTGGCTCAATGCTGCATTGCTCTCCTCGCAACTGGCATGCTTTTGGGCCAGGGTGAGGAGGTCCACTAAGCTCGATGGGGCCTCTACCCCGAGCGATCATCAGAGAATGGGGTCTCGGGTGCCTTGCATTAATGGAGTCGTGGTGATGCTGACTTCGAGGCGAGGAATGCGAAGGGCCTCCTTCCGAAAGTGGGACACATAGTCCCATAGGGGGTCTTCGTGCCCTTGCTTGATGGCGAGCAGACTCACCTCTGACTTGGATTCCTTCCGATAGCCGATGAAGTACTTCTTGAACAACTTCTTCAGTTGTTGGAAAGAGGTGATGGTTCCGGTGGGCATGGACTCGAACTAGGTCCGAGCGTTCTCTCATAAGGTCATGACAAACGCCAAGTAGTTCATGACGTCTGAGGCTCGGTGGAACACTAGGTTTGATTCGAAGCCTTGCATGTGGTCGGTGGGATCGAAGGTGTCATCGTACAGGGTGAACCTCTACTACACTGAAACTTCGAGGGAATGGGAGCCTCCATGATCTCCCTGGAGAAGGGGGCTTGGAACTCCAAGTTGTCAATGACGAGCCCCCTAGTATTAGCGGTTCAGAGGATATCTAGGTAACATAACTTCCCCTCTAGTTCATGCTGCACCTCCTCATAGCGTCCCATCCGCTATGCCATCTCTGGGTTGGAGTGGAGAGGACTGCGGGGCCACGGAGTGGGCAAGTTGTGTGGGTGTTGAGAGTGTGAGGTGGAGACGTGGGAGGGCTTGTGCTCTCGTCGAGATTTCGCTATGGTGGGGGCACCTCCATTTTGGGGAAGCTTCGTCGGGGCGCAGTCTTGCCTCGCAAGTCGATTGAGTATGTCCTGACGCAACTCGATCAACGCCTGGAGGTGGCTGAGTTGAGAAAGATGCTTCTTGAGATCCTTGTCGAGAACTCGTGGCTTAGTGAGATCCCCAGGCCCCTTGGCAATTGCTAGTGTTGCGGTAGCTTCCATGGGACGCCATGACTTTCTGCTCGATCCCACAGACGGCGCCAAAAGGTGTAGAGGTAGGAAAGTGCTTCCCAGTCCCCGTTCCACACTATTAATATTTGTTTGTTGAGGAAGAGCAATCGGCCATGATGCGGGATGGGACACGAGCCTAGGACTCTAGCTCGCAACTCGTCCCTAAGTGAGGAAACATAGGATCATACGCGGTTGAGAAACCGACAATGACTTGGGGGTACTCGGCTCTTCTGCGTGTACTCGAACTGAGTCACGAGACGGGTTCACTCAGTCACTCTCGCAGTGCAACGGTGATAAAAAATAAATATCGAGCTAATAATCCTATCACTCTAGCAGCGGCATTCAAAAGTATACGAAATAAGCAAATGCCTACGAGGAGGGCGGCGAGTGTACCTCCACGCTCCGGGCATAGGGAAGACAATCCCGGCCAAGTACGGTAACTCCCGGTAAAAATATTACAATAATTATAGAATTTAATTTGCTGCCCACTCCACGCAGGGAGGTAAAGGGCTACACAAGGGGCCCGGGAGGACCGATCTTAGGTTGACGGGCAGCAATCGGGACGGCTCCGGTGGTAGCGCACGCCGACAACTGTGCGGCCTACGTTCTGGTGGGTGTCGCCGAGTGGGCCCGGAGTGGCACCGCTATGACGGGGATGCCTGGAGAGATGATCCCTGGGAAGGGGTCGTACTGGTTCGCCTTGTGGAAGGCGAGTCGGTCGGCCGGGCGGTCGATGCGGCTTGCTGTCCATGGGCTGATTCTTCTATCCCTACAGCGCGCGACCCGGCGAGCATGGCTGCTGCGATCAGCCTGACCTCTGATTGACGCGAGACTAGTGCCGTTGGAAAGCACTTTTAGAGAGCTACGACTCAAGGCCAGAGAAGGAATTTTGTCTATCTCTGTAATGGCCTTGGTCCAATTTACAACCTGATGGTTCACAGAACCAGATCTGGCAGGACATGTTTGGATCTTCCTGAGAATGGGCGTTGACCGAAACTAAAACTTCAGATCCAGGAGTTGCCCCTTTATAAAAGTTAGAGAGGGAGAAGTAAGAAGATGCCAATATTTTTTTTTGGATTTTCTAAGGGTGGTTTGACAGGGGAAATGGATTTTTCACTGGGTAGGGGTCGGATCTAGACTACACAGGACAGAACAGATTTTGGCCTGAGTTTTAATTTTTTCAGAGGGGAAAATAACTTCTAAATTCGTGGAAAATTTTGTGGAGGTGGATTTTGGTGGGTAGAACACCCTGTCCAAATTTGAGCTCAATTAGAAATGGTTAAGGGGGTCGAACAAAGGAAGAACATGGCTGCTGTAACAAGATCTGCACAGATGGCAGGTTGTTGGGGGTGGAAAGAAGGAAATGGTAAAAATAGCAAACGTAGGTTTAATGGGCTGAATTTTTTTGTGGAGGATGGGGGGGACGTGGGGAACTCACCCTCTGATTTTGGACATGACCTAAACTCCTGATGGAGAGCTAAAATTCATGCTTTACTGTTCTATCCAGGGGTGGACAGAACACCGAAGAAGCGGCGGTGGCGGTGCGATGGCGGCGGGGGCGGCGGAGCTGAGCATCTCACTCAGAGAGGGGGTGATAGGGGATACTTCACACCTCTAGAATTGGTAGGAATCCATCTGCAAGGGGAGAGGAAGAGAGAGGGGCGCCCTTGGCCAAGAACAAGCTCTTGATTTTTCTTCTCATTAATTCTCATAAAATGGGAAATACAAGGTATTTATATGAAAATGCAAATGACCTAAACTATCCTCAGATCAAGGTTAGGGGAGGGGCATACAAGGGATAGAACATATTTAATTCTCCCATGTGTTTTCAAAAAATAAAAATCTTTTTTTAAGGGGGCCGCCCCCTTGACTTAATGGGGAGGAATCTAGACTTTTCCTCCTCTTTGTCCCCTTGAATGGTCAAGTCTTCTAGAAGCCCACCTTGGACATTTGACTAGCCCCACATGGGCCCTATGGCTTAGGTGGACCAATGGGAGAGAGGATGAGGGGCCCCCACTGGATCTACGGGACTTTTGCAAATAAACCCAAAGACTTCTAAGGACTAACAAATTGGCTTATAAAGCCTTACAATTGCAAACCCAATAATGCAATGGTATAAATGCAAACTAAAAGGACACAAATATAAAATAAAAATGTTAGTGCTCGGCGTTGATTCCCATCAATTCTCTCCGGGTGGGAAGAACTCGACCCCGTCGAGTAAGGGGTGCGGTTGCTCGAGTAGCTCCGATGGATCCGTCACCGAACCTGGAACCGCGGAGTACACTCCACTCCAAGTAATCGACACCTGCTCATCTCGTATAGATTCGATATGCTCACGCTGCTGGGGAATGAGGCTAGAGGTGGACACTCCGGGGTGGGGTCACTCTCGAAGGAGGGAGGCGGCTCAAAGACTGACTAGGAATCACCGCTGGGTTACTTTATGTGACTAGATCTGAGACATAGAATGGTAGAGCCGATCCTAAATTTTGGCAAGTCTACAACGTACGCATTGGATCCGACTTGCCTTGCACTCGAAAGGGACTAACATCGCGAGCTGACATGAGACTGACTCGACTCGATGCATGCAAACTCACTATGCACTCGAAAGAAAAACACGGACTCACACATGACCCAAAACAAACATATTGTTAGTCCGACTCATACAAATGTAATGGTGGACCAGGACATCCAAATGTGTGCCATGCATACACAAGATGCAACCGGTGGTAGGCAGAATAGGGGAGTCCTAGACATCCCAATGTGATCCACTCATGCACGGATGACCCTTTGGATTTGGGAGGTTTGGGTGGGCCAGGAGGGTTGGATGCATCTTCTACATCATCCCTATATGTGGGTATCTTGTGCCAATGAACGGGCTCCTGACTTAGTGTGGTAGGGGACTTCCCTAATGAGGTGGACCGACCCGTGGGGAAGGGGTGTGGTAGGGGACTTCCCTAATGAGGTGGAATGGAGGTTGTGGGCCAAGAGGCCTACTAAAAAGGGATCGAAGGGATCAAAGAATGTGTGACCCCTCGATATGGATTCCCTCATCTCAAGTCTAGAAGGTGTTAATGGTCACCTTCATCCATTGTGGCTAAGGGAACAACGGCCTCGTATAGCAGATAAGGGTCCTCCCTTGGGACAAATGGAATGAAGGTAGGCTCGGCCGACATGGGGAGGAACAAAAGAACCTCCGTGGTGACATGACCCACGGTGTACACAGAGGTAATGGACCCCAACGCGGGATGCGTGAAGCTACTACTCGTGGACTGGTCGAAGCCGGGGGCCAACATATGCGTCAACTTCCATTGGCAATCTAATCCCGTAAGAAGGTCATCTAATGTATCAACATGGTGACTAGACCGGAATGTGGTATGGAATGAGTTGACAGGCACTAAAGGTAAGTGTGGGGTCCATGGGTAGATAGCAAGGTGGGACCAAACCTATCTTGAGCCAGCTAAGTAGTGGCTCGGCGATGAAAAGCATTCCCGTTAAAAACACGGGTGGCTCGGGCTGAGGTGGCTCCGAATAAAGATCGGAAGGTGAGGGTGATAGCAATGGAGCTCTCATGGGTAGGGAAGGAATGTCCTCTTCGAGGGGAAGAGGTCCTTGGGGTGGCACCGGGATGTGAGGCTCGGGTAGGAATCCGTCAATTTGATTACACGTCCTATCCAACCGATCCGAAATGGTTTTGAAAAGTTTGGCAATGGTCGGGTTTGGAGTAGGGGTATCGTGATGGACTCGCCCATAATCACTCGGCCTAGGATTGGGCTTAGGCTCGTCTACATGTGGGGCTCTTTGCCTCCGACTATGACGTACTTGATTGGAAGAGATTGGGTGGGGTCGGTTGGAGGTGACTGGGCCGGGTAGGTACACCCTCCTAAGCTCGCCCTTCATCTCTCGCCATGACTCTATAGGCCTTTGTCTCCTAATTTCCATAAAATATTCTATGTCCGTTCATATTTTGGTGGCTTCGTAAAAAAGTCGCCTTGTGGCTAAGTCGACTTGCATGGCATCGGACATAATGTAACACTCAAAGTATGTGTCCATAGTGGCTTCCCAATCTAGGTAGTCACTCGGGACTTTGGAGCCATAGAAGTCCCGGGTTGCGGGCCTACGGGGGTGGTGGGGTTAGGCCTCCCATCTTTGGGCGTATCGCCACCATGCATAAGATGTGGGCTTTTGGGGATCCATGGGACACGGGGAACTATAAGATGGCCATACCGACACTTGGACAAGACACTAGACACGACTCTAAAATGCGTTGCAAGGTTGGAATGCCGACTCGACTACAAACCTAGAATTAACCAATAGACGGTACTTGGCGGAGTTACGGGATCCGAAGATACTCTCTCGCAAGTGTGCGACCTTCCCGATAGGCGTAACCTAACGTTCGGGCAACACCTTTTGATATACCGGATTTTGGGATGCAATGCAACCTTGGACCGACTTAAATGACTCTTGTTTTTTGTTTTTAAACAGATAGTATCCTAGACTCAACTTGCTTTGATACCAATTTGATGCATGACGGGACATGAACCTGGGACTCTAGCTCGCAACTCATCCCTAAGCGAGGGAAACGTGGGATCGTGCGCGGTTGAGAAACTGGCAATGAGTCAAGGGTACTAGACTATTCTGTGTGTACTCGAACAGAGTCACGGGACGGGTTAATCACTCATTCTCGCAGCGGTGATAAAAAATAAATATCAAGCTAATAATCCAATCACTCTAGTAGCGGCATTCAAAAGTATACGAAATAAGCAAATGCCTACGAGGAGGGTGGCTAGTGTACCTCCACGCTCCGGGCGTGGGGAAGACGATCCCGGCCAAGTATGGTAACTCCCTGTAAAAATATTACAAAAACTACAGAACTTAATTTGCTGCCTGTGGACGCACTTTTTATTTAACAATTATTTTATTCGTTTGTTGGTTTATTAAGTGCGTGGGCGTGCCAGTCACAAAGTGATGATTTATTCGGGCTTCGTGGAAGCCCATGGTGCGCTCGACCTAACTTCATCAGACGATTGTGTGGTTCGTGTCGGGACCAAAGCCCGCCATGCCATAAAGGTCATGACGTCATTTACATCCCCCATACGAGGGAACACCCTTGATTAATTGCCGAAATTAGGGGCCCTGCGGCCGAAAGAAATAATACTAACTGTGCGAGAAAGGGACAGGAATAAATCATACTAAAGTCCGCATCCGGATACGACCCATTAGCCATGTCAGTCACTCGTGGACCCTTTTCATATTTGGACACGGGTCCGTGATAGAAACGCGACGGAAAACCCAGGGTGAATCCGTTCAAATGTCTACCGAATGCACGGCAATTTTAATAGCGGCTAGGAAGGGCTCCGGGGCAAGAAATGAATCGGTCTGATTGGAATGTCAGCCCAAGACTAGGTCGGGGCCTGGCCATGTCAGGATGATTCCCAAGACTCGGGCCCGGCATGAGAGGGCGACGTTAATGTTCCTTCTGCGTCGGGTCACGGAGAGAGATGGGGCTGCAATGTGGACCCTACCATTTTTCTTATCTGAGATTTTAATTATATGTTCCTCTCTTTCCTCTTACTGTTCATGTCTTCTTTATGCATTTATTCCGAATGATTTCCTCCCCCCTTTTGTTTATTATTATTATTTTTATCATCACTGTTCCACATTTTCGTTTGTTTCCTACGTATATACGAATTTCTTTATTTATCACAACTTCCATTAATTTATTTATTATCATTGTTATTATTACCAATATCATCATCATTATATGTTATATGTGTATGTTTCCCAGAGAGAGAGGGCCGCTGGAGAGTGTACCGGCAAGGGGTATGGGGGGGCGTGCCGATGAGGGCGTCCCAAGGTGTACCGATGAAGGGAGAAGAGGATGCGCCGGGGAAGGCACCAAGGAGAGTGTGCCGGCGAAGGTAGAAGAGGGTGCGCCGGGGAAGGCACCAAGGAGAGTGTGCCGGCGAAGGTAGAAGAGGGTGCGCCGGGGAAGGCACCAAGGAGAGTATGCCGGCGAAGGTAGAAGAGGGTGTGCCGGGATAACTCAAAGTCTGTACATCACCTACTAGAGTCTGCACATTATCTATTGGCTACAACTCAAAGTCTGTGCATTGGATGCCAGCACACACGCAGAGTCTGTACGTTGTCCATGTACTGCAACTCAAAGTCTGTACACCGGCTGCTAGCACACACGAAGTCTGTACGTCCCTCAGCCCAAAGTATATACATTGGCTGGACGCTGCGACACGAAGTCTGTACATCGGCTGGTTGCTGCACACAAAGCCTGTACATTCATCAGCCCAAAGTCTGTACATTGGCTGGTTTATCGGCTCGAAGTCTATACATTGGTGGTCACTGCAGCACAAAGTCTGTACATTCATCAGCCCAAAGTCTGTACATTGGCTGCATTCATCAGCTCAAAGTCTAGACATTGGCAGGTCACCGAAACACAAAGTCTGTACATTCATCAGCTCAAAGTCTATACATTGGCAGGTCACCGAAACACAAATTCTGTACATTCATCAGCTCAAAGTCTATACATTGGCCGACTCAAAGTCTGTACGTTGTCCATTGGCTGCAGCTCAAAGTCTATACATTGGCCAGCTCAAAGTCTGTACGTTGTCCATTGGCTGCAGCTCAAGGTCTATACATTGGCTAGCTCAAAGTCTATACATTATCCATTGGCTGCAGCTCAAAGTCTACACATTGGCCAGCTCAAAGTCTATACAATGTCCGTTGGCTGCAGCTCAAAGTCTATACATTGGCCAACTCAAAGTCTATACATTGTCTATTGGCTGCAGCTCAAAGTCTATACATTGGCCAGCTCAAAGTCTTTACGTTGTCCTTTGGCTGCAGCTCAAAGTCTATACGTTGTCCATTGGCTGCAGCTCAAAGTCTATACATTGGCCAGCTCAAAGTCTGTACGTTGTCCATTGGCTGCAGCTCAAAGTCTATACATTGGCTGGCTCAAAGTCTGTACGTTGTCCATTGGCTGCAGCTCAAAGTCTATACATTGGCCGGCTCAAAGTTTGTACGTTGTCCATTGGCTGCAGCTCAAAGTCTATACGTTGTCCGTTGGCTGCAGCTCAAGGTCTATACATTGGCCAGCTCAAAGTCTGTGCGTTGTCCATCGGCAACAGCTCAAAGTCTATACGTTGGCCAGCTCAAAGTCTGTACGTTGGCCAGCTCAAAGTCTGTACGTTGCTTGTTGCTGTGTTCGTGCATCAATCTGCCAAGTCTATACATTGTGTTCTACTTCGAAGAGACAGTGGAAGAAGAAGTGAGACGGAGAGAGGAGTGTGCCGCTGAAGGGCCGAGAAGGTGTGTCGTTGAAGGGCTGTTAGAGCGTACCGCTGGAGGGTTGATAGGTTGTACCGGCGAAGGCTGTAACATGTGTGCCGATGAAGGTCCACTCCTCCTTTACTTATTTTAAGGCTTTTCTTTTCTTCCTTTCTTTGGTTTTTTTGTAGTTTTATACAAGTCTTTCCTCCCCTTTTTTTTTGCAATCTGTTGTTGTTCTATTTATTTGTTGCTTTTGTTGTCTTTTGGTGTGTATTTATTATCCCATTTGTTTGTTGCATCCTTTTACCTTTTAACGTCTTGTTACTTTCTAACAAAAATTCGGCAGCATCTCCCCTTGACCCGAGCGTAAGGGAGATAAAGGGAACGCGCCCACATGGAGTGGCGGAACCCGACAACTGGAGGTGGGCGCCCGAGGGCAGCAATACCTTAATAAAACCTCAGAAAAACACGGGGAAAACAACGAGCCGAAGACCTCTAAGACTGGACATGGTGTATGGGGGGTTAGCCAAGGCATGCCGGCTAGGTACGAGCACAGGGTGCTTGAGGGGTGTACCGGGCAAGGGAGAGGCCAGGTGTGCCGCTGGGGCACCAAGGGGGAGTGTACCGCTGGGGGGCTACTATGGGTGTGTCGGCCAAGACGCCGGAAGGGTGTGCCACTGGGGAAAAGTGCAAGTGCACCGGATAGGGCTCCAAAAGGGTTGGTCTGCTAACGGGGCGGGGTGTTAGACCAATCAAACCCACAGGGACTTTCGGCAAGAGGAAAAAAAGGTTCAAAGGGGCAGACACAGGTGAAGGCACTGGGCTTTACAAGGGGAGGTTCGTGACCTCAAACCATTCAAGATGATGCCACATCCGGAGGAAACCGTCGGCATGAGGGATGAACACAAACACCGAAAAGTAAAGGGAAAGGCGATCAAACGCACTGTGGCTCAAAACCAACGAGACAAAGAGACAACCCACTGAGGGGGACGATCTTCATTCATGGGGGAGCAAAGGGCCGTAGCCGTCCGCATGCATTACAAAACACGCCCGAGCTAAAGCTACGGGCAACAAAGAAAACCAAAGAACAAAAGAACGGAGAAGGAGAAAACAAAGAACAAAAGAAGAGGAGGTGTTGGGGATCGAGGGAGGGACGACCGTCCACTACTCTTTCCCCCACCTTCCCCTGCTACATCAAGCCCTCTCTCTCTCTCTCTTACTCTCTTCTCTTTGCCTGGTGGTTGTCGGAAGACTCCACGCCGGAGTCCTCTCCCTTCTCTTCTCTCTTCTCCTTCTTCTCGTAGGTGGCTTTGTGTCTCTTCGTCTCTTCTCCCTGTGTGCCTCCTCTCTATGTATGGGCCTCTCCTCCTTCTTCTTCACCGGAACAGGAGTGGTTTTATACTCCCAGCAGCGGGAGCCCTCGAGCATGGCAGTCGGAGGCGGGAAGCGGCTGGTCATGATGGGGTTTGACTTCCCCCGTCCTGGATGTCAGGGGAGTAGCCTGTGTGGCCCAACCTCTGGTTGACACCTCGGACAGCTCACTACGCGCCAAGGATACGTAGGGCATGGGTGTCACATCGTTCGACCGTTGAAACGCCTTCACGCTGTGTCGCTGGCGGGCTCAATAAGTGTGCTGCAGGAGGGCCAAAAGGGCGTGCCGCTGAAGCCCCAAATGGGCGTGCCGCTGAAGGCCCAACTGGGCATGCTGCTGAAGCCCCGAATGGGTGTGCCGCTGAAGCCCCAAATGGGCGTGCCGCTGAAGCCCCAAATGGGCGTGCCGCTGAAGGCCAAATGGGAATGCCGCTGAAGCCCCAAATGGGCGTGCCGCTGAAGGTCAAATGGGCGTGCCGCTGAAGGCCAAATGGGTGTGCCGCTGAAGGCCACTAGGGGTGCATTTCTGAGCCCGTTCTGAGCCCGTTGTGAGCCCGAGTCATGGCCCATTTGATTTCCTCCGTGGCCTGTGGTTTGCGAGGCCCTTGGTGGTTGATTTCTCTTCACTGTCGTGACTCCGGAGACGGCTTCATGGCTGTGTGTGTATTTAGAGAGTCCGGATGGCCTTCCCTTCTTCACAGTCTCTTCAGTTGACTTTGTTGTTGATGCTGGACTAGTTGGGACATATAATAGTACAATTTTGCATGTCCACAAATGCCCCCCACCCCACGGGTAGCGCAGGCGAAGGATAAGCCAGGCGGTGCCCGTGGGTGTACTTGTCTCTTCTTTCCTTTGTTGGCGTCGACAGGGTGTCGGGAGCTGATGTGGTATGCTTGTCTCTCTTCTCTTCATCAGTGCCGACGGGGTGCCGGGAACTGAAACAGCATGTTGGTCTCTTTGTCTCTTCATCAGGGCCGACGGGGTGTCAGAAATTGACATAGCTTATTGTCTTTTGGTCTCTTCGTCGGCGTCGACAGGCTGCCGGGAGCCTGACATGGTTTGTTGGTCTCTTTGTCTCTTCGTCAGCGCCGACAGGATGTCAAGAACTGACATGATATGTTGGTCTCTTTGTCTCTTCGTCAGTGCCGACAGGGTGCCGGGAGCTGACTTGGTTTGTTGTCTCTTGGTCTCTTCGTCAGTGCCGACAGGGCACCGGGAACTGACATGGTTTGTTGGTCTCTTTGTCTCTTCGTCAGTGCGACAGGGTATCGGGAGCTGACCTGTTTTGTTGATCACTTTGTCTCTTCGCCAGTGCCGACAGGGTGTCGGGAGCTGATCTGGTTTGTTGGTCTCTTTGTCTCTTTGCTAGTGCCGACAGGGTGCTGGGAGCTGACCTGGTTTGTTGATTTCTTTGTCTCTTCGTCAGTGCTGACAGGGTGCCGGGAGCTGACCTGGTTTGTTGATCTCTTTGTCTCTTCACCAGTGCCGACAGGGTGTCGGGAGCTGACCTGGTTTGTTGATCTCTTTGTCTCTTTGCCAGTGCCGACATGGTGTCGGGAGCTGACCTGGTTTATTGATCTATTTATCTCTTTTCTTTTCTCTTTTTTTTTGAACCACATTACCGGTACAAGCGCCCTTTCGGGTTTTCACCGGCACTGGCCCCCTCTTGCTTTTGCCCACGCGCCCTCTCGAGTTTTCACGTGGCGGGGTACCCGATTTTACCCGTACCGCCCTTTCGGGTTTTCGCCATGGCTGGGTTGTTGCCATTTTTGCCCTTGCCCCTGAGTAGGGGCAAGTCCGGCGGTGTATCTCTATTTTTAACCCCATTTTCTTTTCTTCTTTTTTTTTTGACGAGCGAGTGATATGCAAGTGTCGGCTAGGGCACGAAGCCTTGCGCCGGAAGGTAAGGCTCATTCGTTGGCAAGAAGAAAATGCCAGCGCAACGGGAGAGTTCATGCCGATTCGGACGTAGGGTCCGTAATGGCAATATGGAGTGGGTGGCTAGGGAACGGAGCCTTGCGCCGGAAAGGGGTTTATTTGCTGGCAAGGGATGAATGCCAGCGCAAGGATAGAGGTTCTGTCGATCCGCGCGTAAGGCCCGTAATGGCGATTTTGCATGAGAGGAGGTGGTTGGGGCACGAAGCCTTGCACCAGGAAAGGATTTATTTACTTGTAGGGAACTAATGCCTAGTGCAGGGGTAGAGTTGTCTTTGCCTGTGCGGACGCCCGCCGATACACAGGGGCGTGCGGATGGAAGGAATACGTATATATATATATATATATATATATATATATATATATATATATATATATATATATATATATGTATGTATGTATATTTACGTGTATGTTCGTATACATATATATGCGAGTATATATATATATATATATGTGTGTGTGTGTGTGTGTGTATTATTATTGTTGTCATTCTCCCCCCTTTCTCTCTTCTTTTTTTTTCTTCTTTCTTTTCTTTCGTTCTCCCCCTTCTTCGTGTATTCTTCTTTTCCCTCTTTCCCCCTTTTTTTTAATATTCCCCTTTTTTTCTCTTTTTTTTTCTTCTTTCTTCTCTTCTCCCTTTTTATTTTCTTGCCTCTTTTTTTCTTCTTTTCCTTTCCCCCCTTTTGCCCTTCTCTTTTGTCAAAATTCCCCTTGTCCTTCTTTCTTTTCCTTTCTCTTTTTTTGTTTCCCCCCTTTTTTTCATTCCCTTTTTTATTTTCCCTTTTTTTGCTCGCCCTCCATATAAAGGGGTGGGGTGGCTCGAACGAGCCACCCCTGTTCAAACTCTTCCTCTTCCCTCTCTATTTCTCCCTTCTCGGTGACCGAACGGGCGAGGCACCCCCCGTCCTCCCTCTTCCTTCTCTTCTCCGTCCTCTCCGGCGCCGGGCGTCCACTCCGCCATCATCATCGTCGTCGTGGTGAGGAGGCGGCCGTGGAGCCCCCCCCTTTTCTTCTTTCTTCTCTCTCTCTGTTGCTTCTCTTTTCCTCTTCTCTGTCCCCCCTTCTTCTTTCTCCGTTTCAGAGGGCGGGGAGCCCTAGCCTTCCTCGCCCCTCTCTCCCTCTTTCTTCTCCTTTCTCCTCTTCTCATTTTCCTTTCTCCTTCTCCTCTTCATCCTCTTCTCTGGGGCCATGGAAGGCAGTGAGGCATCGTCGGTCGTGCGGTGGAGGAGGCCGCCGGAGCGTGTCGGGGAAGAAGGACCGAAGGCGTGCCGGGGAGTGGTGCCAGGGGTGCACTGGGGAAGGCCCCCCCACAGGGCGTGCTGGGGAAGGCTTCCCCATGGGCGTGTCGGGGAAGAGGTTGACATGGGTGCCGGGGAAGGCCCCCTTAGGGCGTGTCGGGGAAGAGGTTCCCCGTGGGCGTACCGGCGAAGGCCCGCGTGGGCGTGCCGGGGAGCGGGCAGAGGGGTGTGCCGGCGAGGTGGTGCCAGGGGTGCATCGGTGAAGCCCCTCGCTGGGCGTGCCGGTGAAGGCTACCGTAGGGCGTACCGGGGAAGGGCTGCCAGGGAGTGCCGGGGAAGGCACTGCCTGCGGCCGTGTCGGGGAAGCGCCAGAGGGTTGTGTCGGGGAAGCGCCACGGGGCTATGCTGGCGAAGTCTGTCTGGGGTGTGCCGGGGAAGGCATTGCCTGGGCGTACCGGGGAAGGGCTGCCTGGGCATGCTGGGGAAGGCACTCTAGGGGCTGTGCCGGTAGGGGGAGGAGGAGGACTTTCTTCAAGCTGAGGACTTCTGGTGTTGCCTTTCGGGGCCCACCATGACTTTGTTGGGGCCGTCACTCCTTGTGGACGCACACCCGTGTTTTCCCTTACGCCTCTGGCCTAGGGGAAACTCTGCCAAAATTTTGTCAAAAATTGGCAATGTTTTATTCATTTCACTTGTAGTAGAGTCCCTTTACAGTTTTCATTTCCCTTCGCCCGTGGCTTATTCTGATCTTCTTCTCTCATATCCTTGCAGATAAATGGCTGCCCCAAGCGGTTCTTCTGCTCCTGCTGCCGCTATCGGTGCCGACCTTGTTCCCTAGCCCCCGTGATGGAAATCAAGCGAGCTGCCAGGCCAAAGCCGATCGTGGAAGCTGCTGGGCCGTTGATGAACGCGCTACCTTTGGGTAGCGCGACCTGAAGAAGGCGCTAGGTGTCCCTAGCGCGATCTCAGCCAGAAGCTCGACTGCAGACGGTCCAACTTCCTGACGCTTGGAACCCCGAAAGTCTTCAATGTCCACTATTTTCCATGGATGTAATCAATGTTCTTGCATCATTTTGTCTTCCCCTTTCCCTATATATGTACCCCCATCTTGTTTGATTAAGCAATAGAGAAAAAAATGAATGTTTGAAAGAGTTTGAGTATAGCATGGCTATCTCCCCCCAAATCTTTGGAATCCCCTCCCTCCTCCCCTCTTCGGGTGCGATGCCCATGCTCTTCTTCTAATCCTCCCTATTTCCCCTTCAATGGTGGACGTTCGAAGTTCCGGGTGCATCGGCCCTGAGACGGGGTCGGGTGTGAGGCCCCATTCGGGGCTCCGTTCTTCCTCCACCAATGATCGCCACCCTCCACCACCGCCAATGATGCTGCCAATGCCAAGACGGAGCTCGATTGCACCGGTCCTGCGATGGGATCGGGTGAGAGGCCCCAGCCAAACCCCCTCACGGTCCTAGCACACTCTGCCACGCCACCTTTTCTCCCCCGTCGCCCACCTCCGCATCCACCTTCACCAAGTTATCCTAGCTAGTATTAGGTTAGTTTAATTTATGTTTAGGGCCCCTCATGTGTTTGTTAAGTTCCATCGTGTGCTACCCATCTTCTAAGGTGTTTCTCCACCGTGATTCACTCCCCCTGAGTCTTCCACGGGCGCCCCAAAGGCAAAGATCGTCGTTCTGCTACTGCCTGAGAATGTGCTAGGACGATATAGCGCGTTCTTCATGAATGCGCTAGGAGGCTATAGCGCGACTTCGGGCAGAAGGAAGAAGAAGGCCACCCCCTCCCAATCCCGTTTCACATCAAATGGTATCAGAGCTTAGGGAACCAGCCTGTTCTCACAGACTGGGATCTTGAGCTACTAGGTTCGAGGATGAACGTTCCAAAGTGGAGGGGTTTGATGGAAATCAAGCGAGCTGCCAGGCCAAAGCTGATCGTGGAAGCTACTGGGCCGTTGATGAACGCGCTACCTTTGGGTAGCACGACCTGAAGAAGGCGCTAGGTGTCCCTAGCGCAATCTCAGCCAGAAGCTCGACTGCAGACGGTCCAACTTCCCGACGCTTGGAACTCCGAAAGTCTTCAATGTCCACTGTTTTCCATGGATGTAATCAATGTTCTTGCATCGTTTTGTCTTCCCCTTTCCCTATATATGTACCCCCATCTTGTTTGATTAAGTAATAGAGAAAAAAATGAATGTTTGAAAGAGTTTGAGTATAGCATGGCTATCTCCCCCCAAATCTTTGGAATCCCCTCCCTCCTCCCCTCTTCGGGTGCGATGCCCATGCTCTTCTTCTAATCCTCCCTATTTCCCCTTCAATGGAGGATGTTCGAAGTTCCGGGTGCATCGGCCCTGAGACGGGGTCGGGTGTGAGGCCCCATTCGAGGCTCCATTCTTCCTCCACCAACGATCGCCACCCTCCACCACCGCCAATGATGCTGCCAATGCCAAGACGGAGCTCGGTTGCACCGGTCCTGCGATGGGATCGGGTGAGAGGCCCCAGCCAAACCCCCTCACGGTCCTAGCACACTCTGCCACGCCACCTTTTCTCCCCCGTCGCCCACCTTCGCATCCACCTTCACCAAGTTATCCTAGCTAGTATTAGGTTAGTTTAATTTATGTTTAGGGCCCCTCATGTGTTTGTTAAGTTCCATCGTGTGTTACCCATCTTCTAAAGTGTTTCTCCACCGTGATTCACTCCCCCGGAGTCTTCCACGGGCGCCCCAAAGACAAAGATCATCGTTCTGCTGCTGCCTGAGAACGCGCTAGGAGGCTATAGCGCGACTTCAGGCAGAAGGAAGAAGAAGGCCACCCCCTCCCAATCCCGTTTCACATCACCCCGGTGCCAACCGTCACATGGCTTAACGTGGAGGAGCTGGACAGGGAGCATGCTGAAATAGTCGTGCTGGCTGAGTCCTCGGGTTCTGAGGGCGAGACAATAGACTATAACAGGCTCTCTTGGGTCGAGAATCGCTTCACCTTCGATCGGACCGGTGAATATCGGAAGGACTTCCCGAAGGACAAGCATCTGATCCATTTTCTGAAGTACTTCCGCTCCCAGGAGAGGAGGGAGCTACGGGCCGTGCGGGAGGTCGAGCGAGTGATCCTACAGGCTCGCGACAATTTGTTGTACAACGTCCCGAGGAGCATCCCAATGTACTTGGTGGGGGATGCTCAGTAATGGAAGCCCGTCCTGGGGATCGAAGGAGTGCTACCGGCCGAAGACAAATTGGTGCGAGCACCTCAGTTCACCCCAGTGAAGTGGGATATGTCTGCTGGGAGGGTGCAAGGCGAGCCACCTCGCTTCGGTTTGTTCTTGGCTCCCTTGAAATGGGGCTACAGGGAGGATCCCTTCATGCTGGATTTCCTGGCCGTCCGATTCAAGTACGAGTTGGCGCTAGGCTGGTTCGGGGAGCTGAAGCTCCAGGATGCTCATACCTTCAGGGAAGGGCCAGTAGAATTCACCAAGTACGTGCTGTTCAACTATGCCCCGCTGCTGGTCCGGGTTGGCATTTACCACAGCATGTACGCCTCTCGGTATGGCTAACCTATCTCCAAGGGTCTCTACTGTGGCATGATAGAAGTATTCAGCGCGGAGACCAACACTTTTTATACGGCGGAGGGTGAGAATTCACTTGATTTGTGGAGCCTTAGTCAGCTCAGTGGCTTGCCCATTGACGGAGAGCCTTATGAAGAGGTATGCCTTCCCGACCTGATCAAGGACGAGACCAATGGGGACGGCTACTATTCCCTTGGCTACTCGTACCGGTATCTTATGAAGGCATACTGGGAGCTATACCAGCTGGCGCACGGCGGGAGGCAGCCTCCCCGTGGGGACCGAAAGAGGGTGCGCCTGACCCTGTGGCTGTAATATTTCTATGATGGGCTGAAGTAGTATAAAGAGTTTCCATGTGTCGGGACCGCCGTTGCCCTCAAGAAGCGCGCCAAGCCCAAAACTGATGTGAAGATCCCCTCCAGAGGACGCCGGAGTGGCCCCGATCCGATGGGGGTTGACCTGTTAACACACTGCGCCTCTTACCTGACATATTGGCTGTGCTCATTTGCCATGCCACACGGGGATGAGACAGTCATTCGACCGGATGCCATTTATACGGCCTGTCAACTGGCATGGGGAGTCAAGCTTTCCTTATGCCCGGCCACTCTCTGCCTGATATATAAGGCGCTGGGGGACATAAGCACTCACCAATTCCTGAGGCAGGCCCGATATGTGTGCCCGCTGCACTTCTTCAATGCGTGGGTCTGCTCGTTGTTTCCGGAGTTCGCCCCTCGCGCTATGCAGGATTGGGGGCTGGTGCCGAGGATGTTGGAGTTCGCCAGCGCAGAACCAGGCTCTACTTCCCTGCGGCTATATGACATTCGGGGCCGACTGACGACGGTTCCGCGGGACGCGGCCGGCACCATCCACTTTTGGACGTTGGCCGCGCATTCTAGACCTCTGGTGAACAACAAGAGGGAGTGCAAAGATGATCAGGTGGAGAAGTATATCCACCCCATCAGCCAGGAGACTGTGGTCCGGCGGCTGCTGGAGCCCGAGCTCAGGGACTGGGCATTATCCATCCGCCCGAGCATGCTGGCGTTCAGGAAGGGGGAAAACTTGCTGCTGGAACCATATTACCCATTCCGGTTCGGCCGAAATTTTGGATATGATCAGCATATCCCTGTCTATCATGCACAGTTCGGCTTGCCTTCCCGAAATCTCCGAGGGAGTTCCACTACCGAGCATGCCAGAAGCTGGTGGGACTTTTTCCACCGAGCCGACTCTGCGACCTTCAGGGTGCCAGCCCCGAGTCGTATTCCTCGGGTCACCCCGGAGTATATAAAGTGGTGGAACGCCCGGACGGCCTTTTATCGATTGTACAAGACCGATTGCTGGGACGGAGCAGAGAGGAAATTCCTGAGCAAGCAGCCGGTACCGGTGCTCGATATTGACCCGGAGCATCTCCTCCGGCTCAAGAATAGGCAGGGGAAGGAGGTGGTGGCATATCTGGCTGCCCGCCGGGAAGCTCGGGAAGCGAGGCCGACACCAAAAGTGGAGCTACCCCCAATGGCGAAGGATAACTACAAGAAGACCCTGAAGGACCTTTGCCGGATAGGGAGCGACCGTCTGGAGCTCATCAGTTATCTGCTCCCCATGGAAGAGGAGGGCACTCCCGCAAAGAGCTGTCGCCCAGAGAGAGACCCAATCTGCCCATACCGCACATTCATGAGGCGGGAGGAGAGGAAGCCTGAAAATTACAAGGACACCACGTGGCTGTATATCCTCCTCTGAGTGAATGGGTTGAAGATCGAGGATCAGACGGCCTTCATTATGGGCAAGCGTCTGCAGGTCTCCTATTATTATGCCGACGGGTGGGGCATGGACCACTTCAATCTTTTCTGCCACTTCTCGTCGAAGAAGCATGCAGACCTGGCTGCTCTTACTGATCGCTGCTAGAAGATCGAGAACGTGTGCTGGCTGGTCCGAGAGGCGGCGCGTCGGGACAAGGAGCCGTCTCTGAGCTATTGGCCGATAACGCTTCGGTTGTATACCGGTCCTCACGGTATTTAACCTTTCCACCTCTTTTATTCTCATTGCTGCGACCTTAGCAGGTTATAGGGTGCTAATCATATGCGTGTGTCTATTTTGACAGACCATCCCGACAACGTGCAAATGGCGACGTACCGGAATCTCCTTCGGCTCGTCCAGAAGCCCGCATACTTCGAGGCCGCACTGCCAGCCCCGACCACGGCTCCCTTGCCCAAGGCTGTGAAGAGGGCCCGGGCGAAGTCACCTGTGAAGAAGGCGGTGGATGCCGCCAAAGCAACCAAGCAGCGGGACGCGAAGCGGCGAAAAATAGAGACTGCTAAGACCTCGACGGCTGCTCCTCCGGTACCACGAATCCCATCTTTTGAGGAGTTTGAGGTCGCCCGGACCGAGTCGAGTCAACCCGCCGGTCAGCACCTCCAACCCTTGGCGTACTTTTAAGGTTTATTTTCACTTCGAGGCAAGGCCTTGACGCCTGAATGTCTTTCCCCCTTTTGTCTTAGCTGCTGTGGAAGAGCCTGCACTCACGTCTATTCCTGAAGTGGAGGAGCCGGTTCCTACGCCCATCCCCGATGTGGGTGAAGCTGCGGCTGCAGCATAGGCGACTTCGGCGCCAGCTCCTACTTCCCCACCACAAGCCAAGGGGAGGTCCCGGGCGATGTCGCCCGTTAAGAAGGCGTTGGCTGCTGTCAAAGCGGCCAGGCAGCAAGCGGCAAAGCGGAGGCGGGCCGAGGGGTCCCCGGCCCCGGCGGCCGTCTCTCCGGTGGCACCCATTTTATCTTTCGAGGAGTTTAAAGTCACCCGGATTGAACCGAGTCACGATGCTGGTGAGGTTCACCGGTTGTCGACATCCTTTGGGATTTATTTACCTCCCGGGGTGGGCCTTGCATGCGCATATGACAATTACATTTCTTTCTTTCAGGCGATACGGAGGAGCCGGCACCTGTGCTGATCCCGGGCAAGGGCAAGGCCACGGTTCCTGAGGCAGCGTCGCCCATCAAGGAGGCCATCCGTGAGCCACCTCATGTTGCAGAAGCCAAAAGGGGTAGTTGTCTCCGTCCGCTCGCTTGGCTTCCTTCATTCTTTGGGAACCCATTGGCTTTGACATGACTTGCCTTTTCTTTTATGTGACAGGTGCTGCAACAGTTATTGGGCTATTAGGGCCCCGCCTACACCTCCCGGCGACGCACATGTATGTGAGGAAGAGGTTGAAGTCTGGCACAGCAGCCTCACCCAGCCCGCGGGAGGATGCGCCAATCATTGACCTCGAAGCGGAGGCCACTTTACCGGTAAGGGAAGAACCCGTAGCGATTGATTCGTCGTCGAGCGAAGAGGTAGACTATGACTACTCCTCCGACGAAGTGGCCCCCGGCGAGGGCATGCTTGAAGTGTCTGGGCCGCCCGAGCCGCTCTTTACGGCCCCTTTACTTGCTAGCTCCTTAAGCCTAATGGGGAAGGCTGCTGTAAGTGTGAGCTTGTTCGCGCGGGACCCCCCCCCTCGTGATCATCCATCGACTTTCCTCACGTCATCCTTTGATTTTCAGGCACCAACCGAGCCGAATGTTGTGGAGGGAGCTGCTCCAACCGCGCTGGTCGACCGCCCTGCAGGAGCCGATGCGGGCCTGGGCAAGCTAGCCCTTTTGTTTAAGGCCCTTCAGCAGGAGTCAGCTGTAGAGACTTCCAGTGTTCCTGGGCCGGCGGATGAGCCTTTGGAGGAGGGAGAGATCGCGCCTGAAGGCAGCATCATTCCGGTGGCCGAGGTAAGCACGTGGGTCTTGTGGTCCCTTTCTGCCTCTTGCCCCCGCATGATTTATTCCAGATAGTGAGTAGCTGACTCCTCTCCACATGGTCAGGCAACGCCGACGCCAGGGAAGACGTCTGGCCGTGTCCGGAAGGTCGTCGCCAAACGGAGACCGGCCATCGGTCCGATAGTGGTGGAGGGGTCGGCTCCGGCCTAGGGCCCGGGGGCGGAGAGCCTCACAGCACTTGTGCAAGCGAGAGGCATACCCCACCTAATAATTCCGCTTCCGCCTCTCCCGAAGCTTCCGGTCCAGATGGAGGACCCGCTCTTGAAGCAGATATTCGCGGGGCTTCGCGCACACCTGGAGGGGTCCCAGATGTCGGAGAGAGGTCGACCAGCGATGGCTTCGGGCCCGGCCTTGCTCGGAGCCCCGCCTTTGCCTACAGCAGCGGCACCTACATCCCCATCCAGGGAGCTGGTGGCGGCACCAGATGACTCGGTGGTGACCTTGTCCCCTCCCCTGGCGGTGGCCGGCCAGGGATCTTCTGTTGAGCTATGTCGACCAGAGGACCTGACTCTCACTCTTCCATCTTCCTCGGCCGCGGTAGACGCTGATTTGTGGGTCGAGGTGGACAGCTCTGTGGATTTTGTTCCCCCAAGGGTACCCTCGATCAGTCACACCTCATCAGGCGCACCGGTCATACAGATGTTGGTAACATTACGGACGATGCTCTTTTCTGATCTTACCCTATCATATCGGGAGGTGCACAGTATAGTGACGCAGTTGACCGGGGCACTGCAAGTGTTGGGATGCCCACTTGAGGAATGGTCGCGGTGAGTTCTACTGTTGCTAAAGTATATTAAGCGTCGCGAGTTCCTCGAGACTCAGGCCCCCGGCGAGCGCGCCGCTCTCGATGCCCAGGCAGACGAATATTTGCAAATTCTGGAGGCACGGCGCGATGACGTAGAGCAGCATGGGAAGGCCACGGAGGGAGGCCAGGGTGACGTTTGCTCCCTCAGGAATCGAATCGCGAAGCTGGAGGGATACCTTGCCGCTGCTAGGTCCGACCTTGCCCGAGCTGAGGAGACAGTCGAGAAAGAGGGCGAGGCGCTTGCCGTTGCCCATGCTGAGATGGCTTCCGTGGAGACCGAGCTCGCTTGACTCGAAGAACAGAGGGGCCGATTGCGCGACATGACAAACTTTCCTTGCGTCGGAATCCTCCCTCTTGAAGAAATCTTCAGGGGTGTTGATTGAACGTTTCCACCCCCTTAGTTCTCTTTTTCCTTCTTCTTTTGAAATGTAACACAGGGGTATGCCCCGAAGCATATGTGGCTTAATCCCTTTTCAAATAGAACAGAACACTTATTGTTTCACATGTACTTTCGGTGTGCGTTCACCCCAGTGGGGGGATCTCTTTTCTCCTACCTTCTCTTCTGTGTATATTATCTTCTTCTTCCTCTTTCCTCCTTTTTGCTGTGCCAAAACACATCGGCATGGTGTAAATATTTGCGGTGATTCGCTCTGGGAGAGCCAGGCAGGAACCCATGTCAGGGCACGGGAGAGTGCTCGCCCTCCCAGGGGAAGGACGAGGGAACCACTCCACCGTACCAAATGGGTGACTCACCGGCCTCGCCATAATGTTGGAACCGCGTACGGGCCTCAGGCGGGGAGCCTTGGTCAGAGACCGGGTTTCTCATCGCTCAGAGGGGACGAAGAAAAGAGTTTGTTTAGTCAATGACCTGGACGGGAGGTCGGAGCCAAAGGGAGTATCCACCGACCGGGAAGGACGGAGAGAAGAGTTTGTTTAGTCAATGGCCTGGGCGGAAGGTCCAAACCAAAGGGGTACTCACCGCCCGGGGAGGACGGAGAGAAGAGTTTGTTTAGTCAATGGCCTGGACGGGAGGTCCAAGCCAGAGGGTACTCACCGCCCGGGGAGGACGGAGAGAAGAGTTTGTTTAGTCAATGGCCTCGACGGGAGGTCCAAACCAAAGGGGTACTCATCGCCCGGGGAGGACGAAGAGGAGAGTTTGTTTAGTTTTTTTTAGTATTTCTGCTAATACGGGGTAATGACTAGAAATGGGGGGGGCGATCCCCCCTCTTCTTAGCTTTTATTCTTCCCTTGCTCTTTTCTCTTCTTCTTTCTTTCTTTTCCTCTTCTTCTTTTTTTCTCTTTTTTTCTTTTTCTTTTCTCTTTCTCCTCTGCTTTTTTTTCTTTTCTTCTTTCTTTCTTTTTCTCCTCTTCTTTTTTTCTTTTTCTTTTCTTTTTTTTTACTTTCCTCTTCTTCTTTTTTCTTTCTCTTCTTCCTTCTTTCTTCTCTTCTATTTTTTGAAAACATGGATAGCGATCAAGTCGTTCGGGCATCAATCACGCGAATCTGCCCCAAATAGGGCGGAGAATAATATTATTGATTGAATGGGGGCACCGGAGCGTGATTCAGTCTTAAGTGCTTTCCATTAAGAGGCGGGAATTGAACTTCCCCGTGGTGGTTGACAATTACATAGGCTCCGCCTTCGTAGACTTTCTGGACTACGTAGGGTCCGAGCCAGTTCTCATTCAGTTTGCCTTTGGGGTTGGCGGCCATGACGTCTCTTTTCTTGACCATGACAAGGTCGCCCTTCTTGAATTCGCGTTCCTTGACGAGCTTGTCAAAGGCACGCGCTATTCGGGCCTGGTAGACCTGAATGTTCTGTTGGGCCTGAAGCCGCTTTCCTTCCAGACTGGAAGTTCTTCGAGTCTTCGCTCGACGTTGGTCTGCCCTTCAAGGACGAGCCCATGCTGAATGGCGACCCTGAGGGAAGGTATCTTCAATTCAGTGGGGACGATTACCTCCGAGCCGTATACGAGAGAAAAGGGCGAGCAGCCTGTTGGGGTCTTGTATACGGTTCGGTACGCCCATAGTGCCTCGTACATCTTCTCTTCCCAGTATCTTTTGTTAGAGCTAACAATCTTGGCCAGGAGAGCGGAGAGTGTTTTATTAAAAGCTTCGGCCAGCCCATTAGCCTGGGGATTGTAAGGAGTCGATGTCCTCCAATAAATTTTGTGTTCTTCTGCCAGCCGGTAGACCTTCTGGCTGCGGAAGTGGCTGCCGTTGTCTGACACAATCCAGTCGGGCATGCCAAACCAGAATATGATGTTACGGCAGACAAACTTGGCCATGATCTCTCTGGTGACCTCCCTTAAGGCGACAGCCTCTGCCCAACGGGAGAAGTAGTCGGTCACCGCCAGAATGTATTTGCAGCCGGCGGATGACGCGGGTAAAGGACCCACGACGTCTGTTCCTCACTGGGCAAACGGCCAACTGGGCACCGTTGGATGCAGCTGCAGGGGCAGCCTTCTGGGTATGGTGGCATGCTCCTGACACTTCTGACATGACTTAGCGTATTTGCAGCAGTCATCGAACATTGCCGGCCAGTAATAGCCAAGCTTCTTTATTTCAATCTTCATTTTTGGTCCCGCCTGGTGTGCACCAGTTGTCCCGGCATGGACTTCCTTCATGACCCTCCAGGCCTCTTCAATAGACATTGAAGGAGTAGCTTATGTTTGGCGTCGGCCACAATTCGGAATAATATTCCGTTTCGAAGCTCATAGGAGTCCTTAGTTCTGATTAGCTTAATCTTCTCTTCTCTTCGTCGAGGTAGTTGCTGGTATTTGAACCATTGCATCAGGGGGTCTCTCCAGTCAGGTAGGCCGACGGCTTCTACTGCAGTGACTTCTAGCTCTTCTTGTTATGGTTCTTCTTCTATCATAGTGGGCATTTGGCGCTGATTTATTACTTGGATATTGAGAGATCCATCTGGAGGCACTGCCAGTGAGCTTGCCAATTTTGCCAGGGCGTCGGCTTGTGCATTCTCCCCTCTAGCGACATGGCCTATCTCGAGGAGGTAGAACCGCTCCATGAGCCCCTTTGCCTTAGTGTGATAAGGGAGCAACTCAGGTTTCCGGACATCGAACTGCCCCTGGACCTGCTTGATGACCAGCAGTGAGTCGCCGAATACTTGGAGCATTTTGATCTCCATTTGGAGGGCCACCTGGAGGCCGATAATCAGAGCTTCATACTCTGCTTCATTATTTGTGCAGGGCTTGCTAATGCAGCAGGAAGTGTGCAGCACTTCTCCGTCTGGCGATTTGAGGACGATGCCTGCTCCGGCCCATACCTTGGTGCATCCGGACGGGGCCACTTCTGTTCTCGAGGCCCCGTCGAAATACAACTGCCAGATGGATTTTTGGACTTGGTCCACCTCCAGTGTTTCATATTCAGCTAGCTCGGTGGCCAACGGGGAGTCTTCGGGCACAGGGTGTGGTGCGAAGAAATCCGCGACGGCTTGTCCCTTAACGGCCTTCTGCGGCATGTAGGTGATGTCAAACTCCATGAGCAGCACGGCCCACTTGCCAAGGCACCCCTTCGGGACTGGCTGGGAGAGAATGTGCTTGATGGGGTCAGCTCTGGATATTAAACTTACTTCATGGGACAGCATGTAGTGCCTCAACTTCTTGACTGTGAAGACCAAGGCAAGGCAGACCTTCTCAATCGGGGTGTACTTGGCCTCCGCTCCCACCAATCTCCAGCTAAGGTAGTAGAGAGCCTACTCCTTTCCCTCATCATTATTCTGGGCAAGCATTGCCCCCAGTGAATATTCGGTGGCCGCTATATAGAGAATAAGCGGTCTGCCTTTGACAGGTGCCCCCAGGACCGGCGGGGTCTTCAAGTACTCTTTTAGCTGGTCGAACACGTGCTGGCATTCGTGACCCCAGCTGAAGGGTGCATTCTTCATCATCAACCTGTGAAAAGGTTGGCAACGCCCCGACAGGTTGGAAATGAACCTATGGATGTAAGCTAAACAGCCCTGTAGGGACCTCAACTCTCCCAGACTCTTCGGAGGGGGCAACTCCTGGATGGCTTTTATCTTGAAGGGGTCCATCTCGATCCCTCTGTGCCGGACAATAAAGTTGAGGAACTTTCCGCTGGACACGCCGAAGGCGCACTTCATGGGGTTCATTTTCAGCCCGTACAGCCGAAGCCTTTCGAAGATGACCCTGAGGTCATTCAGATGCTCATCTCTCTTCTTAGTCTTGACAACCAGATCGTCAATGTAGCATTCAACCTTGCTATACAGCAGCTCATCGAAGATCTTGGTCATCGCCCGCTGATATGTGGCGCCGGCATTTTTGAGGCCGAAGGGCATTCTCTTGTAGTGGAATATCCCCTTGGGCGATCTGAAGGCCGTGTGAATCCGGTCGTGATCGGCTATCCAAATTTGGTTATAGTCGGACAATCCGTCCATAAAAGAGAGGGCCTCATGGCCAGTGGTTGCATCAATCATCACTTCGGTGATAGGCATCGAGAAGTCATCTTTTGGGCAGGCTTTATTCAGGTCACGGAAATCCACGCAAATCCTGATATGTCCATTCTTCTTCTTCACCGATACGATGTTGGCCAACCAAGTAGTGTACTGGTTTTCCGCCACGAAGTCGACGTCTATGAGCTTGTCGACCTCCTTGCAGATCTGGCTGATCAATTCCGACCTCATACGCCGGGGAGGCTGCTTCACTGGCTCCACCTTGGGATCAATGGCCAAAATGTGCTGAGTTACTTTGGGGCTGAGCCCGGGCATTTCTTTGTAGTTCCAGGCAAAGCAATCCTGAAATTCTTTCAGCAGCTTCGTGTATTGTTCCCTCTCCTGTGGGGGCATAAGAGCACTCAGAAAGGTCGGCTGGGGTCACCTTCCGTGCCGAGGTTGATCTCAATCAATTCATCGACGGTGGCCCGGCCGCCATTTTCAATTCCCGGTGGGGCTGACGAAAAATCGACAAAGTCTTGGTCTTCATTGTCCTCGGGCTCGAGGACGCCATCCCCCTCTTCTTGTTCCTCGTGACTGGGCGTGGAGGCTGCATTCACCGCGCACTCCTCCTGGACCATAGCCGCCGGGTCCGCGGGGTCCGCTGGTGCAGAAAGGCACATGGCCACCTCGAGGTCTTCTGTATACTCATCATAGACAACTCCGGCAGGGGCCGGGGCAGCCACATCTTCAGGGGACTGGTACTGGATAGATACTGTATAGGCTCCTCTTCTGGGGCTGTCCACCACGTGGGGGCGTGGCGGGGCTACCACATAGTCTCCCATTCTGAGCTCATCCCTGTCAATGAGGTCTTGAGCAATGTCTTTAAAGACATAGAAGTCTTCGATGGCGTGGCCCAGTATCTGGTGATAGGGACAAAATAGTGGGTCCCCACTTCTTCGGGTGTCCTGCGGCCTCTTGGACCCTGGGAGGGAGACCTTGCCGTAATGGCAGGCCCAGTCAAAGATACCCCGAGTCTTCTCCCTTGGGAAGGAATAGGGCTTCTGTAGCTTCTCTTGGAGTGTCAGGCCTCGCCTGGCTGGCCGCCCGGTTAATGGGCTTGCCGTATCTCTTGTTTCCGTTCTTGACCGGACGGATGCGTCAGGGATGGCGTCTCGGGGCTGAGACATGTGGCCACCCCACGGGCAGAGAGAACCTTGGATCAGGTCGGTCACTAGCGAGGTCAACTCAGCCAGCCGTGCCTTTAACATCTCGATCTCCCGTTGCTGCCTGTGGTACAAGGCGTACATGACGAGGTCGTATCGAGGAGAGTCCGGAGCATGGCCCATACTGCTACTTCTTGCTTCGCCAGCAGGCTGAAGTGAAGGTGCCTCGATGGTACGACCCTTTGAGGTTAGTCCCTCAAAGAAGGAGGAGGTCTTCCCCATACAGCGGCGGCGGAGAGGGTTCCAAAGGAACACTTCTTCATCTTGAGCCTCCTGAGTTAGAGGCGTGAAATATACATCTTGGTGGGCCTCCCGCAAGTCTGCAGCTTCAGCGGGGTCATCGCCGGACAGAGCTGAAACCGATATAACATCAGTTTCGTAATAATCTTCTAGTGAGAAGCCCAGACTGGGGTGCTTGGTGATTTGCAGCAGCCGCCGATCCAGGTTTGGTGGGTTCCACATTCTTTCAAACATTTCCTTCCGACTGGAGGGTTGATAGGGAGGGATTTTTTGCTCTCTGACCACTCTGGCTGCCCAGTCAGTCATGTGGGGAAGCCCCGTGATTGGGACGTGTGGGTCATGCAACTCGTCAGGGAACCGGCAATCATCGTCTTCCATGACTGGCTTTTCCCTGACAACATAAAAGATGGTGGGTGGCCCCTCAGGGTTAGGCACCTCAAAAGTTCTCAACTGCTCGGCTGCTTGACATTCAATTCCTGTTATAGGCTTGACGATCCCTGGAGGGACTCTGACATCCTCTAGCAGGTCTTCGAGGCGATGCATCCCCGGTGTAGGATAGATGGCGAGAGGAGCTGCCTTGAATACGCCTCCTTCTTGTGTAATGAACGGTAAATGTGGGGGAGCCACATAGCCTGGGGGTGGTGGAGGAAACCAGCCGCCTTCCTCGGCCCTCTTCTTTCCCTTGTCTTGGGCGGCTTGGGGAGCTTGCTTCGCCTTCTCTAAGTACAGATTGGCATCTGACAAGTGACACTCGAACACCTCGAACGGGTGGAGGTCGGCGAAGATTCTGACTTCCTTCCCCTCACAAGGGTACTTGATACATTGGTGCAGGTGGAGGGCACTACTCTGTTCTTATGTAACCAGGGCCGTCCAAGCAACGCCTTATAGGAGATGTTGGAGTTGATGACGTGGAACTGGACCTTGGTGGTGAAATCATCAAAGGTCAAGTTAAATTCTGCGACCCCCATGGGCACCTCGCATTTCTGGTTAAAACAAGCAATCTTGACATTCTTGACCTCAACCAGGTGCACGTCGAAGTAGTGCTTTTGGTACACCCGGTAGGGGAGTATATTCACTGCCGCCCCTGGGTCGATCAGGACCCTGTTGATAGGCTGGCCGTTCAGCTGCCCCTTCATGTACAGGGGTCTGTTATGACTGCAGGTGGGCTGGAGCATGTCATCTTCTGTTAAAGCCACAGCTACTTCAGGTGATATTTCTGCCAAACAGGCCTCAAGGTGTGCGGGCGTCTGGAGTGCGGCAATGATGGCTTGTCGTGTTTCTTCATCCAAAGACAGCACCTCCCATACGGTGAATCGGGCTGGGATCTTCTTGAGGTGTCTGACTATTCGATCGGCAGCCCGCACCTTGAGTAATTTCATCTCTTCGGCCTTGCCGCGCCTGCCCCCACCTTGAGGCTGGGGTGTCAGATCAGGGGATGCCTGCTTTGTGGGTTATGTTGCAGCCTGTTGAGCCCGTGGGGCCTGCTGGGCTTCCTCCGTTTCTTGCATGGATTCGGCAAGGTTTGGGATGCTGTTAAATTCTTCTTCTGGTTGAGGAGGAGGCGCCGCCGGTGGAGCTCGGGGACTGCTTGCTTTTCTGGCCAAAGGAGACCCTTGGGAGCGCGCCTGCCCCCCTGCTCGGGCTGACAGGAACTCGGCGAATGAAGGGGTGCCTTGGCTCCTGGCCCCTCCGGGATAGAGACCCGACGGGGGAGGGATCTCGGTGCCCCGGACCTCGGGTTCGGGGACCCGGTATGGCTGCTCTCCCTTGAACATGATGTTGAGGTTGTCCTGAGGAGGGCGCCCCCACTTCCTCCCCGACCTGGTGGCATGTTGGGAAGTGGACGCTTCAGCCTGGCTCACCTCCATCGGCTCATGGGGTAGCTCTTCTTCTTTTTCTTCCAGGGAGAGGGCAGTGTCGAACAGCGCCGAGATGGTGTTGCAGGCGATGACGACCTTCTTTTTCTTCTTGTTCCTGGGTCTTCTCTTCTTCTTCTTCTTCTTCTTTCCTACTGTAGCTAGCGGCTACTCTTGGGGAAGTTCACCCCATAGGGGAGGCTCTTTCTCTACTTCAGCTTCTGTTCCTGGGGCCAGTTCGAGTGATTCGAACTCCTCCCAGGGGACATACTCCTTCAGCTCCACGGGCTAGATTTCGGGCTGTTCATAATCTTCAAGCCCATCGATAATAGCCCGGAGTCTTTCAACCGCCGGGCTGGTCTTCTTATGCACCTGCAGCGGGGCAGAACTCCTTTTGTTGTGAGTGGGCCGCCTCATGACCAGTCGAGGGGTCGTGTCGTGCCAGACTGGGCTCACCGGGGGTGGTGCAGGCAGGGGTGTCACACCCCTCAGATGAACTCCTGGGGTGGGCCGAGGGACACGTGCTCTTCTATTCTTCCTGGATACAGTCTGCCAACCCCCTTGGTCTTGAGCCGGGGCCATGATAAAAGTTTCATAAGTGGCGCGGGTGCTGGCCTCCGCCCACTCCTCAGGCAACTCCTGGTACAACGAGACCATATTGACGGTGGAGGTTATGCTGGGCAACTCATGCGGTTGCGGGGGGTCTACCTTATGCTCCCCCATGTCCAGCTCCCCATTCCTGATTAAGGACTCAATAACGTCCTTGAAGACATAGCAGTCCTCAATGGTATGCCCGAGCATCCGGTGGTACAGGCAGAAGCGTGGGTCGTCTTTCTTCTTCAGGTCACAGGGCCTCTTCGGCTCTGGCAGTGTGATTTTATTGTAACTGGTTGCCCACTCAAACAGGAGCTTTGACTTGTCTCGGGAGAAGGAATATAGCTTGTTTCTCATCTTCTCCCTCAGTGAGGGGCCCTCCCGCCATTCTGTGGTTCTGGGCGTGGGAAGGTTGGCAGCCTCCTTGGCTTTCTCCTTCTATTTTTCAAAGGCCTGGAAATCTAGTGTGTGCACCTCAGGGGGAGCTGGTTTCTTCTCGGCCTGTCTAGCTCTCTGGCTTGATGTGGCCAGGGTGGAAGAATATCGAGCAAGAAACGCCTCGATCTCTGCTACCACATTGTTCAGGCGGTCAAATGTCTTGACTTCGGTGCCGATCATCATTTCCAGGATTTCTTTCTTCAGATTTTGCTTGCAGATCTTCACCACATCCTCCTGGTGCGGAGGACGCCTACACCTCATGTTGAGGTTCTTTCATCTTTTGATCTAGTCGAGGGCCGACTCATCATTCTTATGCCTTGTGGCATAAAGTTCTGCCACAGTGACTTCCCGTTCTGCAACGTAGAATCTTTCTTTGAACTTCTTCTGCCTGTCGGGCCAGTCAGCAACAGACCCGGGTGGTAAGCTGGAGTACCACTCAAAGGCAAGCCCGGTAAGTGTTGAGCCAAAAAACTTCAGGAGGTAAGCCTCATCAGCAGCCAGATCCCCCATGACATTCACATAATAGGCAATGTGCTCCCTGGGAGACCTTTGCCCATTGAACTTTTCAAACTTCGGTGGCTTGGTGACGCCAACCGGCAGCTTCCTTGCAGCATAGTGGGCCGGGTAGGGCACCCGGTAGACGTCAAACGGCGTCTGATCCCCGTCGCCTCTCTCGGCCAATTTCATGTCTATCATTTGTTCAAGCATCAACCGGCTGACTGTTGTCGGGTCGACCGGGCTCGGATAGAAATGAGCGGGCTGCGCGCTCGGGGTAACCAACATGGTCGCCTGGGGAGCCATGGGGGACCCTTGGGAAAGTAAAGCCTGTGGCGGGGCCGGTGCCGTGTAATGTTCCTGCTACGGGGACGCGCCCCCGAGAGGGTTGAGGGTTACTGGAAGAGCTGCAGCTTGCAGAGCTGCTTCTGAAGATTGCCCACTGTCCCTGGGCGCTTCGGGTAGAACCTCGGTCTGCCAGGACATCGGGGGTTGTGTGTTCCGCTCATTCAGTTATTTTTTTAGTGACCCAATTTCTTGCTGGAACCGTTGTATCATGAGCAGCATTGCCGGGTTAGCTGTGGGGAGACTGGGCATGCCCCCTATCTCTTCGGCCGGGGCGTCCCCGGATGATGTAGAGGGTCCATCGCTCGTGTCGCCGGTGGTGACCACATTGGCCATGAGGGCCGCAAGGGGTTCCTCAAGGAAGGTCCCTTCAGCGCCTGTCTGTGCCGCGCTACCTGCCGCTCTTCCCCTTCTAGTGAGAGGCCCCGGCCGGGCGGCGAGTCTGGCCATTTCTTCAGGGTCGGTAGGTAAGGCCCCATACCGACCGTGAACTCCTGCCATATTGCAGGCGAAGGTTCTCTAGCTCCTGTTTCTCTTCGTCGCCCTCCTGGATGATCTCCCCAGGAACACCAGCCTGTCGAAGACCGATCGTCGGAGCGGCGCTTCTTCCCGGACAAGGGACTGGCGTGGTTCCTCTGAGCGATTCCTCGACTCTGCACTGGGTACGGGTCGGGCTTCTTCTTTCTGGAAAGTGGAGGCTACTGCCCCCAGCAGTCTCTGGCGACCCAAGGGAGTGCTACCTGGGCCTCGGAGGTAGTTTCTCATGGCCTGCTCGATCCCTTCCCACTCCTGGTCGGGGAGAGCAGTCGACGGTTGTGCACCGATGGAAGGAACAGGATGGGAGTAAACCCTGGGTGCCGGGCGGGCATCATTATGTCGGCGCCCACGGCGATGTCGGCGGGCATTCTCGGGCGGCACCGGCATGACGGGTGCTGGTTGGTGAGTCGAGGTTGTCACCTCGACCCTCTCATCTCTTCGGGCCCTCCTCGGGCAGAAAGTGCTAGGCCCCGCCAGGGCAGGTGCAGTGAGCCGGGCCTCCTTGGGGACCCAGGTTTGCTTTAACTTGGCCGGCCTGTGAGCCGGTGTAGTCTTTGGTGAAGCGGCCAGAACAGTGGGCGTCACCTTCTCCTTCAGCTTCTCCAGCCCCTGGAAAGAGTTTCGGACCGGGATAGTTGGGATGACGCGGTTGTTGTGCCCCTTGTGCTTTGATGATTATATGGTGTTTTATTGATAGCAACATGAATGAGTCACCATATTGCTTTGCTAAGAAAATCACATTGAATGACAGCAACATGAATGCATATGACTGATATATTATCTGGAGAATGCTTGAGTGTGTTATATCTGATTTAGTCTGTGGAGATTGCATGAGTGTGCCATGTCTGATTTGTGAAGAATGCATGAGTGTGCTAAATCATGCAGTGTTCCATACTAAGTGCATAAAGTGTTTTGTGCTTGCTTTAAGATCGGTGTATTGCTTCTTCTATGCATATACTACATCAGTGCACTTAGATTGGTCGACCCCCTTCTTAGATGGGTCGACCCCCCTCAGATGCATTTCTGAAGTCTATACAGCCACAGCTAGTCTATTCACTATGTTGCATCGCATGCATTACCTAAAGTCTATACACTCTGTTGCATTGGTCAGTAAGTCTATACACTCGTCTTTAGGTATAGCAGAGTCTATACAGTGCAGCTCATATAACTAGCATGTCTATACATTGCATCGTGGCGTTTGTGCTCAAAGTCTATACACTGCATGGCGAGCCCAAAGTCTATACATTGCATTGGCTAAAGTCTGCACAACGTCCGTCTCATTTAGAGTCTAAGGCAATGTCTATACACTAGACTTGAAGTGTGTACACTGAGCGTCTCATTGAGCGTCTCATGTAAGTCTATACATTACATTGGCCTTCAAGCTTTACAAGTCTGTACAACGGCCTGTTCATGCATTCAGCCCAAGTCTATACATCGTCCGTCTCATGCATTCTCTTAGGCTAAGTCTGTACAGCATCCAGCGTCTTTCGAAGCGTCTTATGCATTGGCCAAAGTCTATACAGACTTCAGCGTCTCATGCAGCGTCTTATTTGAAGTCCATACATTGCATTGCATTGGAAGTATGTACATCGGACTATTTCAAGTGAAGTCTGTACATCCGACTATTCATGCACTCATCTTAAGTCTATACATCCGTCTGTGCATTGTCTTGGCCATCGTCTCACAACCATCAAGTCTATACATTGGTCGGTGGCAAGTCTGCACATTGGGCTCTCACTCAAAGTCTGTATAGCACCATGTTCATATGATTCTAAGCCTATACACTGCACTGTAGAAGCTCGAGGTGAAGTCTGTACAGCCACCAGTTCAACTTGCAAGTCTATACATCGATAGCTTTACCGACGTTGCACTCAAAGTCTATACACTGTGATGCGGGACGAGACCACAGACACGACAAGCTCGTGACTGTCCCTTAACGAGGGAAGCGTCGGACGTGCGCGGTTGAGAAACCGGCAGTGAGCTAGGGTGGTCGACTCTCACTTGTGCCCGGATCGGGTCACGGGACGGTCACCCTCTCTCTCGCAGCAGCGGTGATATGAAAAATATAGCGATCTAGATCCTAAAATATGCTCTCTAGCAGCGGCATAAACAAATATATATGAAAATAAGCAAATGCCAAGTGTAGGGAGCGAGAACAATACCTCCACGCGCTCGGCGTGGGGAAGACGGGCCCGGCCGAAACTAGTACTCCCGAAAAAATAATACACAGTATTACAGCAATACAACTCGCTGCCCACTCCACGCAGGGAGGTAAAGGGCTACACAATGGGGCCCGGGAGGACCAAATTCGGGTTGACGGGCGGCTTCTCGCGTTGATTCGGCAACACCCGAACTAGTGACGGTGGGGCCCACGTGCTATCCGGGGGGGCCGTGTGGGACCCGGTGGCACCGCTGTAGTGGGGACACTTAGGGAAGCGCTCCCCGAGTTGGGAGCACCCTGGCTCGCCGGCCGGAGGCCGGGCGGCTCCGTTCGGCGCCGGTCGGAATAATCGGCCACGGATCTGCAACTTCTGGTTTTCAGCGCGCGCTCCGGCGAGTATGGACTCTGCGATCAGCCTCGATGTCGGATCGACACGAAACTGGCACCGTTGGAAAGTTCTCTTCAAATACTTCAACCCTATGGGATTAAAGAAAAATAACAAAGCTTGTAATTCTGATTGGAGAATTTTGAATGTTGATTTTGTACAATGTCTAAACTCTCAGACTAGCAGGGAACTTTCCTGAGAGTTGCCTTTGACCGATATGTGAACGTCCGAATCTGAAGTTATGGTCTTCAGAAAAGTTGTAGGAAATCAAGCTAGGAAACCGGGACTAGTTTGTATGAAGGGTTTGGAGGTGGCTGTGATTTGTTCTGATTTTTGAACTGGAAGGTAGTCGGATCTAGGAATTAGCTGAAAACACTGTAGCAGAGATAGAACCCGAATTTTGAAAAATGGATAGAGGACGAATCAAAAATCAAGAAACATGGTGGATGTAGGGGATGATGCAGTGTACTCCCAGTAAAATTGGTAGCCATAAAAAAATAAAAAAGAAGGTCAGAGATGGGAACTCAGAGCTGCTGTCACTGTAGACAGAGACAGGACTGATCTGGGAGTGATTAAAGACTGAAATTATAAAAATATCAAACGAGGGATTTTGGACTTGAATGTTTTTGTGGATGATGGGGTGGAAGATAGGAACACACCATAAAAATTGCAGACCAAGAAGAGGCCGTGGCTGATAGCAGGAATTTCGGGAAGACACTACTGTCTGCCAAGGACAGAACTTCGACGGTGGCTCGATGGCGGTCCGATGGCAGCACGAACGGCGGCGGCGGCGGCACCGATGAAGATTAGAGGTGGAGAGGGGGAGATAGAAGATGAAATCACTCTAGAACTGGAGATTTGAGGAGAGGAAACCAGGGGGAGAGGAAGGGGGCGCACCAAGCTTCAAGCTTTCCAACAAAATTTCTGATTTTTCATTAATTTCCACATGAAAATACACACTTTTATATGCTAGGTATCAAATCTAATGTAGACCCTTGGATCTAGGGATGGTGGATGAAGGGCTGGGATGAGGTTTGAACAACACACAAAAATTAATAAAAAAAATCAAGGGGAAGGGGGCGGCCTATTGACCATGTGTAAGGTTGAATGGGGTAGGTGGCCAACCTATTAGAATGTTGACCCCTTTAACCCCATGTGTCCATATGACCAGCCCACCCTTCTAGATGTCCACCTAGGAAGGTTGACTAGGCCCACAAGGTGACATGGACCAATGGGAAAGGGCTGAGGGCCCCCTTGCTGGTCCTACTGCATAATTACATAAAAACCCACACAATCCATGGGAATGACTCCTTGGCTTATAAAGACTTACATTTGCGTACATACTTTCCCAAGGATATAAACACAAACTAAAAGGACATAAATGCAAAAGAAAAATTACAGGCTCGGTGTCGATTCCCATCAACTCTCCCCGAGTGGGAGGAACTCGACCCCGTCGAGTAGGGGTAGGGATGCTCGAGTACTCCGGCGGATCCGTCACTTTGCCAAGTAACACGGGTACGCTCCACTCCAAGTGATCGTCACCTGCTCATCCCATATATACTAGATATGCGTGAACTGCTATGGGCTAAAGGTGGACACTCCGGGTGGGGCACGCTCAAAAGGGAAAGGAGCAGCTCGAAGACTCACTAGGAATCACCGCTGAGTCCCTGTAGGTAACTGATTCGGGTATAGATGTAGAACCGATCCCATACTCATCGAGTGAGTCCAATCGCCTCTTACTCATAAGAGAATGACAACGAGCTTGCACAAGACACATGCAGACAGACATACCACACAAAGAAAAAGCACACCGACTCATCTATGACCCTAGACGCACCTAATGTTAGTCTGACCCGTTCATGGGTGACGGCGGACCAGGACACCCGAATGTGTGCCATGCATGCATTTGACGTAACCGGAGATGGGTGGCATGGGGTACACCTAAATGTCCAAGTATGACCCAGTCATGCAAGGACGGCCCTTTGGATTTAGGAGACTTGAGAGGGCTAGGAAAGCCGGGTGTGGAAGAGCCGGGTGTAGGTGTATCGTGGACGGGCTTGGTGGGTATGGAGGGCCCGGCCCGTAGAAAAGGGGTATGATAGTGGACTCCCTCTAAGAAGTGAAGTATATATGGAGGGTCTAAGGATCCACTAGGGAGTGGGTAAAAGGGATCAAAGAAGGTATGACCCCTTGTGGTGGATTCCCACAAGTCACGATCCCACGTGTAGGAGTTTTGAAGGTGTGGATAGTCACCTTCTTGAATTGTGACGGGTGGGACGGGGATCGTAGGCAAGAAGTATGATTCCTCCCTCGGACAAAAGGGTATGAACTCGGGCTCGTCTGGTAGCGGGAGAAGTAGAAGAACCTCCGTGGTGACACAACCCACAGTGCACTCGGAGGTAATGGACCCGAAGGCCGGATGGGTGAAGCTAAGACTAACGGGTTGGTCAAAGCCTCGCGCCAGAAGATGCGTCAACTTCCATTTTGAATCTAATCCCATGACAAGATCATCCAATGTGTCAACATGGTGACTAGATCGAAAAGTTGTGTGGTAGGAGTTGACGGGCACTAGAGATAGGATGTGATCCATGGATGGGAAGGGAGGTGGGACCAAGCCATCCTTGAGCCAACGAAGAAGCGGCTCGGCTATGAAAAGCGTACCCGTTAGAAATAAGGGTGGCTCAGGCCTTGGTGGTTCCAAATGAGAGGATTCCGAATCAAATTCGGAAATAGAGGGGGATGACATTGGAACTCTCTCGAGTGGTGAAGGCCATGGTGTAGGCGGCTGGGAGGTGGATGCTTGTCGAAAGCCACCATACCGAGAAAAGTGTGACTCAAATGGTTCGACCACTAGAGCGACCGTATAGGATTCCGCTAGAGAGAATGCATTGCGGATAAGACATTCCAACTGGAAGTGAAGGCGCAAACCTCTCCGGAACTGAAATGCGGCCGTGTTACTCTCCTCTCCCAAGCCATGTTCCAACCAATACATATGATATGCCCGAATGTACTTGGACACGGACCTATCGCCTTGGATGGGTCGACATGGGTTGGCCATAGTTGCCAAAATATGGGAATGGATCCCTAGGAATGGATATGCAAGGCCATTTGGACAAGACACTAGACACGACCCTAAGTAATGCAAAGTTGGAATGCATGCACACTAAGGACCCTAGACGTAAACCAAGACTCGGTATGTGGCGGAGATAAGCGATCCGAAGATCACTCGCGCAAGTGTGCGACCTTCCCGATAGGCGTAGCCTAACGTTCGGACAACACCTTTTGATATACCGAGTAAAGGGGTGCAAATGCAAAAAGACATTTTTTTTGTGTTTTAAAACAATGATGACCCTAAACACGACTTAGACAATGACTAATGACTAGACATAAATGACACTCTTTTTTTTTTGACACCCTAGACTCAACCTCGCTCTGATACCAAATTGATGCGGGACGAGACCACGGACACGACAAGCTCGTGACTGTCTCTTAACGAGGGAAGCGTCGGACGTGCGCGGTTGAGAAATCGGCAGTGAGCTAGGGTGGTCGGCTCTCACTTGTGCCCGGATTGGGTCACGGGACGGTCACGCTCTCTCTCGCAGTAGCGGTGATATGAAAAATATAGCGAGCTAGATCCTAAAACATGCTCTCTAGCAGTGGCATAAACAAATATATATGAAAATAAGCAAATGCCGAGTGTAGGGAGCGAGAACGATACCTCTACGCGCTCGGCGTGGGGAAGACGGGCCCAGCCGAAACTCGTACTCCCGGAACAATAATACACAATATTACAGTAATACAACTCACTACCCACTCCACACAGGGAGGTAAAGGGCTACACAATGGGGCCCGGGAGGACCGAATTCGGTTTGACGGGTGGCTTCTCGCGTTGATTCGGCAACACCCGAACTAGTGACGGTGGGGCCCACGTGCTGTCCGGAAGGGCCGTGTGGGACCCGATGGCACCGCTGTAGTGGGGACACTTAGGGAAGTGCTCCCCAGGTTGGGAGCACGCTGGTTCACCGGCCGGAGGCCGGGCGGTTTCGTTCGGCACCGGTCGGAATAACCGGCCACTGATCTGCAGCGTCTAGTTTTCAGCGCGCGCTCCGGCGAGAATGGACGCTGCGATCAGCCCCCATGTCGGATCGACACGAAACTGGCGCCGTTGGAAAGATCTCTTCAAATAAGTCAACCCTATGGGATTACAGAAAAATAACAAAGCTTGTACTTCTGATTGGCGAATTTTGAATGTTGCTGTTGTACAGTGTCTGAACTCTTAGACTAGTAGGAAACTTTCATGAGAGTTGCCTTTGACCGATATGTGAACGTCCGAATCTGAAGTTATGGTCTTCAGAAAAGTTGTAGGAAATCAAGCTTGGAAACCGGGACTAGTTTTTATGAAGGGTTTGGAGGTGGCTGTGATTTGTTTTGATTTTTGAACTGGAAGGTGGTCGGATCTAGGAATTAGCTGAAAACACTGTAGCAGAGATAGAACACGAATTTTGAAAAATGGATAGAGGACGGATCAAAAATCAAGAAACATGGTGGATGTAGGGGATGATGGATAGAACTCCCAGTAAAATTGATAGCCCTAAAAAAAATAAAAAAGAAGGTCGGAGATGGGAACTCAGAGCTGCTATCACTCTAGACAGAGACAGGATAGATCTGGGAGTGATTAAAGACTGAAATTGTAAAAATATCAAACAAGGGATTTCGGACTTGAATGTTTTTTTGGATGATGGGATGGAAGATAGCAACACACCATAAAAATTACAGACCAAGAAGATGCCGTGGCTGATAGCAGGAATTTCGGGAAGACACTGCTTTCTGCCAAGGACAGTACTTCGACGGTGGCTCGATGGGGGTCTGATGGCGGCACGAACGGCGGCGGCGGTGGCACCGATGAAGATCAGAGGTGGAGAGGGGGAGATAGAAGATGAAATCACTCTAGAATTGGAGGTTTGAGGAGAGGAAACCAGGGGGAGAGGAAGGGGGTGCACCAAGCTTCAAGCTTTCCAACAAAATTTCTGATTTTTCATTAATTTCCACATGAAAATACACACTTTTATATGCTATGTATCAAATCTAATGTAGACCCTTGGATCTAGGGATGGTGGATGAAGGGCTGAGATGAGGTTTGAACAACACACAAAAATTAATAAAAAAAATCAAGGGGAAGGGGTCGGCCTATTGACCATGTGTAAGGTTGAATGGGGTAGGTGGCCAACCTATTAGAATGTTGACCCCTTTAACCCCATGTGTCCATATGACCAGCCCACCCTTCTAGATGTCCACCTAGGAAGGTTGACCAGGCCCACAAGGTGACATGGACCAATGGGAAAGGGCTAAGGGCCCCCTTGCTGGTCCTATTGCATAATTGCATAAAAACCCACACAATCCATGGGAATGACTCCTTTGCTTATAAAGCCTTACATTTGCGTACATACTTTCCCAAGGATAGAAACATAAACTAAAAGGACATAAATGCAAAAGAAAAAGTACAGGCACGGTGTCGATTCCCATCACATTGATAGCTTTACCGTCGTTTCTCTTGGCAAGTCTATACATCGCAATTGAGTGGAAGTCTGTACAGCCGTTGTGTTGCCAAAGTCCATACATTGTGAACCTCAAAGTCTGTACAGACTTTGCCTTGTTCAAGTCTGTACATCGACCCTTTGGCAAATCTATACATTGAAAGTCTATACACTCGATTGCCTTGATCAAGTCTGTACAGAGCTTCATTGTTCACGACTGTACATCGCTCAGTTGGCAAGTCTATACATTGGAAGTATATACATTCCTTTGCCTTGCATCGCTCATCAAGTCCATACACTGTCAAGTCTTAACATTGCCTAAGTATGTACAGCGGTTGCCTTCTTATATGAAGTCTGTACATTGCATTCGAGTTCACAAGTCCATACAGTCTGAAATCTATACAATGCAGTTCAACTTACAAGTCTATACATTGGACTGTGCTTCGCAATGTCTATACATTGGACTGTGCTTCGCAAAGTCTATACACTGGACTGTGCTCGTAAAGTCTATACATCCTTCAAGGGGCCAAGTCTATACATTGTGTCGTTCACATCTGCAAGTCTAGACATTGGAAAGTCTATACACTACATTGTGCATACTATGATGTCTGTATAGGGTTTAGACTTAAACTGATAATTTGATTCTCTGTCTGACAGGCACCCTTCGCAGAGCCTAATGAAGGCACGTGATCCAAGGAAGGACGAGGTTCCCTGATCGTGACACGTGGAAGCACTGTGCTGAAATGCTGCCACGTGGACAGAGGCTTCTTGGCGGGAGATGTGGAGAGCACCTGCCACCCTAATCTGATGCTGCTATATATATATATATATTCTTCCTCAGAAGAAGATAGATAGTGAGCAGAAGGAGGTAGCTCGAACAAGAGGTGAAGTCTATACAGAGAAATAGAAGGAGAAGCAGCAGAGAGCTACGATCCACAGAGAGAAGAAAAAGAGAGAAGAAGCAGAAGAGAAAGAAGAAAAGGAGAGTGATAGAGAGCTCGAGCAGAGTGTGAAGAGAAGAAGAAGGAAGAGAGAGAGAAGAGAAGATCAGAGAAGATCGTTCCTACTGGAAGTTGGATCAGATCCACTCCAGTCAGCTCTTTAAGAGCCACATTGTGCTTCATTGTTTACAGCCTTTCGATTGCTATTTGTTTCCCATTTTCCTGTTTTCTTTTTATACATTTCTTCAAGTTGTTTGTCAGCGGAGCAAGCTGTGTTGCTCAGCATTTGTAGTGGAGGATTCCACTGCACGGCCAAGCTGTATTGCCCAGCGGAGCAAGCTGTGAGGCTCAACAGGCGAGGAGGATTCCTCGGACAGCAAGCTGTGAGGCTCAGTGGATTGTATGGCAAGCTGTGATGCCCAGCTGTTCAAGCTGTGAGTCAGCAGAATCCACACTCGGTTTGAGTGTGGGGTGGACGTAGGTCTGCAGGACCGAACCACCTAAAAACCTATTGTGCAGTGGTTTGATTTCTTCTATCTGATTGGCGCTAGATGAATGCTTAGGTGCGCTTTGCCTTGATTGCAAATTGTGTGTTTGTTTAATTCCGCAACTGCTTATTAGCTTTCAGGTTTGTCTAGTTAGCGAACTAGCAATTTTAGTGAGCATTAGATTTTAAATTGGGCGAAGTTTTTAATGGGAGATTCATTCACACCCCCTCTGAATCATAGCACCGAACCCAACACTTGGTATCAGAGCGGTTGCTGTGCATAGGATCTAACAATCCGCAGCAGATCCTGCTAGCTGTTGGTGCATTTCAGAGTGGGTCTTTTGAGATCGTGTTTTGTTTCACTAACTTGTGCCTTGCTTTGCTCATTTGGCTTTGGTGCGATCTGAGTTGATTCATTTGCTTGCATTGTGTGTGATTAGTGTTCTATTTAGTACTCTTATTCTGTCTAAGCATGGAACTCACTGCTGATCCTTCGAAGTTTGAAGGTCTAGGTTTTTACAAGTGGTTTAATGAATTCAAAGAATATGTGATGCAGACTAATCCAGATCTGTGGATAGTCATTGCTCACAGTCCTTATGAAGTTCCAAAGGATGAATCCTATGGAAAACTTCAGACAGACGAAAATTCTCTGCAAATCAAAGTGCCCTGAATCTAATCAAAAAGGTGATAAACACTGACAAGTTTCCTTGTGTAGTTGATTGCTGTAGTGCCTCCGAAGTGATCGAGATAATAGCAAGCAGCAGAAGCCAGGGTAAAGCGAAATGTCTCATGGCAACAGAAGAAGACGAAGATTATGTGGAGGATACTTCGTCACAGGTAAATTCTGACACTGACAATCCTTCTCTGGAAAGCATGATTGCGTTGAATGAGCATTTATTGAATAAATATGATAGACTAAAATATGAAAAGAGAAAAATAAGTAAAGAAATGTTGCATGAGGTCAGAAGTCTGAAAGCTGAAAATGAAAACTTGAAATCTGACATGATTAAAGAAAACGATGAGTTGAACAGGTTGAAATCTGAAAATGAGAATATTAGAAACAAACTCATCGGTGAAAATAATTCTTGCAAAGCATGTGCCATTCTCGAAGACATGATTAATGATTTTGATTCTGATGACAGTTTTCAAAAAGAACAAATCAAATCTCTAAAAGAAGAAAATGCCTACTTGAAAGATCAAAATAAAAAGCTAATGGTTCTTAATACTGTCTTCTCTGAAAGATGGTTGTCAATTGAAAAAAGAAAATCAGTTGTGAAGGAAAATGAGAACAATATTGAAATAATGGTTCAACAAGAAAATGAAACTCTGAAGAACCTGAATGATGCTTTGCAACAGCAGCTGATTATTTGTGAATCAGAGCTATCCAAGTATGAAGTGAGTAGTGCTTCATTGAATTCTGAGATTAAAGATCTGAAAAATTCTATATCAAAATTCGTTAAAGGAAAAGACAATTTGAATAAGCTGCTTGGTTCTAAAGTGAATTTTCAGAAACAAGGGATTGGATTTGTGCCTGTGAATGAAAACGACAATGATAAGAGAAAATCAACTATTTTCGTGAAAAGCTGTGAACATGCTAACTCATCTAGCTCCTCAATTTTTCAATTCACTGCTAAGAAGGCTGAAAATTCAGAGAGGAAACAGAAAAAGATTCAAAAACAAAAGAAAAATGCTGATTTGAATAAGTCCAAATTTATCCTTGATTTACATGTGCATGCTGCTCACTGCTCACAGACACATTCACACTCTCATGAGAATGTCAACTATGTCAAACAAGTGAATGTGAATAAAAAGGGTAAAACATGTCACTATTGTGGGAAGGTTGGACATATTATGCATAACTGTGTAGCATTGATAAATGATGAAAGAAATACTGTTAGAAAGTATCCTAGAAATCATCTTAGGAAACATTCTACTGATCAGGAAAAGAAAATTCAATGCTATTGCTGTGGGAAGTTTGGTCACATTGCTGCCTTCTGCTGGCATGCTCAGGGAAAGAAAACTAACTCTGGATTTGTTAATTTCCCTGTTAATAAAAACATTGTTGATAGAAAGAAGTTTGGTTCTAAAAGCAAGCACAATGTATGTTTCGAATGTGGTAAGCTAGGCCACAAAGCTGCCAACTGTTGGCTGGCTGATTATGGAAAGAAAAATTTTCATGTTAATAAAAGAAATACTCATGCTCATCCACATGGGCATCATGCTTCTGCTAATTCTGTGGCTTCATGCTTTAATTGTGGAAAACCTGGCCACAAAGCCTCTGAGTGCTGGGTGGCAGGGTTCAAGAAACAAAATGCCCATGCACATAACAGAAGTTTTAATGTTCATGCACATGAATTTAATGCTCACAATAAGGTGCATAATAGGAACTTAAATTCTGTTGGTTATCATGGTAAGTCTGGTCAATTTGGTTATTCCTTGTCCAGCCATAAGTTGATGGGCTATGATGATAATGCTGCTAAGAGATTGTTCAGAACACCTGTCAGGACTAATGCAGGACCCAAGGCTGTTTGGGTCACTGCAGGATCAAAATGATTGTCTTGCTGCAGGTGTGCCTTGGAAATGAATAAAAGGGGTTGAATTTAGCCAAGGCACTCAAAAAAGGAAAACCCCAGGATTCTACTTATCAGGTCAGTTCTGAACATTGCTTATGTTTCATTATCTGAAAATTACTTGTTTGAAATGACTGCATATCATAATGATCTGTCTATGCTAAATTGATTTATCTTGAAAAGTTGATTGCTCTCTCATGATGCTATTTGAATAAAGAATGCTCTGATGTTTGAGTAAACATTCTGCATAGCATGTTAAATCTAATTTTTGAATCTGAGTTTTGCACATTCTTACATGTTCAGCATTGTCAGGTTTAGATTTTCTGAACTCTCCTCATACATGATTTGCATATTGATGATTGTCTGAAATTGCATATGCATATATGTTGTGAATGCATTGCCCATCATCATACTGAAAACTCCAAAAAGAAGTAACTGGCTGCATATTGGACTGCTTTGCACTGCATTTCTTTGCATGACCACTTTGGTATATATATGGTAAGCTACTAAAAGGTAGGGAAATCTGCCTGGAGGTTCTTACTATGTGTCAGATGGTCCTTGAGACCAGATTCTCCGCCAAGTACCAAGGGTCTAGTTTTCATATAGAGCAGTGTACTAAATGTCATAAAATTTGAAAAATCTGAAAAATTGAAATGAAATTGATGCATATGATAAAGTCTACCACTGATTGAACAAAGCATGAATTCTTCTTGAGCATATCCTAAAATCATGAACAGTTCATTAATTGTATTTCATGCACTTTGTCAGGGGGAGTTTGTCTGATGTTGCATATGAAGAGTAGTGCAGTTGAAAAACCTAAAAAGAAATTTCATTGCATCTAGACAGGGGGAGCATTTAGAATTGGTGATTTTAATTGTCATATGTTGATCACCTATTGTCTAGTAATTGATCAACTCTCATCTGTTATCATATTTCTCTCTCTTTTGAAAATGGATTCTGCCTTCCATTCGTTGAGCTGTTAAAGAAGAGTCTCCTTCAACTCTCTTCATGATACTACCTATCAGCTGATCTGTCTGAACTCCAGACTCAGCCACTGTGTGTTGATGTTCACTCTTCTGAAATATTTCTCTATTGGTGATTTACTCTTGCACCAGCTTATACTCACCTTTCACATTTGTCTCAGCTAGTGTGACTGAATTGTTTCTACTATTGATTGTTGGGAGCTGAACTTATTGTTTTGATCTGAGGAACTTATGTTGCATGTCATGCAATTCAGTCTGAGAAATTGGTAGAAACTCCTATCATATAGGTTTACGAATTATCACTGAATCAGACTGATATAAGATTAATGTATTATCAGATTTGTAGTTAAATGAATTGAAAGTATCTGAATGATAAGGTTTAATAAACTTTAACCACATGTGTCATGTAAACCTTAGACTCTCTCATCAGATATCTGAAAATTTGAATTCAGGGCTACTTTGGTTAAGATGCATAGAGTGTGTATTGTTGTTAAACATTAACATAAAAAAAAACGTTGACTAAATGAAAAATTGTGAATTCAGAGCAATGACTGGGCCATTGAGAAACTGAGTTCTTTATCAATGAAATAAAGTAACTCATGTCATGAGATGCCATAGTTATCTCTGATAAAAATTTAGTGAGACAAAACCTTACAGAGCAATGGCTTATTTGTGTTGAGTAACTGGGGAGTCTGGCCTCTGATCAAGGTGTCTTCTCATGTAAAAAGACACTCATATTGCTAACTCTGTTCTCAAAGTGAGAGGCAATGACAATTATCACACTGAGTAACTGGGTCACTTCACCTGAGACGTGTTGTGCCTCATGTAAAAAGGTGTTGATCAACCTAAATTGCTTAGGAAAAATATAATGTGCTTCAAATGAAATTATCATGAAAAATCTGTCAACTCATGTTCTTGAAAAAGTGTTTAACTTCAGTACTAATCTGTATATTTTTCAAAGGTGCTATTGAGATCATATGTGTAAGATAAAAGATGATTGTTTCTGAGTGTTATCTGATTATTTGGTTCACCTTTATTAAAACTTGGATTCAGATATGAGTATTGAGTTTATTTTGGAAAATTTGGTATACATCAAAATTAAATCAGATTGGTTAAGTTGCCACTTCATAACCCTTTATGATAGAAGTGTCTACACTTCTTAAGACTTATTGAAGTGGTGCAAGCATTAAAATCCCTCATGATCAGATTTCTAGATAGCCTGATCAGATTCAGACTGATTATTCATTGAGATGTCTGGTGATGATTGTTGTCTATTATTGCCCTTCTATCATCAATCACTTTACTCTCCACACTGTTGGAATCTTCCATCTTGTTCTGCAATAAGTTCTGATTCTGTGGTCTTTTCACCAGAATTCAGATTCTTTGTAATGGCAGATTTCAGATTGATTTATTGGATAACCTGAGTCCATTCCTATGCTTCAGGGGGAGTTATGGTTTATTTGCATCTAGAGGGAGAGTAGTCAATCATACATGTTGATAGGGGGAGAGCTGTTTCATTGTCATAAGAGAGAACTTCATTTTAATGAACCATGATTTATTCTTTGACTTTATGTGCTGAATTTTATCTCTCAAACCATTTCCTCTTTTTGATTATGTCAAAGGGGGAGAATAGTTTGACGAGTCAGTGTGACTCATTATGTTACCATCATCAAAAAGGGGGAGATTGTTGTGCCCCTTGTGCTTTGATGATTATGTGGTGTTTTCATGATAGCAACATGAATGAGTCACCATATTGCTTTGCTAAGAAAATCATATTGAATGACAGCAACATGAATGCATATGACTGATATATTATCTGGAGAATGCTTGAGTGTGTTATATCTGATTTAGTCTGTGGAGATTGCATGAGTGTGCCATGTCTGATTTGTGAAGAATGCATGAGTGTGCTAAATCATGTAGTGTTCCATACTAAGTGCATAAAGTGTTTTGTGCTTGCTTTAAGATCGGTGTATTGCTTCTTTTGTGCATATACTGCATCAGTGCACTTGGATGGGTCGACCCCCTTCTTAGATGGGTCGACCCCCCTCAGATGCATTTCTGAAGTCTATACAGCCACAGTCAGTCTATTCACTGTGTTGCATCGCATGCATTACCTAAAGTCTATACACTCTGTTGCATTGGTCAGCAAGTCTATACACTCGTCTTCATGCATAGCAGAGTCTATACAGTGCAGCTCATATAACTAGCATGTCTATACATTGCATCGTGGCGTTTGTGCTCTAAATCTATACACTGCATGGCGAGCCCAAAGTCTATTCATTGCATTGGCTAAAGTCTGCACAACGTCTGTCTTATTTAGAGTCTAAGGCAATGTCTATACACTGGACTTGAAGTGTGTACACTGAGCGTCTCATTGAGCGTCTCATGTAAGTCTATACATTACATTGGCCTTCAAGCTTTACAAGTCTGTACAACGGCCTGTTCATGCATTCAGCCCAAGTCTATACATCGTCCGTCTCATGCATTGTCTTAGGCTAAGTCTGTACAGCGTCCAGCGTCTTTCTAAGCGTCTTATGCATTGGCCAAAGTCTATACAGACATCAGCGTCTCATGCAGCGTCTTATTTGAAGTCCATACATTGCATTGCATTGGAAGTATGTACATCGAACTATTTCAAGTGAAGTCTGTACATCCGACTGTTCATGCACTCATCTTAAGTCTATACATCCGTCTGTGCATTGTCTTGGCCATCGTCTCACAACCATCAAGTCTCTACATTAGTCAGTGGCAAGTCTGCACATTGGACTCTCACTCAAAGTCTGTACAGCGCCATGTTCATATGATTCTAAGCCTATACACTGCACTGTAGAAGCTCGAGGTGAAGTCTGTACAGCCACCAGTTCGACTTGCAAGTCTATACATCGGTAGCTTTACCGACGTTGCACTCAAAGTCTATACACTGATAGCTTTACCGTCGTTTCCCTTGGCAAGTCTATACATCGCAGTTGAGTGGAAGTCTGTACAGCCGTTATGTTGCCAAAGTCCATACATTGTGAACCTCAAAGTCTGTACAGACTTTGCCTTGTTCAAGTCTGTACATCGACCCTTTGGCAAGTCTATACATTGAAAGTCTATACACTCGATTGCCTTGATCAAGTCTGTACAGAGCTTCATTGTTCAAGACTATACATCGCTCAGTTGGCAAGTCTATACATTGGAAGTATATACATTCCTTTGCCTTGCATCGCTCATCAAGTCCATACACTGTCAAGTCTTTACATTGCCTAAGTATGTACAGCGGTTGCCTTCTTATATGAAGTCTGTACATTGCATTCGAGTTCACAAGTCCATACAGTCTGAAGTCTATACAATACAGTTCAACTTACAAGTCTATACATTGGACTGTGCATCACAATGTCTATACATTGGACTGTGCTTCGCAAAGTCTATACACTGGACTGTGTTCGTAAAGTCTGTACATCCTTCAAGGGGCCAAGTCTATACATTGTGTCGTTCACATCTGCAAGTCTAGACATTGGAAAGTCTATACACTGCATTGTGCATACTATGATGTCTGTACAGGGTTTAGACTTAAACTGATAATTTGATTCTATGTCTAACAGGCACCCTTCCCAGAGCCTAATGAAGGCACGTGATCCAAGGAAGGACGAGGTTCCCTGATCATGACACGTGGAAGCACTGTGTTGAAATGCTGCCACGTGGATTGAGGCTTCTTGGCGGGAGATGTGGAGAGCACCCGCCACTCTAATCTGCTGCTGCTATATATATATCTTCTTCCTCAAAAGAAGACAGATAGTGAGCAGAAGGAGGTAGCTCGAACAAGAGGTAAAGTCTCTACAGAGAGACAGAAGGAGAAGCAACAGAGAGCCACGATCCACAGAGAGAAGAAAAAGAGAGAAGAAGCAGAAGAGAAAGAAGAAAAGGAGAGAGATAGAGAGCTCGAGCAGAGTGTGAAGAGAAGAAGAAGGAAGAGAGAGAGAAGAGAAGATCAGAGAAGATCGTTCCTACTGGAAGTTGGATCAGATCCACTCCAGTCAGCTCTTTAAGAACCACATTGTGCTTCATTGTTTACAGCCTTCCGATTGCTGTTTGTTTCCCATTTTCCTATTTTCTTTTTATACATTTCTTCAAGCTGTTTGTCAGCGGAGCAAGCTGTGTTGCTCAGCATTTGTAGTGGAGGATTCCACTGGACGGCCAAGCTGTATTGCCCAGCAGAGCAAGCTGTGAGGCTCAGCAGGCGAGGAGGATTCCTCGGATAGCAAGCTGTGAGGCTCAGCGGATTGTATGGCAAGCTGTGATGCCCAGCTGTTCAAGCTGTGAGTCAGCGGAATCCACACTCGGTTTGAGTGTGGGGTGGACGTAGGTCTGCAGGACCGAACCACCTAAAAATCCATTGTGCAGTGGTTTGATTTCTTCTATCTGATTGGCGCTAGATGAATGCTTAGGTGCACTTTGCCTTGATTGCTCACTGTGTGTTTGTTTAATTACGCAACTGCTTATTAGCTTTTAGGTTTGTCTAGTTAGCGAACTAGCAATTTTAGTGAGCATTAGATTTTAAATTGGGTGAAGTTTTTAATGGGAGATTCATTCACCCCCCCTCTGAATCATAGCACCGAACCCAACAGCGGTCCGGTGTCACCTGGGACCTTTGCCCGTCCAGGCGAACCCAGAGGGTCTCGACAGTTATAGTTTTCTTGGAGTTAGACATGCGGCACCCCGAGACGGCGCCAGTGTTGTTCCTCCAGAGCCTCCTCCGATGAGATGCCGACCCTTGGTGGGATGGGCCGGCGGTTTGGTGCACATGGTGCACATTGCAGCTCAGCGTCATTGTCGGGACGCCGTTGTTGTTCTGGGCCACAGCTCGGCCGACAGTAGCTTCAGTGGCCCCCGGAGCAGGAGCGTTGGTCTGGGGCTCGTCAGGTGCTTTCACATCGAGGATGTTGACAAAGGCCACCCCCAAGAAGTTGGGGAAGCCCACGGTGGGAGGGAAACTCCCGAAGTTGAGGGGGACCGCCAAGTAGCCACCTCGAACATGGTTGCCGACGACCTGAGGGACGCAAGTGACAGCCATTGTCGGCACCATGATGCGATTCTTTTGCATTTGAGAAAATAACGCAATTAGTGTTACAAGAAGGGGGCCGTAGGGCCCCTAATTCCGGTAAAGAGATGAAGGGTGGATTGGTCCCACCGGGCGTGCCAGACTTGTGGACGCACTTTTTATTTAACACTTATTTTATTCGTTTGTTGGTTTATTAAGTGTGTGGGCGTGCCAGTCACAAAGTGACGATTTATTCGGGCTTCGTGGAAGCCCATGGTGCGCTCAACCTAACTTCGTCAGACGATTGTGTGGTTCGTGTCGGGACCAAAGCCCGCCATGCCATAAAAGGTCATGGCGTCATTTACATCCCCCATACGAGGGAACACCTTTGATTAATTACCGAAATTAGGGGCACTGCGGCCGAAAGAAATAATACTAACTGCGTAAGAAAGGGACAGGAATAAATCATACTAAAGTCCGCATCAGGATACGAGCCATTAGCCATGTCGGTCACTCGTGGACCCTTTTCATATTCGGACACGGGTCTGTGATAGAAACGCGACGAAAAACTCGGGGTGAATCCGTTCAAATGTCTGCCGAATGCACGGCAATTTTAATAGCGGCTCGGAAGGGCTCCGGGGCGAGAAATGAATCTGGTCTGATTGGAATGTCGGCCCAAGACTAGGTCGGGCCCTTTCCATGTCAGGATGATTCCTAAGACTCGGGCCCGGCATGAGAGGGCGACGTTAATGTTCCTTCTGCGTCGGGTCACGGAGAGAGATGGGGCTGCAATGTGGACCCTAGCATTTTTTTATCTGAGATTTTAATTATATGTTCCTCTCTTTCCTCTTGCTATTCATGTCTTCTTTATGCATTTATTCCGAATGATTTCCTCTCCCCCTTTTGTTTATTATTATTTTTTTATCATCACTGTTCCACATTTTCGTTTGTTTCCTACGTATATACGGATTTCTTTATTTATCACAACTTCCATTAATTTATTTATTATCATTGTTATTATTACCAATATCATCATCATTATATGTTATATGTGTATGTTTCCCAGAGAGAGAGGGCCGCTGGAGAGTGTACCGGCAAGGGGTATGGGGGGGCGTGCCGATGAGGGCATCCCAAGGTGTACCGGTGAAGGGAGAAGAGGATGCACCGGGGAAGGCACCAAGGAGAGTGTGCCGGCAAAGGTAGAAGAGGGTGCGCCGGGGAAGGCACCAAGGACAGTGTGCCGGCGAAGGTAGAAGAGGGTGCGCCAGGGAAGGCACCAAGGAGAGTATGCCGGCGAAGGTAGAAGAGGGTGTGCCGGGCTAACTCAAAGTCTGTACATCGCCTGCTACAGTCTGCACATTATCTATTGGCTACAACTCAAAGTCTGTGCATTGGTTGCCAGCACACACGCAGAGTCTGTACGTTGTCCATGTACAGCAACTCAAAGTCTGTACACTGGCTGCTAGCACACATGAAGTCCATACGTCCCTCAGCCCGAAGTCTATTAATGTCTGCTCGACAGTCGTTGTTAAAATTGCCGTGCCACACAAATTTCAAATATTTATAACCGCACTCACTCACTTATGGATTTGAAAACATGAGTATAATGGTAAGTACGGGTCGATCCCACGGGGAAGGAATTTGGTTATTTTTCTTAGTTGAAAAATATTCTTGTGTTTTGAAAAATCAATTGTTGGAATTTGGAGTGCGATTATGAAAACTTAAATTGGAAAACATAACAGAATTCAAGTGAAAATAGGGGTTGGAAGAAAATGCATAACTTCAAATATAGACAGAATGAGAAGAAGTGTAAAACATGAAAGTTGTAGAGAATTGAAAAAGGAAGAACTTTTATGAAGAACACAGAAACAGAAAATGAAAGGAAGATAAGGAAAAACTTGAAAAACTATGACCTATTGGTTCGGATGAACAGTAATTGACAGAAAACCAGCACCTTGAAAACTTAATTCTAAAGCTCAAAAGAAGAGGAATTTGACAAAGTACAAGAAGAATAAAACTTAGATATACAAGAGAGGAACAACTCTTATGAAGAACTCAGAGTTATTTGAGGACTAGAAAGAGTTTAAAATGAATAAATGGAAGAAGGTATCACCACGGATGAACAGTAAATGCACAGGATAACACTTAAAAAAACGGACCAGAACTCTATGAAATAGGAAGAATTTGAGGAAATGATAAACAGAGAAGTTGAAGAAGACTTGTAAATAAACAACTTTTGTGAAGAAAGCAAATTGAAATAAAGATTACAACCATGCGAAATAAGGCTAAGAACAGGCTGAATTCAAAAATGAAACTTTTATTGAAATAAGAACAACTTACAACTTTGACTTCAAAAGCTTTGAAAATACAACTTGATGCACTCAACAACTTCAGAAATCTAAAGAACAACTTACATTACAAGTGACCAAAGCTAGCTCTCCCCCTACTCAACCTTGCCATCTTGCTAATTCTACTTGCTAACTAACTTGCTAACTCCTCATTCAAGACCAATGCACCCTTTATATAGGGGTTACAAAAACACTCCAAACAAGTGTACCCAATTTTAGCCTAAAATGGTAGGCAGGTAGGTTCTGCCCACTTTGCCATTTTTTTCGGATTTTTCTGAATTTGTTTCGTATTTTTTTTTGGCCTTTTCGTCTCTCTTTCTCTCATTTTCTCTCTCTGCCGGCGTGTTGCGCCGACCGACCGACCGGTTAGGCGGCCGAACCCGTGGGCCCGCCGTGCGCCCGCCCGCTCCGCTGTCGCCACGCCGCTCACGTGTCGCACGGCGGGCGCGTGCGCCGCGTGCCCGCCTGCATCGCCTTCCGCTCACGCGTCGCCACGCGTCGAGCCCCCTTCGCCGCTCCGGCCGCCACGACCCCCCTCCGTCGCCCGAACCGCCTTCACGAACCCCCCTCCCGCCTTCGCCCTCCCGGCATCGTCGCCCGTGCCCGGGCGGCGAAGGCGGGAAGGCGGGGCGGGGGATGTTTGAATATATATATATTTTTTAATTTTTTTATTATATATAATATATATATATATATATATATATAGGATATAAATAGTTAGAAAAATCTAAAAAAATATCAAATAATTTTATTTTTTTTCTAATTTTTTTTCTTATCTTTTTGAACAAGTTTCCGGGCTTTTGGCCCAGTTGAATATATATATTGTTATTCTTTTTTTTTCTTTTTCTTGGAGCTTTCCTCGAACTGCGTGCCTGCATAAATACATAAAAATTATCATAAAAATTTATTTAATTTCAGATAATTAAACATTTGATACAAAATCAACAATAAGTGTGAGAAGTGTATATTGATCATAATTTAAGCTCATAAAAATGTGAATAATTATGAATTAACAAGGAAAAATACACACTTATCACACCCCCCAACTTACTCATTGCTAGTCCCTTAGCAATGCACATAATGAAAAAAATTTAGGACTAACAATAGTTTAGAGATATTCAGGCCTCATTTCCAGTTCATCTTTCATAGAGTCAACTAATGATCAGAATCTGGAGTAATTATCACAGATTAGCCTTATGTCGGAAATTCAGGTACATGATCAAGAATCTAATCAAAATTCAGTAGCACTTGTGCAAGTGGAATACTAAATTCACAGTAGAGACAATTTGATCCTCCAGTTGCTATTCCGAACAAATGCCTTTCAATTCTGCACTTCTTACTTAGAGCGTTCAATGCACACTAGCTTTTTGTCTGCCTTATTGATATGTCCCTTTTGGGATCACTATATATATTTTTTTCTTTTCTTTTTTTTTTCTTTACACACATGATGCTGCACTACCCTTCACTGTTTTACACGAACCTCAACAAGTCTTAGGTGAAGGAGGCCCGGTTCCACAGATCAAAATTCCCTTTTCCTTTTGACGCGAACCTCAACACGTCTTAAGTGAAGTAGGCCCGGTTACTCAGAATCGGAGCATTTTTCATGGTGTGTATTTTTTTTTTCATAATTTTATATGGCAGAAAGCTTATAACGAATCTCTTTTTCAAGAAATGCAGAATATCCGACACACACCCAAAATAGCAGAAGGCTTGTCCTTCTTGTTTCATTAGCGTGCAAAGTGAGTTTCTTGTTTCTAAAGTGCATATGAACTTTAAATAGATTCTTAAATCAGTTTTCCATAGCGAGAGTAAAGAAATTATCCATCATCATTTTCCCAGTTGTTTCTATTCAGAATCACTTTTCATGCGACATGAATCAAGAAATTCAACTCGGGGAAAACTGTTGGTTAACATGACAATTCAAGAAAGTAAGAAAAAAAAATTGTTGAAATTTTTGAAATTTGTGAAAATTTTGAACTTTATCTCCCCCCCAACTTAAATGACATTGTCCTCAATGGCATAAACAGTAGAAAAATCAGAGGACAGGTAAAAAGATAATATAGTTGGGATGGAAGGAGACAACCTGATGGGTCGGGCGAAGTGATGAGGGCTTCATTGCGTTGTGGCCTGAGAACTGTAAAAGAAACACACTAAAATAAATCATCAAATCACAAAAATCGTGGGTGACCTCCCAAGAAGCCATTTATTTGCACACCAAACTGTGAAAACGTTGGGCTGCCTCCCAAAAAGCGCTAAATTTAACGTCTTCAGCCAGACGCACTGTAGCTCATTAGCTCATTAACCAACGCGTGGCATTCAGAATGAGCCACCACGTGATCTTGTCTTCCTTCAAATTCCAGCCCTTAATCCATTGGAAGACAAGAGTAGACATGTATAGACCGGAGCTAGAAAGAGGCAGGACTCGCACATGATTGTTTGTAACATTAACCCTGTGTGCGATCCAGTTTTCAGCTTTAGAGATCAAAAAATGATCTATGGCCAATAATTTGTCAAGATCAAGGTATAACCCTTGCATAATATCAATCCATCGGTCCCCTTCACCTGTATTGTCCCTCCAGATGACCTCTTTATTGACTACTTCCTCCTTGGGAACTTGGTCATCGAACGGTGGCTTAGGGATAAGAGTGTCATTATTAGCCACAGTCTTCCCAGTAACAGCCTCATGTGTTAGAAGGGTACCAATCAACTTGTCTTCCTGATGGGGAGTTAAATCAAAAGTGAATATTGTTGGTCCATCCCCCTCAGGTCCCAGAATGTCATATGGAAGAGGCTCATCTGGTAGGGGTAGCACGAGCCCAGAATCAAATTGATCCAATGATTCAAACATGAGGGGATCGGGCTCAATGGGTAGATCAAATTTGAAAGTTTCTAATAAAACCCCTTTATCACACTCATCATTTAATAGAAAATTGTGAATCAAATTTCCCAATAATGAAGTGGGAAGATCAAATGTAAATTGTTCCAGCTCGGCCCCTTCATCAAAGGTAAGATCAAATGGGAATTTTTCAAAGACGGAGCTTTCATCATACTCATCACTCACCTGAAGATTCTTAATCAAATTTTCCAACAATGGGGTTGATAGAGGAAATATAAACTTTTCGAACAAGGCCCCATCATCAAGTTCTTCCAAGGGAGGAGAATTAAGTTCCACTAAATCAACATGATTATTAATCATAAAGCAATCCTCCTCGACATGTAGATCCTCAATTAAGTTGTTTGGGCCACTAATTTTCTCAGTGATATTCTCAATCTCAAAACATTCATAGAATGGGGTGATGATATCAATAGGATCATTTGTATTCTTTAATTCATCCCTTAATTCCGTCCCTTCCTTCATCATGGTATGGCTTGCGCACTCCCCCTCACTCCCAATAATGATATCTTGACCCAAAATGCCAGGCATCGGATCATCATCATCATCATTCACGTATCGAGGGGGTTGGTTGAATTTTGACGAAGGGTCATGGTAAGTAGACTGAGAGTACACGCTTTGAGCTTCAAAGTAGTGGCCCGATGAATCACCCTTAGTATGGACATTGAGTCCGAAATTGGGGTGAGATGAGTTGAGATGAAGTTGAGTATACATGGGCTGCTCGTGAATTGCTTGGGGTAGAGGTGTAGACAAATGGGTTTGGATTGTTGAATCCAGCCAAGGCAAATTTGTGTGATTACTCCAGCCAAGATTATCATCATCTGCAACATGCTTGAGCTGAGAGAATCCTAGGGAATTTTGGACATGTGCTTGGATGACGGGAGAGAGTCGGGCTATAGTAGGGCATTCACTCACATGGTGAGTGAGACTGGCACAGAATTCACACACTTCCATGAAAGTGTGGATTGGATTTTCCGCCTGTTTGACATGTCCTACAAGTTGTTGATGAGATGAGATAGAGGCACGATTTATTGAATTTTCACTCAAAATCTCAAATAGATCATATGCCTCATCTTCACTTTTGCTTAAAAATGCCCCTCCACAATATATGTCCACCATCTGCCTATCAAAATTGGATAACCCCTCATAAAATGTAAAGATAATTTGCCATCTGGGCAACCCATGATGTGGACATTGACTCACTAGCTCCTTTAATCTCACCCAAGATTCATGAAGTTGCTCTCCCGGACGTTGAGTAAATCCTGTAATCGCCCTTCTCATCATGTTGGTTTGGCCTATGGGGTAAAATTTTTTTAAAAATTCTGACTGCATATCTTCCCAAGTCCTGATAATCTTTCGAAAACTCCTTAACCAACATTTTGCTTTTTCTTTTAACGAGAATGGAAATAAAATTAATTTAAGGGCATCATCATTAAAATTCTGAATTTTGATCAGTGAGCAAACTTCTAGAAAATCATCTAGATGCCTATAAGGATTTTCATTGAGATTCTCATAAAAAGATGGGAGCATCTGGATGAGACTAGGGCGAATCTCATATTGATCAACGTGAATATCGGGGAGTTGAATACAGGTGGAGGGCTGGTAAGAAGAAGGATAAAAATGCTCCTTCATAGGCGTGGATTTCCCTCCAAGATGAATGGCCATAAAATGAATTTTTTTTTACATTTTTTTTAAGTATTTCAAATTATATATATATTTTTTTTCAATTTTTCAAAACTTTTTTTATGCAAACACAAACAAGTTAACACAAATTATCCTAATGACCTAGATGCGACTCAGACCTACAAATGTGGTTTCACAAAGTGATTAAAATGAACTTAAATTTACCCTCAGTATGTCCACCGGCCAGGTAAGGGGTGGGGAAGTGGGAGGTTCCCCCTACTTTCGTAGGGACCTTATTATACAAAATCACAATCCCGCTTAAGGCGTTTGCCAGCCGACCGTCTTGCCTTAGACACCAATTTTCATAAGAGGATAAACCTAAATATCACAGGAATCACAGTGTGATCCTAGGGCCAACGTCTACTGGCTTTTATTAAGGCCTAGGTAATGCAGAGATGCAAGGAAATTGTGATTTTCGGGCTAAGGGAGGGTGATGAAATCCCCACCTTATCTTGTTAGGGGTGTTGCCCTTAAAGTATTTTGAAATGAAATGCACACCACAATTTCAAACAAGGGGTTCTTTATGCAAAAATGAATGCCAGACTGGGATCAGTAGAACGTACCTTACCCCTCGCGATCTTCAAAATGTAATGCAGAAATTAAACAAAGACAAATTCTAAGCTAAATGATGCATGACCTAGAGCATGAAAGTGTAGTTTCTACTCTTGCAATGAGGTCCTTTATTTGGTACAAATGAAGATTTATGTTTTTTTTTTAGTTAATGAACCTAACTAACCAGCATGAAAATTTTTCTTTTGTTTTGATTGTTTTTTTATTTTTATAGAGTTTTCAAGAAATTTTCAGATTTTTGTAAAATTTTTCAGAAAGTGGAAAGATACAACCTGTTTCTTGATTTCAGCCCTTTAGCAATGCTGCCGGGCTTTCAACAACGTTTCCTATCCTTGGAATTTCAGATTCGATCTTCCTCTTTCTTTGTTTTTCAAATTTTTTTTCGTTTTCCTGCACAAGTAAAGAAAGCAAAAATCAATATACAAATATACAAAGTAAACACAAGAGTATCCAACTATGAAAAGTATCTCCATTCCCCGACAACGGCGCCAAAAATTTGATGTCTGCTCGACAGTCGTTGTTAAAATTGTCGTGCCACACAAATTTCAAATATTTATAACCGCACTCACTCACTTATGGATTTGAAAACATGAGTATAATGGTAAGTACGGGTCGATCTCACGGGGAAGGAATTTGGTTATTTTTATTAGTTGGAAAATATTCTTGTGTTTTGAAAAATCAATTGTTGGAATTTGGAGTGCGATTATGAAAACTTAAATTGGAAAACATAACAGAATTCAAGTGAAAATAGGGGTTGGAAGAAAATGCATAACTTCAAATATAGACAAAATGAGAAGAAGTGTAAAACATGAAAGTTGTAGAGAATTGAAAAAGGAAGAACTTTTATGAAGAACACAGAAACAGAAAATGAAAGGAAGATAAGGAAAAACTTGAAAAACTATGACCTATTGGTTCGGATGAACAGTAATTGACAGAAAACCAGCACCTTGAAAACTTAATTCTAAAGCTCAAAAGAAGAGGAATTTGACAAAGTGCAAGAAGAATAAAACTTAGATATACAAGAGAGGAACAACTCTTATGAAGAACTCAGAGTTATTTGAGGACTAGAAAGAGTTCAAAATGAATAAATGGAAGAAGGTATCACCACGGATGAACAGTAAATGCACAGGATAACACTTAAGAAAACAGACCAGAACTCTATGAAATAGGAAGAATTTAAGGAAATGATAAACAGAGAAGTTGAAGAAGACTTGTAAATAAACAACTTTTGTGAAGAAAGTAAATTGAAATAAAGATTACAACCATGTGAAATAAGGCTAAGAACAGGCTGAATTCAAAAATGAAACTTTTATTGAAATAAGAACAACTTACAACTTTGACTTCAAAAGCTTTGAAAATACAACTTGATGCACTCAACAACTTCAGAAATGTAAAGAACAACTTACATTACAAGTGACCAAAGCTAGCTCTCCCCCTACTCAACCTTGCCATCTTGCTAATTCTACTTGCTAACTCCTCATTCAAGACCAATGCACCCTTTATATAGGGGTTACAAAAACACTCCAAACAAGTGTACCCAATTTTAGCCTAAAATGGTAGGCAGGTAGGTTCTGCCCACTTTGCCATTTTTTTCGGATTTTTCTGAATTTGTTTGGTATTTTTTTTGGCCTTTTCTTCTCTCTTTCTCTCATTTTCTCTCGCTGCCGGCGCGTTGCGCCGACCGGCCGACCGGTTAGGCGGCCGAACCCGTGGGCCCGTCGTGCGCCCGCCCGCTCCGCTGTCACCACGCCGCTCACGTGTCGCACGGCGGGCGCGTGCGCCGCGTGCCCGCCTGCATCGCCTTCCGCTCACGCGTCGCCACGCGTCGAGCCCCCTTCGCCGCTCCGGCCGCCACGACCCCCGTCCGTCACCCGAACCGCCTCCACGAACCCCCCTCCCGCCTTCGCCCTCCCGGCATCGTCGCCCGTGCCCGGGCGGCGAAGGCGGGAAGGCAGGGCGGGGGATGTTTGAATATATATATATTTTTTAATTTTTTATATTATATATAATATATATATATATATAGGATATAAATAGTTAGAAAAATCTAAAAAAATATCAAATAATTTTATTTTTTTTTCTAATTTTTTTTCTTATCTTTTTGAACAAGTTTCCGGGCTTTTGGCCCAGTTGAATATATATATTGTTATTCTTTTTTTTTCTTTTTCTTGGAGCTTTCCTCGAACTACGTGCCTGCATAAATACATAAAAATTATCATAAAAATTTATTAGATTTCAGATAATTAAACATTTGATACAAAATCAACAATAAGTGTGAGAAGTGTATATTGATCATAATTTAAGCTCATAAAAATGTGAATAATTATGAATTAACAAGGAAAAATACACACTTATCATCTATACATTGGTTGGACGCTGCGACACGAAGTCTGTACATCAGCTGGTTGCTGCACACAAAGCCTGTACATTCATCAGCTCAAAGTCTGTACATTGGCTGGTTTATCGGCTCGAAGTCTATACATTGGCTAGTCACTGCAGCACAAAGTCTATACATTCATCAGCCCAAAGTCTGTACATTGGCTGCATTCATCAGCTCAAAGTCTATACATTGGCGGGTCACCGCAACACAAAGTTTGTACATTCATCAGCTCAAAGTCTATACATTAGCTGACTCAAAGTTTATACGTTGTCCATTGGCTGCAGCTCAAAGTCTATACATTGGCCAGCTCAAAGTCTATACATTGGCCAGCTCAAAGTCTATACATTGTCCATTGGCTGCAGCTCAAAGTCTACACATTGGCCAGCTCAAAGTCTATACATTGTCCGTTGGCTGCAGCTCAAAGTCTATACATTGGCCAACTCAAAGTCTATACATTTTCTATTGGCTGTAGCTCAAAGTCTATACATTGGCCAGCTCAAAGTTTGTACGTTGTCCATTGGCTGCAGCTCAAAGTCTATACGTTGTCCATTGGCTGCAGCTCAAAGTCTATACATTGGCCAGCTCAAAGTCTGTACGTTGTCCATTGGCTGCAGCTCAAAATTCATTGGCCGGCTCAAAGTCTGTACGTTGTCCATTGGCTGCAGCTCAAAGTCTATACATTGGCCGGCTCAAAGTCTGTACGTTGTCCATTGGCTGCAGCTCAAAGTCTATACGTTGTCCGTTGGCTGCAGCTCAAAGTCTACACATTGGCCAGCTCAAAGTCTGTACGTTGTCCATTGGTTGTAGCTCAAAGTCTATACATTGGCCAGCTCAAAGTCTATACGTTGGCCAGCTCAAAGTCTGTATGTTGCTTGTTGCTGTGTTCGTGCATCAATCTGCCAAGTCTATACATTGTGTTCTACTTCGGAGAGACGGTGGAAGAAGAAGTGAGACGATGAGAGGAGTGTGCCACTGAAGGGCCGAGAAGGTGTGTCGTTGAAGGGCTGTTAGAGCGTACCGCTGGAGGGTCGATAGGGTGTACCGGCGAAGGCTGGAACATGTGTGCCGATGAAGGCCCACTTTTCCTTTACTTATTTTAAGGCTTTTCTTTTCTTCCTTTCTTTGGTTTTTTTGCAGTTTTATACAAGTCTTTCCTCCCCTTTTTTTTGCAATCTGTTATTGTTCTATTTATTTGTTGCTTTTGTTGTCTTTTGGTGTGTATTTATTATCCCATTTGTTTGTTGCATCCTTTTTCCTTTTAACGCCTTGTTACTTTCTAACAAAAATTCGGCAGCATCTCCCCTTGACCCGAGCGTAAGGGAGATAATGGGAACGCGCCCACATGGAGTGGCGGAACCCGACAACTGGAGGTGGGCGCCCGAGGGCGGCAACACCTTAATAAAACATCAAAAAACACGGGGAAAACAACGAGCCGAAGACCTCTAAGACTGGACATGGTGTATGGGGGGTTAGCCAAGGCGTGCCGGCTAGGGACGAGCACAGGGTGCTTGAGGGGTGTACCGGGCTAGGGAGAGGCCAGGTGTGCCGCTGGGGCACCAAGGGGGAGTGTACCGCTGGGGGGCTACTATGGGTGTGTCGGCCAAGACGTCGGAAGGGTGTGCCGCTGGGGAAAAGTGCAAGTGCACCGGACAGGGCTCCAAAAGGGTTGGTCTGCTAACGGGGTGGGGTGTTAGACCGATCAAACCCTCAGGGACTTCCGGTAAGAGGAAAAAAAGGTTCAAAGGGGCAGACACAGGTGAAGGCACTGGGCTTTACAGGGGGAGGTTCGTGACCTCAAACCATTCAAGATGATGCCACATCCGGAGGAAACCATCGGCATGAGGGATGAACACAAACACCGGAAAGTAAAGGGAAAGATGATCAAACGCACTGTGGCTCAAAACCAACGAGACAAAGAGACAACCCACTGAGGGGGACGATCTTCATTCATGGGGGAGCAAAGGGCCGTAGCCGTCCGCATGCATTACAAAACACGCCCGAGCTAAAGCTACGGGCAACAAAGAAAACCAAAGAACAAAAGAACGAAGAAGGAGAAAACAAAGAACAAAAGAAGAGGAGGTGTTGGGGATCAAGGGAGGGACGACCGTCCACTGCTCTTTTTCCCACCTTCCCCTGCTACATCAAGCCCTCTCTCTCTCTCTCTTACTCTCTTCTCTTTGCCTGGTGGTTGTCGGAAGACTCCATGCCGGAGTCCTCTCCCTTCTCTTCTCTCTTCTCCTTCTTCTCGTAGGTGGCTTTGTGTCTCTTCGTCTCTTCTCCTTGTGTGCCTCTTCTCTGTGTATAGGCCTCTCCTCCTTCTTCTTCGCCGGAATGGGAGTGGTTTTATACTCCCAGCAGCGGGAGCCCTCGAGCACGGCAGTCGGAGGTGGGAAGCGACTGGTCATGATGGGGTTTGACTTCCCCCGTCCTGGATGTCAGGGGAGTAGCCTGCGTGGCCCAACCTCTGGTTGACACCTCGGACAGCTCACTGCGCGTCAAGGATACGTAGGGCATGGGTGTCACGTCGTTCGGCCGTTGAAACGCCTTCACGCTGTGCCACTGGCGGGCTCAATAAGTGTGCCGCAGGAGGGCCAATAGGGCGTGCCGCAGAAGCCCCAAATGGGCGTACCACTGAAGGCCCAACTGGGCGTGCCGCTGAAGCCCCGAATGGGCGTGCCGCTGAAGCCCAAAAGGGTGTGCCGCTGAAGGCCCAACTGGGCGTGCCGCTGAAGCCCCAAATGGGCATGCCGCTGAAGGCCACCAGGGGTGCATTTCTGAGCCCGTTCTGAGCCCGTTGTGAGCACGAGTCATGGCCCGTTTGATTTCCTCAGTGGCCTGTGGTTTGCGAGGCCCTTGGTGGTTGATTTCTCTTCACTGTCGTGACTCCATAGATGACTTCACGGCTGTGTGTGTATTCAGAGAGTCCGGATGGCCTTCCCTTCTTCACAGTCTCTTCAGTTGACGTTGTTGTTGATGCTGGACTAGTTGGGACATATAATAGTGCAATTTTGCATGTCCACACTGCCCACTCCACGCAGGGAGGTAAAGGGCTACACAAGGGGCCCGGGAGGACCGATCTTGGGTTGACGGGTAGCAATTCGGATGGCTCTGGTGGTACCACACACCGGCAACTGTGGGGCCCACGTTCTGGTCGGTGGGGACGAGTGGGCCCGGAGTGGCACCCCTGTGACGGGGACGCCTGGAGAGACGATCCCTGGATAGGGGTCGTACTGGTTCACCTTGTGGAAGGCCAGTCGACCGGCCGGGCGGTCAATGTGACTTGCTATCCACGGGCTGGTTCTTCTGTCCCTAAAGGGCGCGACCCGATGAGAACAGCTACTGCGATCAGCCCCAACCTCTGATTGACGCGAGATTGGCACCGTTGGAAATCTCTTTCAAAGAGCTGCGACCCAAGGCCAGAGAAGGAATTTTCTCTATCTCTTTAATAGCCTTGGTCGAATATACAACCTGCTGGTTCACAGAACTAGATCTCGCAGGATAGGTTTGGATCTTCCTGTGAATGGGCATTGACCGCGACTAAAACTTCAGATCCAGGAGTTGGCCCCTTTATAAAAGTTAGAGAGGGGGAAGTAGGGAAGACGCCAATATTTTTTGTGGATTTTCTAAGGGTGGTTTGACAGGGGAAATGGATTTTGGACAGGGCAGGGGTCAGATCTGGACTGCATAGGACAGAACAGATTTTGGCCTGTGTTTTAATTTTTTCATAGGTGAAAAATAACTTCTAAATTCGTGGAAAAATTTGTGGAGGTGGGTTCTTGGTGGGTAGAACACCCAATCCAAATTTGAGCTCAATCAGAAATGGTTAAGGGGGTCAAACAAATGAAGAACAGGGTTGTTGTAACAAGATCTGCACAGATGGCAGGTTGCTGGGGGTGGAAAGAAGGAAATGGTAAAAATAGCAAACATACGTTTAATGGGTTGAATTTTTTGTGGAGGATGGGGGGGACATGGGGAACTCACCCTCTAATTTTGGACACGACTTGAGCTCCTGATGGAGAGTTAAAATTCATGCTTTACTGTTCTATCTAGGGGTGGACAGAACACCGAAGAAGCGGCGGTGGCGGTGCGATGGCGGCGGCGGCGGCGGAGCTGAGCGTCTCACTCAGAGAGGCGGAGATGGGGGAGGCTTCACACCTCTAGCATTGGCAGAAATCGATCTGCAAGGGGAGAGGAAGAGAGAGGGGCGCCCTTGGCCAAGAGCAAGCTCTTGATTTTTCTTATCATTAATTCTCATAAAATGGGAAATACAAGGTATTTATATGAAAATACAAATGACCTAAACTATCCTTAGATCTAGGTTGGGGGAGGGGCATACAAGGGATATAACATATTTAATTCTCCCATGTGTTTTCAAAAAATAAAAATCTTTTTTTAAGGGGGGTGCCCCCTTGACTTAATGGGAGAGGAATCTAGGCTTTTCCTCCTCTTTGTCCCCTTGAATGGTCAAGTCTTCTAGAAGCCCACCTTGGACATTTGACCAGCCCCACATGGGCCCTATGGCTTAGGTGGACCAATGGGAGAGAGGATGAGGGGCCCCCGCTGGACCTACAGGACTTTTGCAAATAAACCCAAAGACTTCTAAGGACTAACAAATTGGCTTATAAAGCCTTACAATTGCAAACCCAATAATGCAAGGGTATAAATGCAAACTAAAAGGACATAAATATAAAATAAAAATGTTAGTGCTCGGTGTTGATTCCCATCAGGCCACCCGTGAAAGCCTGCGAACACTAGAAAAAGGGTGTCAAAAGGAGCCCTGGGGATGACCCTAGGTGACAACCCTCCAATGCTTAAGTCAGAGACATCCTTCAGAGAGAACTATAAGAAGGCGAGAGGTAGGAGTGCTTAAGAGTGGAGTGGACAAGCCTGTGTGTATGAATGAAAGCTCCTAGAGTTCTCGGAGAGCCAGGGGAGTGCTCGGAGCAGTGGGCGAATGCCTCTTCTCTCTATTCGTGTCTCTATCTCTGTATGCCTCCGTCTGCTTCTTAGGTCTGATGGGGGACCTATTTATATGGGTTGTCCTGGCGGTGGCCGTCCGATCCTCAATGAGGAAAGGGCATGGGTCATGGAGTAACGCCACCTTGATCGTGGGGAGAGTTGTCCCTTATGCACTTGCCTATTCTAGAAGAGGGGCCTTGTGGCGGGAATCTCAGTGTTGTGGGCGTGACCTAGTCCATTTCGGAGAGCGTCTCGTGATAGTGGTGGCGTCTGCCCCATTGGGCGGATGTTACGACACTCATACCGGACACGATATGTAATGACCCAAGATCCGGATATCGAAAATTACCCGATACCATTCGAATCCTGACCTGCCACCCACGAGCTAGAAGCCTCAGAAGGGTTATTAGGCGTGTGGCGGTACATTTAAATTTAAAATAATGGCAGAAAAACTACATAATTAAATGTTCAAATAACAGGAAATAAATTACATTTTCAATTAATAAACTAACTACAGAGTCCAGTCCAACAAAGTATAGTCTATAGGGAGAGAAACGTACTCAAGTGTCGGGTATGCCCCCAGATCTGGCGAGCTGGCAACTACGAACCTCAGCGCTGCACCTTCGAACCACGAGGAGGAACCACAACACCTGAAAAGAAAGGGGTGAGCCTCATCTCATTGGCGGATCCCCACCATAAAACCACGGCAGTAAACAACATTGCTTAACAATAACAATGATGATAGGAACATGAGTAGTAGCAACAACAATAACAATGGAAGTAACAGCCATAGTAAGAATGGAAACAACGGCAGTCAATAGAACCACGACTCTCTAAGCTACTCCTAACGGTAAAGAAAAGCAAACCCTGATCTCATAGTCGGGGTCCGCCAAACCAACGGGAAACCCTGGCGACACAACCAGGAAGGGAAATCCATGACATCACTATCGTGAAGGCTCGTCCTTACAGACGGAGGCCCAACCCAAGACCACAGGGTCCAGGGGTACAGTCATGACCACACAGTCGTGAACCCTACACTATCTACGGGTGAAACTTTGGTAACCCCACCGGGAACAATAGACATCTACATCGGGAAACGTATGTAGAAGCCACCCGAAGAACCACATCTTACTGATGGGATACTAAATCTTGAGTCATGAGAGTCACGTGTCACGTGAGGGGAGAACTTTCCCACTAGAAGCAAGGCCAGATGCGTCCACTGATAACTTAGACTGTGCCTCGGGTGTCTCCCTACTCACCCCAAGCGGAAACTGAGACACCGTACAAGTAACACAAGGACAAGGGTCTAGTCGGGGTCGTACTCGTGTCCCCGATCACGTGTGCACACATTGACTGACTATGCTACGTCAGGCCCTCTAGATGGTTTTCCTCCCGACCTGAACTCAAGCCGCCACAGTGGGAGGCCCTGCGGTAACTAGCCTAAAACCGTCTCTCTCGGGTCAAACTCTTTGCTTCTCCCAAGCGGGTCGGCATACGCGTGCCCAGGAAAGCTACGACTAGTGGGAAAGCCACTCAACATAAGAATCTCAAGAGAAACCATCGGAGTACTAACATGATACACACAAGCTCATCATATGTAACTCGAAACACGGGATGGCACGGTGCCACCAGACTCAGGATGACTAGCTAGACTCACTAATCCAATGGCCATAGAGTCACGTGACTCATCCCAAGGCCGTTGTACCATACGGCACCATGCCGTCAAACTATCATAGTCTAAGAGTCAGAAACAACATTTAAAAGGACTCTTAAGGTGGCTTACAACCACCGGATCCACTCCCTCTCCACGGGAGACTAGGAAGCTCCCAGCCCCTGGCTGGGTCACTGGACTCTCGGTCACTAGCCATACACGTGGCCCATACAGAAAATCACTTTTCGAGGAAGCCAACATCATGTGGGGAGAGCCCTCCACACCTACATCGGTACACGGTGACTCGATCTAGCACAATGAAGAAGCCCGGAATGCACGGGGTTACGCGGACCCTTAAAACAACATGGGCATGCTAATCGAGGTATTATGATTCCTTCGAACACCCAAAATCATGCTCTCGGTCCCCGCGGGGTGTCAGGGACATCCACGTGGCCAAAGGTCGACCAAAGGGTCACAACTGGGTTGACTGGAGGCCAAAATGAGCAAAAGATGCTAGGTTTATTCGACCTACCCCTAGGGTCGATCGACCTACCAGCAGAAGGTCAGTCGACCGACCCTCAGGGGTCGGTCGACCAAACCAACTCGATCACCCTCACCGTGGCAAACCGGTTCAGTCAACCGGACTCCCCCGATCGGTAGACCAAAACCGGCGAACCTGCATTCTGACCCCAACCGTGGGGTCCCATTCCACGCCTCACTAGATCCCGATCGAGGGGGAAAACATCGGGGACCTTACCCCGGGTCCCAAACCACTAAATGAACGAAAAGAAATGATGAAACATCGCCCGATTCGGTGAAAACCGTCACTCTCCTTAAACCTGGAATAACTATCTCGATTGAAGGAAACCCCACTCTGGACCTTGTCTCGGCCTACAAACCATGGGAAAATGGAATACAAGGGCCAGGGATCCATCCCCCTACCTCCACCGATGATTTCCCACGCCGAGGACATAGATTCCTAGCGAAAATGAGCCTCGAACCCACGCCGACTTCATGAACTCGCAAACAAGCTCCACCACGCCATCGCCTCGTTCCTCGCTCCATCCTCGACCACTCGTCGCCCCCACGTCACCTCCGCCTTGCCCGCCTCCAACTTTGTCGGCCGCTTGGAGAAGAGAGGGAGAGAAAGAGAGAAACAAGAGGAGAGAGGGAGAGAATGAGAGAATGAGGAAGAGAGAGGGGGTGGAAGGGTATATATAGAAAAAAATTTGGGATTTAAAAATCTATAAAATAAGATAAATAGGGAAAAATCACCCCCACAATCCTTGAAAAATGCACAATGCACCTGCCATATCTCGGAGCCCGAAAACATAACGTTTCACCCTACACAAGGGTCCGAAGGCCCAACAGCTAAAAATTTGATTTAATTTCCAAACTCGATCTGGGACCCGCGAAAGCGCTCCAAAACCCATGGATTCTGATCCAAAAATTCGGGGTGTTACAGTCTTCCCCACTTACAAAAATTTCATACTCAAAATTTGAAGCAACGATCGTCTCACAGGGGAAGAACGATTCATCTAGCTAGCAACGCTCCCAAAGCTCCAGGTACAACCTCAATTCTCGCAAAAACACAGTTCCTGAGGGACATAGCCAGACCATGATCACGAGTAAAATCATCCCGCTACATATCCCAAAACACACTGATTCTCAGAGCAAGCATGGCACAAAAAGAACCCAAGTCTGGCACCACCTCAGGTACAACAGAACCATGGCATTGCTGCCACCATCTCGCACACCGAGGAGACGCGACCCTCATCGTGTAACTTGTTATCGATGAAATTCATGCTCGCTAGACCAACCAGCCATCAGCTTCTCAACCTGCTAACAAACCTCACGCCGTTCACAGGGGACAACAATCTCTGAGCCTTGACCAGCTCACGCAGTCCCCTCTATTAATTGCCACAACTATGTCGGCTCCTTGCCATAGACACTCTCAGATCTAGCAAGCCGAATGCCAAACGTCACTGGACCAACTCCAATCCCAGCATAGACCTCCTATAAACCCAGATCCAATCCAGAGAGAAGGCACATTATAATCGACCCCCAAGGCCTCGCTTGCACATGGCTCTTGCCATTCTCGATTCACTACAATCCAGCCATTAGTTACTCGTCAATGGGGAAACTCTTACTTGCTCGACTTTCCTTTACATACTCCTTCACCAGGGCCGATATCGACATTCTAAACCTCAATAGCCCTTCTGTTGACTCTTGCATTGATCATTATCATTTCTCGAGTCAATCCTCACTTGGACACCACATCTGATTCTGATCCTCACACCAACTCTACCCTCTCAGGGGAGTACGACGAACCTAAACGGCAAGATTTTACAATCCTTAGTCCACATCAACTCTGGACCCAGACTTACAGGGAAATCCTCCCATGCTAGCCACAAGGCCAAGGCTCTCATTGACGACATCCCTCCTGGAACCTCCTTACTAAGGCCTTATCCATTATACAGTCTCATCGAATCTTCATCACAATTATTCCAAATGGACACCTGCCAATCCCAGCTCCGCTCTTGCCACAGAGCCACAGGACACAACCTGAATAATCCAGAGCACATATCTCCAAGATAGACGAGTGTCATCCTCTACCATAACAACCTGGTTGACAATGCCACAATCAATCTAGATGGACCTCCAAACATCACAGATTCTTGCCACAACTGGGTCCTTCCCACAGCATTCTGAATTCTCAGACTCAAGTGGGCCTCTTCTAGACATTACCACTATTGACCACTCGGCTAGCCTCACCAGCCGCTCACAACTACCAATTGAGACTTACAAATCCTTCTCTCGGAAGCCCCGTCTCTAGGACCAGAATACTATCCCGAGGACACGGCTCCGAACACCAGTCGAGCACCTAGCTTGCCGACTCTGAACATCACGTCCTCATCCTCTGACAGGTTGTTCCTTAGCAAGCCCCAACTAGGTCTATCACCAAACACCTGACGTCGCTTCCAAGGGAGCACAGGGTACTCATCCGACACACTTGCCATCATATTTTCCTAACTCTCTATCCTACCAGTGCCACGAACCACAATGCCTCAAGTAATGGCACGACAACGACATGGCTCACATAGCCAAAAACAACCTCGTACCTAGAAAATGACCTTTTCTCATCGGTTAGAAACCTCCAACACTCTACTAATTCTCTGGGATCCTTCTAATCCTATCATCAACATGATTCTAGGCCTGTGGGTTATGAGCCCACCACGCTTCCGCTGCGCCCTCTGTGCAATGCACATAATCATCATAGACAACTCGAGATCCGCCATCCCGATAATCCTCAACTCGGTTGGCTAACTCCGGACAACAGGGTAAGGAAAGCTTAATTGCCTCAAACCTAGAGCACAGACTCTCTCTTGGTCTGACAATCCTCTTGCAACTCCGTAGGCTCCGATCCACAACACATCAGAAAACCCAACACCAGCCACGAATTCTCGCAAACCAGCCCAACTGGCACTCATCCTTCCATGATAGCACCAACGCGCCCTTACGCATCAAGGGATGGGCATGAATCCTTACGCGTTGTTGCACTACAAATGCACAGAACTGTAGGTGCCGGAAAGGGCGGCCGTAGGTGCGGTGCTGCCTCTCTCTCCCTTCTCACCCGAGCGGTGCTACGGCTCTTGAGGGCATACAGTGCATGGATTAGAAAGAAAAAGAGGGAGTGATCGCCAGAGGCTTGTACCTAAGCCTCACAGGGGTTGATGATCACCTAAGGGTGCCTTAGTAGGGGAGTTTGTGGGAACCTGACTTCTCCATGCTCGGCCGGCCAAGAATGGAGAGCCCTGCACGGTCCGAGAATGCTAAAAAGTCCTGCAAACAATACCAAAGCCCACAAACACAAAAGAAAAATGCCAGTTAGAACTATGAAATGCAGTAAATGTTCTAAACAACACAGAGACACAGAGATAATGGTGGCGTGATTACCTGGGGGTGGTTGAGAAGGGGGGGTCGACACTTTCGACCACCCGCCTTCCTGATTGTTTAGATATGAAAACCTCTATGAAAGGGATCTATGATTTTGCTTAAAATGTGATGATTATGCAGGTGTACGTGAGTGTTATGTAAACAAAAGAACAGTGGGACAGAAAGCAAACCATGGGACGGCCAAAATCTTGGTCGCCCAGGAGCTGATGGCGGCCTGATCGACGGCCACCCACCACTTGGGTAGAAATATATGAGTGTCGTGCAGTGGGCGTTGAGACGGCCTTCCTTCCGGTTCTACCTTCTCGTGAGAGGGACTCCACGAAGGTCTGCTCTTCCCATTCTCTCCTCTCCTTTTTCCAACGAGAGAACTTCTGCACCTCCACTTCTGATCTGTTCCTTCTGCTCCATCCCTCCTTCCTCATCGTTACCGTTCATTTCTCCTCTCCCTCCTTCCAGCTTCGTGCCTGCAGACGTGGGTGACGGGGCTGGGAGTGGGGTTGAACGGGGCTCGTGCGAGGCGAGGAAAGTAGACGTAGGACACGATCTTGTTGACCAATGGTTATAGGAAGGCGGCCAAACCATCGGCTATTCACAAACTGAAGGCGGCCAATTGTCTAGCCATCTACCAGACCTGGGCGGCCAGAGGCATGGCCGCCCAGCCCATGGGCCTCTCATCACCCTGTCCTTCGACTAGGGCCCAATAGTGTGTGGTAGGTTGGAATTTAAGACAAAACATCGATTAACTCGAGTGAAACAACAGCGTTACCCATATGACAGTCTAACTGGGGATCCGCGGGATGTCCTAAATTAGGCATCTACAAGAACACCTCTCACAGGCTGCCATCCCGCCAATAAGCAGGGCGCCTCTCACACGGACTCCTTAGCATACACGAGGAGACCAATCAATCTGATCACATGATGCAAGATGACATAATTTACCCAAACACAATTCTCTCCAACCAAGGAGACACCAACATACCTTCCACGAAGCTGGAGGTCTCCACCCTTGACCTGAACTTGAATCTCATGCAAGCTGGGAACCTTTCTAGCACCAGGAAAAACCATTGCCACCATCAGGTCGGCTCCTCCAACAACACTCGCAAAGTGTCCCGTCGGACCACACGGGTAGCATCTCTTGGCACACCATTGCAATTCCCCGAACTACAATTCACCACACCTCAAGCACTGACTTTGTTGATTTCCAGCCACACTCTATCACATCAGTTGAGATAGACATTGCCACACGCTCCCGACCTATGCCTGTCACTGACCCCGGAGCCATTAACAAGTCAAAACACTTATCGAGGAGCGAAGAAACCACTAAAGATGCCAAGCTTGAAGGCTGCTACACCTCTAACCACCAGACATTATTTCCTCGAATCTGTCCTTGCTGACACCAATCCATTCTCAATTCTTGGGTCCTCAAAACATCCATCTCATGGGATGCTACCATGTAGACCACTACGCCAAGATCCACGACACGAACCATGATCAGCACCTACATCAGCTTAACCTCAAATCCCGAATATACCGTTGAACCTTCACATCTCACCTGCCACCTCACACGGTGCATTCAGTGTGGTGCATAATGGCCTCAATGCCACAACCTGGGCCCCGAACTAAGTCACCGCCACACTATCTCGAACCAAATCCAAAACTAGCATAGCACATTCACGCGAAGACGCGCAGGACTTAGAACTCACTTGGGCGTCTCTACCCAATCCTACCTCAAAATCCCCAAAAGTGATCGAGACAGGAACGTCATCCTCGACATCACAAAGCATGATGAGAATGTCAGGCTCAACGATTAATAGCTCACCAGGAATATCCTCCGCTCGTTCGAGCACTCTCACAATTATGGCATCCGCTATGCCACCTAAATTCATGACCTTGACGCCTCAAGGGCTGGCTAAATCTCAAGTTGGGGTGTCCAAAAAGACACTAGCTACCCCGGAGCACACTCATGGCCACCCAGCCACAAAACATCCTTGCCAGCCACTGGCCTCGTCGCTAGTATCTCTGATGGTGCACCAAAGCTCGCACATGCTGGCAAAACTCTACCTAAGTCGGCGTGACTGGGACCACGACCACTGAGGTAGGTAACTCTCTATCTCATTCCTCAGGCCCCCCATCGGCACACTGACAACGACCGAAACCACCTTTTCAACAACCCCACCATGCACTCTAGCTCTTACACGAGAAGCAATGTAGTAAACAAAGACAAAAACCCTATGCCAGCTGCCGATTATACTAGACCAAATGGACTCTGGTACACTACAATTATCTTAAATTCCCATGTACGTCCAAAACCATGCTCTGATACCAACTGTAACGACCCAAGATCCGGATACCGGGAATTATCCGATACCATTCGAATCTTGGCCCGCCACAAATGAGCTGGAAGGCTCGGAAGGGTTATTAGGCGTGTGGAGGTACATTAAAATTTAAAATAATGCAGGAAAAACTACATAATTAAATGTTCAAATAATAGGAAAAAAATTACATTTTCAATTAATAAACTAATTACAGAGTCTAGTCCAACAAGGTATAGTCTACAGGGAAAGAAACGTACTCAAGTGTCGGGTACACCCCCAGCTTTGGCGAGCTGGAAACTATGAACCTCAGCGTTGCACCTCCGAACCTCGAGGAGGAACTACAACACTTGAAAAGAAATGGGTGAGCCTCATCTCATTGGCTCAGTAGGGGTCCCGCGGATCCCCAACACAAAATAATGGCGATAAACAGCAGTGCTTATAGTTAGGTCCCTTAGTGCAGCAAGGCAGATCTAGAGGGGGGTGAATAGATCTTCAAGAAATTGTGCCCAATTTAAAACATAAAATTGAGATTGCTAAATCTCAGAAGAAACACACAGCGGAATTAGTTCAAACACATTGAGTATTACTGAAGTAGACTCAAAATACCATGGAAACATCTTTTGGAGATATATGTTTAGTTAACAAATAGACTTGTGAGTATAATGTGTGTGGAGAGAACCTTGAACACAAGCAATGCAGGATACAATCACCGATCAGATTGCTGCACACTACAAACTGATGTAATATAAAACATTCAACCAAATACCTGTGAATGGGGCATGGGGAATATTCTTTTTATCTTATTTATTTGTTTATTAGTTTCATTTATTATTTTATCTTTTGGTTTATTAGTGTGTGGGAGTGTCATTCATAGAGTGACGAGTTTATTATGTGCACCGTCTGACAAATCAGACGAAGGTGAGTATCGTGTCGGAACTCGAAACCCGCCGTACCATAAAGGCTACGGTGTTAATTACGCCTTTCCAAAAGAAGGACAACCCTTGATTAATCACCAAAAATAGAGGGACCACGAGGCCAAATAATTTGAAGAAGAACATGATTTGGAAGACGTTTATTGAATAAAATGACCTTTATCATGCAATTAAGCAAATTGTGAGATGATGTTTATTTAGGTGGATTGACTCCCGGTACGAGGCAGAGGGCTTAGGTCCGAAGATCACCTTACGCTTAGTAATAGCTTCTAGTCAAACTTAATCCGACCTTCTACGAATCACCATTTTATATACCGAAAAATCAAGATATGCAGGCATATAGGATATGCGCACCTATACATATATGTGTATATATGTGCGAACATGTGTAGGTAGACTTAGCATATAGAAGTTTATTTCCTTATTCAGAAGTGCGTGCAGAAGTTAGCTTCCGATAGAATGCATATGTTGTAAGCAACCACGAGTGCTTATGTACAATTTGAAAATTTTAGTGTTGGTTGATTGAAGGTATGCTATCATTGTATTATCCAACCATTTACTCGTTTATTCATTCGTCATATTCTGGGAAGATTTCGGCAGCACCTCCCCCGTCCCGAAGTGTGTCGGGGAAGGTATAGGAGACTCATCCATGAAGCGTCGAGACGGTCCCCTCACTAACAATCATGCCTAAGTGGCAGACCAATACCCCATGGTAGGTGGAGGAGCCCGAGGGCCAGCCCTCTAGGAAATCCCGATCACCCGTGAGTCCGTCGATCAATGCTTGCCTTTTATTGTGGAACCGCCTTTATCATTGCGGTGTATGCATGTGGGTTCATGAGGAGAACCAGCATGACTGTGCTCAGACGTGTTAACATATCTCCGGGACGATGTATGCCGAAGGATGGTACTTGTTATTTGTTTTTCCTCTTTATTGGATACTTTGCTCTCACAATTCGGCACGGATAGCCGGGGAGCCATTACCACAATAAGGGATGAGAATCGAGCGAAAAGTCGGGGAAAACATGATGCAGAGTAGGAAACGAAACTCTGATTTCCAAGAATATTTTGGCAGCATCTCCCCCTGCCCCAGAACAAGTTGGGGGAGATGTATAGGAGGCTCGTCCACAACAAGCTAAGACGGACTCCAAAGAAAGACAAGAATGTCAGAACGGCAGTCGGGCCCTATAACGGATGCCAAATCTCCGAGGACTCGCCTACTATGAGGCCTGTGTCACCTGAGGGTTATCGATCACATCTTGTCAGCTGTGTCAACCCATTTCGGTGCCATGGCATATACATAGGGGCTCCGGGAGCGTCGGTATAACCATGGGTCAGTGGGTCTAGAGATATCTGGACACTATTCTACAATGAGGTGGTTTGTTATTCACTCGGGGAGTGATCATAAAACCAGAACATATGGAAACAGATGGAATGAAAATAGATTCATATACCGGTGGCTAATCAAAAATGGGGAAATGCCATGAACCGGCGACCATGAAAGATGGGGAATGCCCCTTGATCCGGCGGCCAGCAAATGGGGAATGCCCATATGACCTGACGGCTATGCAAGTGGGGGGATACCCCATGTGATCCGGCGGCCAGCATAGGAGGTGATCCGGTGGCAGATAAAGGGTGATCCGGCGGCAAATAAAGGGGTGATCTGATAGCAAATAAAGGGAATTGTCCCCTTGTGATCCGGCGGTGCTCATTGCCATCGAATCATTCCCTCCGGATGGCTTCGGTTAGGGAGAAAGAAATGGCATGCAAAGGGGTCATCCCTGGTCACTCAGAGTGCCCCAAAGAACCAAAAAGCTTTGTGTGAGTACGCAGAAGACAACTGGCACTTATAAATGATAGATTGATGCAACAATTCGTGAAATGGTGGCATACCCTCCACTCTGTCTCATACATAATTCTATGCATGCCATGTTCCTCACGTATATGGGCAGCCAGGGATCATGCCTAGGAAACTCGCAAACCCCTGGCCCCATTTGAGGAGATAAATCACCTTCGGAGCTCATCGAACATCAGTAAATCCGAAAGACGGCAAGGGCACGAGGAAACAGAGACAAAGGGAATCCGGCAAGGATAAAACTCTGGCCACCGTCGAGACACAGTAGGAGAGGAAGAGAACAATAGCAAACCACAAATCTAAATAAGCTATTCATAACATTAATTCATCCGAGACTTTTATTCCATGTAGTAGAATAAAAAATACAACGCTGATCTAATTATCTACAGGGAAAATGGGAGGGGAAACTATAGCCCGATGAGGGCGTAAAGCGATGGAGACCCACCTAGAGGATTCACAGACAACAACAAGGTGTCGCCCTTACTACTCCTTCACACTCGAATAGCTCTGGAACTCTGGATAGAGGAGGGGCTCTCCCTTTCTCTTCTATTCTCTCCTGTTCTTCTTCTGTTCTCTTTTTTTTCTATGCACTCCGTTCTATCCCCTCTCTCCCTCTTCTTCTTCACTGGTGCCCTCTCTATGTTCTCCTATCTATCTTGTTCCCCCTCTTCTGTTGATCGATTGAATTTGGTTTTATAGGGGCATTTGATCTTGACACGGCGGCTGGAGGCAGAGGGGGCCTCACCCTGCGGCATATGGCGGAGGGAGCTTCATGCTGTGGCTAGGGGGAGGTGCTCACCCAACGGCCAGGGGCGGAGGTGGCCTTGGCCGCTGGATCACCATGTGGCCACCGGATCAAGGCCTTTCTGTGATGTTTTCGGCTCAATTGATATATTGCCGGCCCAGTTAAATAGTCTGCCCTTGTCACTTGGAGTGTTTTTGTTGAGCCAGAGCTTTTGAAGGCCCATGTTGCTGGGGGCCCCTTGAGTTTCAGTATTTGTCCATGCGGCCACGTCCCGCTGTTGGAAGCTCACTTGCAATAGTTTTATCGGGCGGATGATCGCCCGGGAGTTCTTTGTCCTTGGGGGATTGCTCTTTAACTCTGCTCGGCTTGCTCGCTTCTATGGTAGACAACGATTCTGTCGGGCATTGGCTTTGCCAGAAAGGCGTGGCCGGACAAGTTTCTTCATAATGTAGTGAGCTTGAGGCTGGGACTTTTTGAAAACTCCTTCAGAGATCGTGCAGTAGCTCAGGCAACTTCTTCGACACTCGACTTGGCCGTTGTTGTACCCTCAAAGTGCACTGTAACGCATCTATGCACTTTTTCGGGTGTCAACAAATGCCCCCCACCCGCAGGTGTCGTGAGCGAGGGATGACTGAGTGGGGCCTGCGGGTGTAGCCTTCCCCTTTCCCGATGCTCTTGCGACAGTTATTGCTGTAACACTATTTAGACGATAAGTTAGTGGGGATAAAACTCATTCATCATTCATTTTATTTTTTAATTCATCATTCATTTTTGTTCATCATTTTTTTATATTTTTATTTATTTTTTATTTATTTATTTTATTATGTATATTTTTTGTTTGATTGATGATTATTCTATGAAATTTCAATCAAGCATGCAAGCATTCATCATGAACAAGTATAGAGTAGATATGTAGTATAGTTCCCCTTTGTTGGGAGCGGGATAAGGACAACGCCCATGATTTATGGACAGAGTTGCGACCCACGAGGCACAACTAAAGGAGATGTGCATTTGTAAAGAGGACACTACATATTCTATGTGCATAGTTAAAATCACAGTCTGCACCCGAGACAATTTCTCCGTGGTATGAAAGTGCAGGTATACGAACAATGTACTCTAAACATAGGGATATACAGACGTCCTAAGTAACGCTAGAAGATTACTCTATCGCCTACACGTACATTTCGGGCTTTCGGCTTTTGATATCTCCACACAAGCCCCCTTGTTTATCCTGAAATCTGGACTTCACCGTTCGGTGCGAGTCTCCTCGTGTGTCTCAATGGAGATTCCCGGCTACTAGGATTCACCCTTACTGTAATTTTATTATGGAATTGCTTCACCATTTCACACGAGTCTTCTCATTTGTTTCAGTGGAGATTCTCGATTACTCGGATTCACATTCCTTATTGCAATTTTGTTGTGAGATTTTACTTCACCGTTTCACACGAGTCTCCTCATTTGTTTCAGTGGGGATTTTCGGTTACTCGGATTTACATTCCACTTATCCATTTTATATAAAGGGGGCATGCGGCTTTTTCCTCACGATTGCCCTCCATGTTTACGTACAAATTCGAGTATCCATAAAGTGTTAAGAAGAATTTCTGGCATCCTTACACTTAGAGATCCTCGATCACATTGTGTGTGACGCATGGGAGTCTTGCCTCAGGTGTATTTTATGAGTTATGCCAGCAACATAGCTATGACTCTTCCCCTTGACTCATGCACCCACCAAAACTGATTTTCCCCTTTAATATATACCGTGACACATACCTATCCAGAATTGGGGCAACATTGTTTATTCAAGGGATATGGCCCTAGAAGATTCAAAGGAAGTGTATTAAACTATATTATAATCATACATGCAAACAGGACGAGCAAGCATTCAAAATCAAGTTCATGCGATTTTTTTTAAGGGCTTGGTGGGAACACCTAAAGCATGGAGGAAGAGTTTTATGTATTGAAGTGGATCTTGGTAGGACAAGGAGTTGGTATCATCTGAAGGGGGGGGTCATTTTATTCATTGACTCAGACAGGAGATCTGGGCCAAAGGTAGGACATTTGTTAGCTTAAACAAAGTGTTGTGATGTCGCGACAGAAAGGGTCTTTTTATTCATTGGTCCGGATGACAGTTCCGGGCCAATGATAGGATAATTGTTGACTTAGACAACATGTCATGACGCCAAGGCTGAAAGGGTCTTTTTGTTCATTGGTTGATTTGATTTAGCAAGTTTCTTTGGGTTCATTGAGTTCATTGGGGTTTACTAGGTTTGTTAGTTTATTGGGTTTTATTGGGTTTGTTGGTTTATTGGGTTTGTTGGTTTATTAGGTTTTATTGGGTTTATTGGTT